>JARHVA010000424.1:1597500-1990000 GCA_037957365.1 Torreya grandis | reverse complement strand
ATAGGAGTTTCCTTCATTTTTTGTAACTATATATTTCCAATTATAAAATTTTATTTCATCATGGTTAGCATCACAAAGAATAATGTAGATAGAGTTTTAGAACCAATTATAACACATAATGTAATGTAACCTAAAGTTCAAGCAACATATTCAGGAAAAGATATAAATACTTTAGCTAAATCATTTGAACTATGTACAAGAGTCATAAGGAGCTATATTTTGAGGATATTGAATTAATATTTATTACCAATCATTATCCAATGTCTTTGTTTTCCATCTATAAAGCCATAAAAGATTAATGGTTCTAAACGTGATTCACTATGTCAAAGTATCTCATTTGGGAACTGTAATTGGAACATAATGACATGAAAAGGCAAATCGATTTTATGATATGGACTTAACACATGTGGTTTATTAATAGGTATATAAATGTAAATGTCATCACAATTAATAAGATATTAAATATGTTTTAAGGTGAGGCACGTATCTATTGGATGACCTTGAATTCTATGATAATCATAAAATGTCTTAAGATTGTATGTTTGTGGTAAATGAGTCAATTAATGGTTCTTAATATATGGTAAAATAATTAGTTTGTTATCAAGTATCTTCTCAATATTGCACTTTAAATATCGATAAAATTCTAAAATTTTCAATATTTTTTAAAGAAAGGCATATGACTCTTATTAGGTTGCATGCTATTATTAATCAATGGCTGGCTAGGAATTTTTATTTGATGGGACATGATCAATATTGAGACTTAAATTAGTTTTAATAGCATAGTAATGTGAATCGTGTGTCTTATATGTAAGTGTATGCAAATGTAAAAGTTAATTTTCAAGTTTCATGACCTTATGACAAAGATCATTGAAAAATAGATAAGCATTGTAAATCACTTATCTTTGAAAGATGGTAAAAGACTTTTACTAAAAATGTATTATTCCTTTAGGTTTGATGGTTAATAAAGTAATCAATGCTTACTAACCTTAACTCTAAGAATGTAATCTTGTATGTTCTCATTTGATCTTGTGGGTGAAATAAAGTATGATCAAATGTAGCATGTGGACCCTTATTACTAATGAACCATGATAATAAATCCTCTTCCAACATAATGAAAAAATGCATAAACCTAGTAGTTAAATTATGAAACCAATCTAAGACATTTCCACTCAATATTTTTGGAAAAATATTAGGAAGTTGGGTATCATGACGAGCATAGTTTCCAAGAGATGCATAAAACATATCAAGGTGTATATAAGGATATATATATCTATCAAAAAAAGAAATCTTAGGCATAAAGAAACCATGTAAAAAGGGAGGGTTCATAACCTTACAATAAATGGGCTCTGATAATTTAACATAAAAATCAACCCTAACATTTAATGTAAGGATATTAAGAGATAAAATATAAGATAGTATTTATAATTCACTTATCCCATGTATCATAGTAACTATCTTAGAACTTGTCACAACTAAACTATGAAGTGGATCATTCAATAGACAAGTATTGTTATTGGTTTCAAACCTAGACTAGTATTAGGAGGCATATAATTAGAGGAAGAAGGAGAAACATCATTATAAGTAGTTTAAGAACATCATTTAAAACACAAGTAGGGTTTGCACTAGCTCTTATTTCACCATATTCATAATATTGGCAAAGTGATACAATTTTTCCCTAACATAATTCTTAATATTTGTAATAGTTTAATTATGTTGCTCACCCGCTTCAAACTAAGATTCACTATCATTTGAAGCACACATATTTTATTTTAAATATGTATCAATCACATTAAAAACATCCATTTAAATTTCTAAGGAAAGAAGTACAATAAACAAATGCACAATCTAAGAATAATTAATATACCCTAAAAAGGGAAGAATAAAAAGAAGACCTGGAAATCCCATCGTTAATGGGTCAAGAGTAAGCAAGATTGTTTTACTAGCTCATAATATTTCCACCTAGATTCCTCCCCCCTTACTTTATTTTAAAATATAAACTTTAATGGTGAATCAAGAGGTAATTTGGGTGCATCAGGAGCTAGTTTTTATAATAGGGATTATTCAAGATATCTGATTAGGGCCTTATTGGTAAAGCTTCAAGATAGTATGAATAATGAGGCTGAAGCTAAAGCAACGATGTTGGAAATTCAGTTGGCTCATCATTGTGACATTGAGAATCATTTGATTAAAGGTGATTCTAAGATCATTATGGAGGCACTTCATAATCATCATGTTAAGGCATAGAGGATCAACAATTTTATGGTGAATATATGGTTGTTATTGGATGAGTTTCCATCATGAATGATTGGGCATTACATTAGGGAAGCCAATAAATAGGCATATTTATGAGAAAATTGACTATAGGAATGACCAAATGATTGATAATAATTATGACACTTGGTAGAGACAAGAACTGATTGATCAAATTATCTCTTTCATTTTCTATTGGGTTATGTAAAATCTTTAGTTTAGTTGATTGGAAAATCTCTCGCAAACATGATGTTCATTATGGCCTCGTGTGAATTGTTGGATGTGATGTACATTAATTTTGGGTCTTGTGAGTATTTTGGGAAATTATTTATTGGGTTGATGTTTTCTATCTTTGGTTACAATTTTTTTGATACTTTCTCAGGCAATGTTCATGAACTCTACATTGGCTAACATGGCTGTGATCAAGCATGTGTTATCCATCAAGATAGAAAAATGTGAAATGGATTTTAGAGAATGTGTCTTATATTGTAGGATACGTCTAATCTTTTAGATTTTGAACGTAAAAGTGTTGGATGCAATCAAATTAATTATTGGCTACGAGTACATGTAAGTGTTATGTAAAAATAAGACCAACTTGGATGTGGATTCTAATTTCACAAGTAATTTACTTTGTACTGTAAAGTATTGGGATGTTACCAAAAGGGTGTTAGAAACATTGGTGTGGCCTAGTCTTTGGGATGATTTGTGTGTTTGGTTGAGCAGCCTCAAGTGGGTGCATGTCTTGTTCTTCCATTATCTGGCTCAAATTGCTTAGGGTTGATTCTACTCTAATTTTTTTGGAAATTGGAATAATGGTTTCTAAAAACACATGATATTTTGGTGAATGTTTTAGAGAGGTCTATAAGGGGGTGGTGCTATAATTTTCCATGGAAAATATCTTGGTGCCCTTCCCCACCCTTAGTAGAATCTTGGGTCAATTTGATTCCAAAAGGATGGTATTGGCAACCTAATTTAAGGTGGAATTTTGTAAAGATAGAGGAGTCATGATTGAAATGGAGGGATTGGATGGTAGGAGAGATGAATGGTGGACCTATCTTCAAAACCGGTCACCTACAAAACTATTTATGTACATATAAAACTTAGGCTATAGTCAATGGTGGACATAGTTAGACTGGGATGAGTCTCTTTCTATAAAATTACATTTGGGAAGAGGGCACTTTTGATACAGAGGGTGACGGTCCTGTGTTAATTTTTAATTTCAAAGGGTCCTTCACTCAGCCTCTTATCTTAGTTTATATCTTACATGACAATAGTGAAGTGAGAGGTTGCTCATAGTTTTAATCTGTGCAAGGGTCAGATGGTGTTGAGGTGGTTGTTGACATGGTAGGGGAAACCTAAATTTTAGTTTAGCATATTTTTATTTTGATGTTTAGTTGTATTTCAAGGTGTGAAATTTCATGGATTTTTAGCTTTGTGATGTTTCTTGTCTTTAGGGCTCTATGTTTGTTTCTAGGCCAGTTTTAGATTAGGGTTTGTTTCATGAAGTTTTTGGGCCACCCCTTGCTTGAGTGTTAGTTGTTTTGGTGGGAAAGGTTTAGTGATTAACCCTAACCTCTTCCTTTCCTCGTTATTTCTCAATCTTGATCTTTGTATGGGTAAGGGCCCCCTTATAACACTTAATATCTATCAAAAAAAGGAGGAAGACTTAGAAATCATATTTGATATATGTACAATAAATTGCTATAAGTTGTAAAAGAATAAATCCCTAAGGTGTTTTATTAATATAGTAGGTTCAAAAAAGGTGAAACCCCAAGTTGAAGTGTACAATAATATGGGTATATTTTTTGTGGTAATGTGGATCTAGGTCTAATCAACACTACACTATACCATAAAATGGAGTATAAGATAAATTTAATATGTATACAATATATACAATAAATAAAAATATAAAATATATTAAAGAAGGCATGGAAATTGAGAGTCAAAGGAATAATATAGTTTATAAAGGGTATATATAGACACATAACTAATTTTAGACTCGCTTGTATTCTAAGGGCCATTTTAAATGATGAAAATAGGGCTTGTGATAATGTAAAAACTCAAAAAGATGATTGAACACTACTAATGCAACCAATATTAAAATATTTTGATATTGATAGTTTAGTATCAGATTATTATGATAGTGAGAATTTTCTTCAATAGTGGTATGTCTATTCCGATAATGGTTGTGTAGGTCTATATGGTCTAAAACTTTGAAAAATTATTCATCAACAACTACTTGTTATAAAACTCCTCTAGATTTGTGAGGTGATGTGAAAGACTACCATGATCCTTAATCCCTTTCTCAAGCCCTAGTCTAATCTAAGAGACCTTGTAAGGGTATATAAAATTTGGTATTGTTATGATCGGTCCCCTATTTGATGACATCTTGTAAGCCAAAACTCATATAGGTCAATAATTAGTTCAATGTGTGAATAACCCAACCCTTATTCTAATGAGACGAGATGCAATCAAGTAGTCAATCTACATGCTCTGAAATTATTCATTATTATGGTACATGCATGCAATGATAACTCTTCAATAAATAAAAAATGTAGTAACTCTATTGTAAATAAAAACCTTAGACGTGATTCATGTAATTAAATGAGCATGTGATGTAATTCCATGATTGTTAGATGTATTAGGGTGTCTTTGGTTAAATATAATTTCTAAAATTCAAATTAGGGACCTATTGACATAGTGTTAGTGTGCACACTAACATAAGATAAAATATAAAATATGATAAAATAGGGGTCAACCAATAGTAATATCTACTTGAGGGCCCAAGGAGTCCAAAAAGTACATTGACCAGTATCAAAACATTATGATATAGATAAGACCAATATCAAATAGTCTTGATATTTGCACGTGAAAAAATCAACAACATAAGAAGAATAATAACAATCATATGACTCAAAAAAACACAAAGGATAGATAAAATTAGAAGAATAAGAAGATCGCATGGGCTCATAGAAGAATAAAGAGTTGTACAACACAATGATAAATGTCTCAAGTGTCACAAACATAAAAAATTCTAGTAAGGACTTAATATGAACAAATGATCCTTATGCAAAAAAATACACCAATAACATTATAGGTTTGTACCAAAATTCGGCATCCATAGTAGAATTAACAATTATGTTGAAAAAGGAAATATAAAGCAAAAAGTCATGCAATTTTTATACTAAAGTATCAAATAATAGATCATTGTGTCATACTAAGACACTTCACTAAAAAGGTTTGGGATAAAAAGGTGAAGTATATTATTGTTCATTGATTTTAAGAAAGTGATAAAGTGCCAATGAGAAAATTATGGAGTAGAATGGAGGAAGTAAAGTTACAATCACACTATAGGGTGGTAGTCCACAAAATACATACGATCAAGTCTAGGCCAAATTCAATATACATGAGGGTTTGTGTGAGTGCCTTGGGAGTGACATAAGAGTCAAATAAGGTTGCACTTTTTATTCCACTTTATTTGGGCTATATATCGACAAACTAGAAGCATGGATAGACAAGCATGGATGTGGTGGGATTTATTTGACCAAATATGTGGTGCAACTTCCTTTATTTGTTGATGCTCTAATTCTAATTGCAAAAATAATCCAAATCTTGAGACACCATTAATAGGGCCTAGAAAAATTTTATAAAGAGAAAGGGAAACAAGATTATATTGATAAAACTAAGAAACTAGTCTTCTTCCCAAAAAGAAAAAGAAGCTCATTTCATATTCAAGTTTGAAGTGGACCACTTGAAGTGGTGCTAGAATACCAGTGTCTTGGATTATAATTTCATAATAAATTCACTTGGGACACATGTATAATTAAAATAGTACTCACTACACACTACAAAATAGTTTTATGAATGTAGAGTTATGATATTGGAAGACCATCAAGGTCTTATTTGGGTTACTTGTCAGTCTAGTGGTCCTATATGGGAAAACAACACTTCAGGTTTGAAATAGAGGTAAAGAGAAAGGATATAGAAGTGCTTAATTATGAACAAATTCAAAATCAAGGCTTCAATTCCCTACAAAATACTCTTTGTAGAAGCATGCTCTTTCCCTTTAAAATTAACAAATATGATTAGGTTTTCATATGGTACTTGAAAAATAATTACAACTAAAACATGAAAAATGTAATGTAGGTCTTGTTATTCTATTCTCTTGATTGAATTACTTGGGGTTGATTCCACTCTCATTTTTATAGAAATTAGAATATTGATTTTTGAAAACTCGTGATCTTTTGGTGCATGTTTTAGAGAGGCCTATAGAGGGTGGTGCCATAATTTTCCATGGAAGAGATCTTGGTGCCCTTCCCCAACCTTGGTATAAACTTGGGTTAGTTTGAGTTTAGAAGGTTGGTATTAGTAGCCTAATTTTTGGTTGAATTTTGTGAAGATAGGGGAGTCATGGCTGCAATGGAAGGATTGGATTGTAGGAGAGAGGAGTTGTTGGATATATATTTGAAATTAGCCACTCATAAAACTATTTTTGTGCATATGTTATTGAGGCTGTAGTCAATGGTAGACATGGTCAGACTGGGAGGATCCTTCTTTTTGGTAAATCAGATTTCATAAAAGGACACTTATGATGGAGGGGGTGGTAGTCCTATGAAATTTTTTAGTTTCAAAGGGTCCTTTTCTCAACCTCTTGTCGCACCTGATGAGCTAGGTGATAATAGTGAAGTGGGAGGCTACTCACAATTTCAGTCTGTGTAAGGGTCAAATGGTGCTAAGGTGGTTGTTGACATGGTAGGGAAAACTTAACTTTCCATTTGGCATTTCTTTTTTGATGTTTAGTTGTCTTTCCAAGAGTGAAAGTTTGTGGCTTTTTGGATTTTGATGTTTTCTGTCCTTGGGGCTCTATGTTTCTAGGCTAGTTTTGGATCGAGGTTTATTCTTTGATGTTTTTTATGCCACCCCTTCTTTGGGTGTTAGTTGTTTTTGTGGGAAAGGTTAAGTGATTACTCATGACCTCTTCCTTTCCTCTTTATTTCTCTATCTTGATCTTTGTATGGGTGAGGGCCCCATTATAACCTTTAATATATATCTAAAAAAAGGAAGACTTGGGAATCATATTTGATATATGTACAATAAATTCCTAGAAGGTGTAGAATATATAATCCCTAAGGTGTTTTGTTAATAAAGTGGGTTAAAAAAAAGGTGAAACCCCAAGTTTAAGTGTACAACAATATGGATTCACTATATGTTTTTTTGTCAAAATGGATCTAGGTCTAATCAACACTACACTAAACCATAAAATGGAGTATAAGACAAAATTGATATGTATATAATATATACAATAAACAAATATCTAAAATATACTAAAGAAGGGATGGAAATTGAGAGTAAAAGGAATAATATAATTTAAAAAGGGTATATATAGACACATACCTAATTCTAGATTCACTTGTATTCTTAGAGTCATTGTAAATGATGAGAAATAGGGCATACAATAGAGTAAAAACTCAAAAATATGACCAAGCACTACTAATGTGACCAATATTAAAATATTTTAATAGTGATAGTCTAGTATCAAACTATTATGACAAGGATAATTTTCCTCGATATCGATAGGTCTATTTTGAGAATGGTTGTGTAGATCTATATGGTTTGTAACTTTATGAAACTATTCTTCAATGACTACCTGTTAGAAAACTCTTCTAGATTTGTGAAGTGATGTGTGAGACTACCCTAATACTTTATCATTTACTCAAGCCCTAGTTAAATCTAAGAGACCTTTTAAGGGTATAAAAAAATTGGCATTGTTATGATTAATCCCCTATTAGATGACATGTTGGAAGCCAACACTCATGCAGGTCAATAATTAATTTAGCGTGTGAATAGCCCAACCATTATTCTTAAGAGATGAGATGTAATTAAGTAGTCAATCTACATGATCTTACATTATTACTTATTATGGTACATGCATACAATGATAACTCTTCAATAAATATAAAATGTAGCAAAGACAGAGTAAAGGAAAAATTTAGATGTGATCCTTCTAATTACATGAGCATGTGGTGAAATTCCATGATTGTTGTAGATTATTAAATGTCTTAGGGTGTCTTTAGATATATACACTTATAAAATTTAATAGGGACCTATTGACATAGTTTTGGTGTGCATGTTGACATAAGATAACATATAAAAGATGACAAAATAGTGGTCAACCACTAGTAATATCTACTTGAAGGCCCAAGGGGCCCAAAAAGTACATTATCCAACATCAAAACATTTTGATATATGTAAGACCAATATCCAATTATCTCAATATTGTAAAGTGACAAAATCAGTAAAATAAAAAGAATAATATCAATCATAGAACTCAGAAAAACATAGAGAATAGATAAAATTAGAATAATAAGAAGATCACATGGGCACATAAAGAAGAATAGAGAGTTGTACAACACAATTAGAAATGTCATAAGTGTCACAAACATAAAAAAGGCCAATAAGAACCTAATATGAACAAATGATCCCTATGCACTAAAATACACCAATAACATTACAATTACAAGGTTTATACCAAAATTGGGAATCCATAGCATAATCAACAATTATGCTAAAGACAAAGGAAATGTAAAACAAAATCTCTTGAAAGTTTTATACCAAAGCATCTTGGTGGCTAGATATTTTGCATGCAGTCAAAATTACCTAGGTAGTCATGGGATTAAATCCCCTTCATTTAATGGTGAAGCCCCTGTGCAAATATGTCTATCTATTTATAATTACTTACAACTTATAGTTATTCATAGAGTATACAAATTATGTGTAATCTATTCTAATTGGGGGTATTACTTTAATCACTTCATTCATAAGCCATAACAAAGAGATATTGCAACAAGTAAGTAGCTAGTTTTGGGAATGTAATTGAAGTTTTAGATAGATTGGAAAATAGAGAAAAGACTAGGATGTTCAAGAAAGGAAAGAAATAAAAGAGATGCACTTCAAAATAAATAGTTTTGCAGAGTTCACTATATATGTGCAAATAGATAAACATATAATGGTGGTAATCTTTTCAGCAAGTGATCAAGAAAGAAATGAATTAAATTTAGATCAATAGATAACACAAATTTTACCATTTTATCTTTATAAAATTCATAGATTGATTCCATAAGACACAAAGTTCTCTAGAAAACAAACTTCCTTCTTATTCACTTTTAGAAAAATTCATATAAAAAAATTTAGATATCTAAACACAAAGTTTTAGATTGCTTAACTTTCCCATACAATGGTTAAAATTTCTTGCTTGAATTTTTTTTTTATCATCCTTAGGCACATAAGCCTCCACTTCTATTTATACATTTTTCAGATACCAAATTCAAATAGGAAACAATCTCTTTAATATCCATGTGCTGTGCTAAAATTGGAAATAGGTGAGTGCCATATTTCTTGAATTTCTCTTCTATGACATGCAATAGTTGATGATAAGTGGTGATGCATGGAATCCTTATTTGGATCAAACACCAAATCCTTGCATGTTGCGTAGAAGTAGCTTCAATAATTTGATTTTATAAAATGACTTTAAGTAATGGTGTTTTGGCCAATTTACTTAAGTCTTTCAATTTAACAAAGTAATTTTACTTTACAAATAAATTATCTAATGACATCTCTTTACAAAGTAATTACTTGAAAAAAGATTACTTATAATAAATTTGAGAAAAGAAAAGAAGAATATTGAAGAAAAAGAAAGGAAGAAGTCTCTTTTCAAACTTGGAGTAAACATCTAGTCCAATTCATAAAATTTTTATTTGCATTTCTCCCTATATTTGATGTGCTAAGTCATCATCAATTATATAGTTGCATCATCAGGCTTAGCAAGTGCTTGACTCTCTATTTCAAATCTTAGTATTTATTTCTCTAATCTCTTGAAATGAGCTTATACCTTTTCAATCCTTGGCTCAAGTATTTTTATCTCTTGTTGATATTTAATTAAGTCCTTGATAGATTTAGCTATAAAAGGAGTTGTAGCTTTATCCATCAGTTACTTTAATTGTTTGTATAGTTACTCAAATGTCCTTAGAACATTGTCAAACTAGATACCAGTAAGACCAAATAAGGAATCTACCAGATTTATCTTTGCACTATGTTCCTCTTCTTCCAAAGTATTCATTTACTCACTCATTACTTATAGAATATTTATATGAAAAGATAGGAGATACTCTACTTGCTTTATCTTCTTCATGGATCCATTGGGAGAAATCTTTTCTTTAATCAAAATTTTCTCATTCAAATTACCGACTGTCTATAGGCTTTCTTGTTGCAACTCAGAAATACCATTTTTAAGATCAATTTTTGTCATCACTATCTTTACTTCTACCAATTTATTCAAAATATCAACATGAGAGTTTGGAGTACTAGGGAAGAGCTTCTGAGTAGTTCT
The DNA here is from genome assembly GCA_037957365.1 of Torreya grandis. Classification (NCBI taxonomy): domain Eukaryota; kingdom Viridiplantae; phylum Streptophyta; class Pinopsida; order Cupressales; family Taxaceae; genus Torreya; species Torreya grandis. The sequence continues at coordinate 1,979,364 of JARHVA010000424.1, read as the reverse complement.
ATGCATTTTTCTATCCATTTGTCAACTAATTTTTCATAATCTCCAGTCTCTTCCATTTATATAATTACTTCTTGTGTAACTACAAATTTTGAAGGTAGTGGTTACTGAGGAATAGATTTTTCCACCTTGGTAATTATTTCACATAGTTGTGCATTTTTTTCCTTTAATTTGGATTTACTAGCCTTCGCTTCATCAAGCTGTTTAAAATGAGTTTTTATCAAAGTTTGGGCGTCTTGTTTCAAACCCTTATTGGTAACTTATCCAAGAGATACCTTCATGATTGTTAAATCTTTATTAGTAAATTATCCTTTACTCATTCTTTGTGGAGGAGTTAACACTTTTACAAACTTTTGTCTTAAAGATTCAATCAATAATTTTGAAGTTAATTTGGTAGGTTTGGGATTTTTTTCTTTCTTATCTAGACTCCTCAATAGTTGCAAGTCCATCTCCTCAAGATTTATCACTTATTTATCTTCTAGAGCAATCTGCATAGCCAACCAATATGAGAAGTCTGTAAAAGTGGAAATATTTGTATGAACCACCATCTATTGTTGAATATCCCTAATCACTAGTTCTTAAGAAGGAACTTCTTGTGCCTCAATTTCTCTCTGAATCTCTTTCTTAGAATCCTTTTTAACATGTTTCTCAATTTCAATTTATATTTCTTTATCATTTTCCTTCTCTTTCTCTATCAATTTTTTAATTACTACCTCTTTTTCCTTGGGTTTCTTGGCAAATTTCTTTATTATTACTCCAAGATCTACTTTTTTATCAACTTCTCCTTCTTTCACTATTTTAACCACTTTATTCTTCTCAGGTTTAGCTCCTTTTGATGTCTTAGCAACTACTTATTTTATAGCTTCCTTCTTGGGCTCAACTGCTTTTTTTAATTTTTCTTATTGCTCTTCTTGAGATGGAGTGTCTTTGCCAGTGGTTAATTTACATATTCCTTCTTAATAGTAGGTTGTTTTTCTAGAGGTGGTGGTGGTGAAATAGATGGAGATGATGGAGGAGGAGGAGGAGGAGCACTAGTGTCTTTTTGAATGGGCTTGTCAGGGTGTTTGGTACCATGAGACTTAGGAGGTGGTATTAATACTAATGGGTCAATGGTGGGTGTATTTAAAGTTAGAATAGGAGTGGTGAAAATAGTAGGAACAACCGTATCAATAGAATAAACCAATGGTGGAGTAGAAACATTAGGCTGAATAGGTTATTTGTCCTTCACCACTGAATAAGTATCATCACTATTCCTTTTGAACTTTATCTTCTTTGTGAGTCCTTGGCTACTCTCTCCTTGTACTATTTATTTTCTCTTTTGTCCTACATATGTGGTTTCCTTCATTAATTCATTCATGAAATATCCTTTATTGAGGAGCCAAGTAGAAGTCATTGCCAAGACATTTGAAATTCTATCAGAAATAGTGTTATAATGATCTTTGCCAAAAATAATTACTGGGAGTGGAGTACTATCTCCCACTGATGCATGAAAAAGATTACTTGTCATAATTCCATCATCTTTCATATCCTTGAGAATTGTAGATAAGTTAAAATCATGGATTTTATCAATAGTTAATCTATTGTTATCCCTTCTTCTTACATCAAATTCATCTCTACAATCAGCCCATAAATCCTCTAGTGCAGGAATATGCATATTTTCTAAAGAAACTGGGCTTTTGGCTACCCCTCTATAATCAAAATTGGCCTTAGCCTCAACATGTGTTTGATTGTAATGATGATACATCTCCTTTTTCACATTCCTTGCTTTGTAAATACTTATGCAATGATAGTGGCCAATGACAATAGGAAAGATGATAGTTGTGAAATGAGCTTTTAATTGTAGGTCATGCAATTCAATAAGTTACCTGCATAATTCCATTATAATCCATTTGTCACTCAAATATCTAGGTAGATGGATAGGTGTGCCTAAAAAATCCCCAAATATAATGTATGTGAAATTAGGAAATTGAATGAAGATGCAAACATATTGTGAAACAACTTCCCAAGCTTCATCTAACATTCTCTTATGCTTTGAAGGGGTATTCAATTGTAAATGAGCTCATAGAAGAAACCATCATTCACAAATTTATAATGTTTATAGTATTCAACAAGAACCAATTGAGGATAATATTCATATATTGGTTCACTTGCTAATGTTCCTTTTGTTTTGACCCTTGAAAAGGTTCCACTTGATGCTACTGCATACACAAGATATGAAGTCATCTTGAAATTAAAAGTTTGTAACACATCCTTCAACTACTTATCTATGTTATCACTTATCATTCTTTCCCACTCAATCCTAGCTGAGCTCCTAGTGACATCAATGGTTCTGATATAATCATACGTGCATGATGAGAAACATTTGGCATTATTCTCTCCATTGATTCTACATAGTGATTGGTTAATATCATTAATTTCTTGAACTAGGTCTAATCTCACAATCTATTTTGGAAATTTTGATGCTTGTTTTACCTTTTTGAAGTAATATGTATTCATTATCTTGATACACTCTATTGTCTTAGTTTCTCATTTCTTTTTGGATTTTTCCATTGTCATATCAATTAATTTTAGTGATGTTGGAGTCTTTAAATAGTAATTGGGGTATTGAATATCCAACCTTATGACTACATTGACAACAACATCCCTCATAGTCCTAGTTAGAGAATCATAATATTTGGCACATGTTAAGATAAACTGAAGAAGTTGAGATGATCTTAGGAAAGTTGTAGCTTTTAGAATTCTAGATATGGATTTAGATCTCTCCAATAATTTAGTTATGGACACATGTCCCATGTCTATGTCACTTATCTTTGTCAACTTAGAAGTGATGCATGACTCAATTAGGTATCCCTTGTATTTGTACTTCATCTTGGGCTCTTGGGAGTTATCTCTCTTATCTTTTGCTTTGCCTTTCTTGCTTGGTTCTAGAATCTCCTCAAGTGCCAACTATGGGACTTCTTTAATCTATGTTGTTTATACTTCTAATTCATTTATCTCCTCTTTTGAACTTCTTGACCCATCTGATCTAGACATTGACTCTTAACTCTGGAAGAATTTGATGAATGCTCCTTAATATTAATTAGCTACTCCAACTATTTTTGAAAATGAGTCAACTTATTATTCTTACAGTATCCTTAAGACAACTTTATGTTTGAGTATTAGAAAGTCTTGAAAAACTTAAATAACTTGTTTTAAGTAATAGGGCCCCACAACCTCAGGTTGGTCTGAAAAGTGCACAAGTATTAAGCGTTTGGCAACCCAAGTAGGTCATAAGTAGTAAAAACAAAAGACTTTGGGTTTTAGTTTTCTAGTGAATTTAGGTTTTCATCACTAAGTTACTTGAACTCAAAAACATGACGTAAGTAGGCATAGGGAAGGATTTTGGGTAAGTCTTGGGTAGTGTTCTGTGGGTTTATCTAAGTCAAAGACTTCAAGATTTTTGAGAGAAGCAACTACATTTTCTAAACCCAAAGTAAGTTGTGGGGAAAGGGAAGCCCTGGTAGGTCAGTTCTTTGGGAATTAGGGTTTACATGGTTATTTACTTAGAATCAGAACCTTCAGTAATTAAGTCACTAGTAAATCAAGTTTTATAAACGTAGTTACTTGGTGTTAAGAACCCAAGTAAGAAACATTTGAAAGCTTGAGTAAGCAAGGTTGGGAAACCTGAATGGCAAGGCTCATAGGAAGTGGGTTTCTTGAGGGTAGTTACTAAGTATCAAGAACCTGAGGAAGTAATTAAAGTTGGGGAACCTGGGGAAGTTGTTAGGTCTAGTAAACTTGAGTGGGCAAGGGGATCCTAGTTGCTAGGGTTTATAGTAAAAAGCTCAATTTGATAGGGTTTTTACAAATCTTAATCATGGTAAATTACTAAATACATGTTTTAAAACATCTAATCATGCTTAAGAAATCAAAAGGCAAAAAAAAACAAGACTTAATTAAAGAAACAACCATGGTAGTGCAATGAATATTTACATAGACATGATAAGAAAAAGGTAAATGAAAATCTATGAAAAATACATGGGTGAGAACCTACCTCAACCACAAATGGGTCGAAGATAAAATGATCAAAGATACTTTAGAGGATGAAATCACATAGCTCAAGGTTTTTAGATGTGGTTACTTGGTCAAGTAGCTTAGTTGCTAGGTGGAAATGAGGTGTAATTTTGAAATAGATATATAAATCTAGCTCATTAATGACAAGCATGGGAAGGCCATGTAATCCCTTAGCACTTTTATCAGGATCTTTGAATTACTTTACTTATTTTTAGCTTTTTAAGTAGAGCATCCTCACAAACCTAGGTAGGTATAGGTTGACAAGTAGCTCAGGTTCTTGAACCCACATTGCTTTTGCTTGTAACTTTATGTTAGTAAATTAATACCAAAAACCTAACTAAGTATAGGTTATGCTTGGCATGTTCGTAAGACTTGCTTAGTTTTGGCAATGTAGTAAAGTAACTTGATAACTCTGGTTTGAACTAGGAAGAGTAGTTTGGGTTTGTGGGATAACTTTGCTTCTTTTTAATAAGTAGAGTAGTTTGGAGAACCCAATTTTCATTATGAATGAAACAAAACACTTAAGCTTATTTGATCTACTTAAAGATATGATTAAATGGGTTTTTAATGATGGCTTTAAGAAATTGTTTTCAATCCTCTGGAGTGACTAGGAGCAACTGGGGAAAGTAGGCAATTAGGAATAACTATTAAAGCCTAAGGGTTTTATTCAAAGGATTGGTTCAACAAGTATAACTGACTCACATAAGACAAGTATGCAAAATTTCAAATAGGGGTACCCTAAATCTTGAAGTGTGAAATTTTGGGGACACCACATCCAATAATAGATCACTGTGTCATATGGAGACACTTCATTGAAAAGGTTTGGGATAAAAAGGTGAAGTGTATTATTTTTCATTGATTTCAAGAAAGCATTTGATATAGTGCCAAAGATAAAATTATGGAGTATAATGGAGGAAGTAAAGGTCCAATCATACTATAAGGTGGTAGTCCACAAACTACATATGATTAAGTCTAGGCCAAAATCAATATACATAAGGGTTTGTGTGAATTCCTTGGGAGTGACATAGGAGCCAAATAAGGTTGCACTTTGTTTCCCACTTTGTTTGGGTTATATATCAACAAATTAGAAGGATAAATAGATATGTATGGAGGTGGTGGGGTTCATTTGACCAAATATATGGTGAAAATTCCATTATATGTTGATTATCTAATTCTAATTTTAAAAATAACCCAAGGCTTGAGACACTACTAACAGGACCTAGAACATTTTTATAAAGAGGAAGGGAAATAAAAACCAAGGCCACCATGTCATCATACTAAATAATAAAAAAATATGCTAGGGAAATGTGTCCCACTAAAAGGTATTTGATTTTTTATTGACATTTGATTGATCGAGCATTTTTAAAAAAATGGATGAAAGAGAATGCCATTTCTATACATGCTAGGAAATAATTAATTTTTGTAATCATGATTAAGTTTTTAAGGTGTTTAGAGATGCAAATTTAGGACAAAATCCCATCACTGGTCGATTCTTAACCCCTCTTTAGTATTAGTTTTTATAGGGTTTTTTGTGTTGTGGGGCATTAGAGTAGCTAACACTCGTCTTTGATGATTTTTCTCATCTTGTCCTCCCTTCCTACCCTATCCCTTGCTCTTATTCTTTCCCTCCTTATAGGTTATTGGTGTTGAATCTCACATTCTAAATGATATTAAGGGACACCATTTATGGAATAGCTTTGTTTTCATCAGAGAAATTTTCATTTCATTCTATTATGTTCTGCTCACAAGAAATATGGTAATAGAACACATGGATTTTAAGTAAGTTTTATCCATTTCTTATGATAAAACCAAATTATGCATTCGATATTATACTCATAATTTGTATTATAAATATGTAGAGCAAAAGGTCATCAGCTTCAGCTATTGGATCTTTAGTAGGAAATCAAAGAAGAAGATGAATTTGTTGAGTCCATAGACAAGCATATTCCCTCTCTCTTCCTCTCATTTACAATATTCATTTCAATATTTATGGATATTAACACTAATTTTTCCTTCTTTTTGTTTTAAAGTCATAGCACATGGGATCAATGATGGAGACATAAAGAAGCTCTAGGATGTAGACATTTACACATGCAAATGCTTGATGGTGCATATAGAAAAGGTTACATTAACCTTTTACATATGCTTCCTCTTGCCATTCCTTGCTATTATTAATTTAGATGATATAACTAAAATTGCTAAGTGAGAATTTAAGTTGATTTCCTGGAAATAACTAGTTATTTTATGAGAGTATGGACTCTTCTATATCATTATTTCTTTTGCGTTTTAAATTTACTTATTCACACCTTTAATATTTAGAATTTTTGTAAATATGCCTTAAATTTTCTTAAATTATACACATTTAAAGATTAATGTTTTGTTCACCATGTCGATTTCCTTATTCATGGCTTTATTATGTAAATAATGTAAAGTTGTCTCAAATTTGCATGGATTATGAATATTTCAAGGCTAATTATTAGTTCACTATGATCTTTTAAAATCTATTACTTTTTCTTAATTTTAATTACATAATGTGCTAATTAGTTTCTATCTGAATCTTTTGCATATTTGATGATGTTTAAATTTGCTTGAAATAACTAAAATTTGGTGCTCTTATAGCAAAAATGTGTTGTCAAAATCACTATGGAAAGCCATGCTTTAGATGAGCTCTTCTGTATTATTTTTCATTGTATTCCATTATTTGTCAATATTGTCTAAGATAATACAATTTTTTGATCGACTTCTTCAAATAAGAAGAAAATATTTCATATGATGGTGAAATGAACATCAAATGTAATGGACTTAAAAATATTTCATATGATAGTGAAATAAACTTAAATGTAATGGTGAATTCAACCATTCATTCTTAACATCAGCTGATATTGTTAATTACATTTATGGACATATCCCAAAATAATAATAATAATAATAATAATAATAATAATAATAATAATAATAATAATAATAATAATAATACATATTCATTCAATCTAAGAATAAATAAATAATTATAATATCGATAATTCCCCTAAAAAAATGGAAGATTTTGAGATAATCAAATACAATGCCCTGATTTTAATTTGCTGCTCTATTTTTCAGACCTTGCATATCAATTTTATTTATTTATTTATTTTATTTTTTTTATCAATATGAACCTTGAAAAATATATATCATCAACTAGGATATAAACAATACAACATGTTTTACAATAATAATGTCATGACTAAATTTTATAAATTTAGAATATATTTTTTTAAGATAAGATCATGACTCAATCTTATGACTTAGTATTCTTTGATATAAGTTATATAAGAAAGACAACTTATACTTATCCTTGGTTTTTATAAAAATACATTAGTTTGAAAATAAAATAAATAAAAATTTGTTGAGAAAATTATATATATATATATATATATATATATATATATATATATATATATACACACACACACATACACATATACACATATATATATGTATATATATATATATATGTATATATATATATGTATATATATATATATGTATATATATATATATATGTATATATATGTATATATATATATATATATGTATATATGTGTGTGTGTGTGTGTGTGTGTGTGTGTGTGTGTGTGTGTGTGTGTGTGTGTGTGTGTGTGTATGTGTATATGTGTATATGTATATATATATATAACCGTATCTTCTAATCCATTACTAGATGGCCCATCATCCTGCATTTGTCCATCTAGGGCTCTACATTGATCGAACAAATAGGGCAAGTTGAATGTGAATAAAACCACATTTCTATACACCCTCAATGAAACATATGATTACAATTGGGAAATAGCCAACCTTTTTCCCAGCCTAAAATTCAGAAAACAAGTTGTGGGGATGAGGAACAAGATAAACGCATGAGGGGGAAACAAGCTAATGTTAGTTATAATTTATACAGTTGAAAGCCTTTTGCCTTTTTATTTGAAATTTGATCGAGGGTTTTAAAGCAAGTGGGTGAAAAGGGAATATGATGGATAGAAATACATTTCCTCTTCCTCTTACATCTAGATTTATGGGATATGCAAAATCACCACCCAACAATGCACAGGTAATATTTAATATCAATCATAAGCCTATTTCAGGACTAAGCTTGTAAGGTTTAGAGACTTGTATTAAGGAATTTGGTAAGTCTCCGTATCCTATCATCAGTTGACTCACTCATTTTGTTCTCCCTTCCTTTGTTTAGAGATGTGTATTCAAGAATTTGGTTAGATATGTGTATTTAAGAATTTTGTTAGAGATGTCTATTCAGGAATTTGGCTAGAGATCTGTATTCAAGAATTTGTTTAGAGATGTATATTGAAGAATTTGGTTAGTCTTTGTTGTATTATTTTTGTGAGGTTTTTTAGGTGTTGTGGGGCATTAGAATAGCTGGCACTCATCTCTGATGCTTTGTCTCATTTTGTTTTCCATTCCTACACCCTCCTTTGGTCACATTTTTAGATAATGTTTTGTAATAATGTAATTGTTTGATTTTCTATGATGTTACTAGTCGGCATTAGGTAGTTACAAACTTCATGATCCGTTAAGTGGTTGTGTTAACTTCTTCCAACCAATGTAATATAATGTCTATGTATAAACAAATTGTCTACAATATAAGTGAGTGAGAAATAAATTTACCATAAATGATGGAAAACCTGAAATGATACATTAAACTCTACTTCCTACATAACTCACTCAAATAGAAATTTTAGTTAAATAATCCACATGTACATTCTAAAACACTAAAAATTTGAGTTAAATAATAGAAATTTTAGGTCAATTATTGCATATCCATTCTAAAATATTAACACTTTACTATTTAAGTTGAGACAAAATTTTGGAGAAAGTAAGACAAATTTTATATCTTTATTTCTTCAAAGTTTTGGTGGTTGGAAAATGCAAGAGCTTGTTTTGATGTTAATCCCATTGAGGGAGAGCTAATGAGATCAAGATTCCTTTTTCAAGAAGATTCAACACACCCACACAAAAAAGGGCTCTAAGGCCACCGAGTTTTAACCTATTACTTTTGTATATCGATGCACCATCTCAACCACTAGACATCCCAAACAGTTACTGCCTATGTTTTTACTTTCTGATTTTTACTAGCCTTGGAAATTATTTTTTAATTTTCTATTTTATTTTGTTAGATTACGTTCAAATGTGTCTTAAATCATAAAATATTATTTTTTCCAATAGGCGTAACCTATAATGGTAGCTAGGTGTGATGGGGTTGTGATGGATTGTAATCATGTGAGATGTCAATAAAAATTTCTTACATTAAATTTGATTTACATTTGAACGTTATAGGCTATTTTTGACCTTAAATTTGATGTACATTTGACCATCATATGGGATTTTTTTTAATTTTTTGGAGAAAGTGAATGAAAAGATGTCGAGTTTGATCATACGATAGATTTTGGAGCCCCTTTTGTTTCTTGGAGATACTTTTGTCAGCCCAAGGCAATGGTGGAGCTATATTGAGGCCAATTATGTCACTAATATAGCTTGTCAACAAGAAATATATAGAGAAAGTAATGGAGTTGTTAATTAGTGTGGCATGTGATAAATTCAATATAGGCATGTCAAAATTGATCTCTCTTGAAATTTGATAGATAAATATATTTAAGATATTTATATTAGTATATATGTCTTCTTATCCAATGGTTATGGAAATAGTTTTACTGCCAACATTTTGTGTTCCTTCATTGACTTATCAGTTGTAAAATCACTAAATATAAAATAAGTTCTTAAGTTATGGGTCTATATTTTGAATATTAAATTAGTAAAGTGTCTTATCTTTTTTCTACATTTCTTAGTGTTGTTAATATCAAAAATTGGACAAGATCTTTAAATCTCTTTTTTGTTTGATCCTTTGTTAGCCTTGAAAAAATAGAGGATTTATTTTTATTTAGTTCTTAGTTTTGAACTTAATTTTCTCATCTAAATCAGAGAAAGAATGAAATTCTTTGATAGTCCTCTAGGACACATTCTAATGAAGCCAATGCTGGCTTTCTTTTAGTTGTTTCACTTTTTCTATGGTTTATGTTTATTTACTTTGGATTTACTTAAATTTTAAATTTGGAGTCTTATTTTCTTTGTTTATTTTTGTAGGTTGGCAAGGAATGTTATCAATATCTATCATTATCTTCACCTCTACCTACTTATCATTGAGAAAAATTAAGTCATAAATAATGCATGGGATGTATCTTCAACAATTTTACATCATGTAAGTACAAGGTATCTCATCATAAGTGTAAATTTTTTGCTTGATTGCACTCTTTTTTACTATTTCCTATTTATGTGTTCCAACAATGCCTAATCTCATTTTCTATCTTTGTAGATTGTCCAATAACATCAAAATCATCAAGATCTATCATCATATTTGTATTATTATCTTTTACTAATTAAACACCATATTTTTAAGGATAACATATGTAAACATGTTCAACAAGTGTAAATTCATGAGGTATGCCTTCAAGCCTTGCATTGTGGCTTTTCAGTCATGCATTGTGGTGAACCTTCCATTAATTTTATTTATATCAAATAGTTAACAAGCCTAGTGGATTAAATATACTTGTTAAACATGCAATCATGCATTATGGTAGACACATTCATTTCAACAAGCGTATTAAATCAAATGAATGGAAAACATGAGTAAAACATCAATATATTCAAAATACATATTGATACCACATCAGATATTATGCCATTGCTACAAAAAATAAACTTAATTTTATTTAATTTTTTTTCCCTAATGTGTGTACAAGAACCTTCTTCTAAATTTTGCACTAAAAAATAATGGATCACTCATTACAAATCTTACATTTTTATTTTATAGATCATAGAGTTTTTTGTCTCTTCACTAAAAATGGGGAGATAAAGATATTTTTATAATAAATTATTTGGCTACTATGGAAAAGATAACACATGCCTTGGTGTACTTGTTAAAGCCTTAGATGGAAGTATGCACGGCCACCAAAGGCTATATAGATAGAAATCATAGTGAGGGGTGTCAACCACCCTGGATTAAACTGGTAAAGTATCGAGATCCCCCCTTCTATAACATTTTATGTTTGTAGCACATTTGATGTGCTTCCCCCTTTACAATATTGATCTAGTAGGTAACTTGATGCATTGTCCCATTCCTCCATTTGAAGAGCTATTAGGACAAATGAGGGAGTCACAAGATCATAACTCCCTAAAAATTGATTCACACTAACTTTTTCAAACATTAGAATAAATTCTATAGAAATGGTGGGTGAAGCTCACTAATATTGAGCACTATGGTTGATGGTTGGATATTTTTCATGCGTTGAGTTGGCTAGACATTTTTTACTATTTAATTTTTTCAAAAATATACTTGATAAATACCATGGTTCTTTCATAATATTGGGGAAGAATATCTTGGATGCACATTCTTTCAACCTTCCAAAGCTTCCTTTTCATTTTTGGTGAAATCAACATAACCTTACACATGCAATACACTAGAGACATAAAGAGGCATTTACACATGTAATAACTTGATGATGCATACAAAAAAGGTTCCATTAACCTTTTCCATATGCTTCCTCTTGTCATTTATTTTCATTTCTATAAAATTTTCCCATATTTATTGTATTAAATGTTTACGTAGAGTTGACAATCATTAAAGGGCTTTTTGAGGAGAAAGTCGATAAAATCTATGAAGCAACAAAAAATCTTATGGTAAGTTATGCAATTCCTTGATATTATTAATTTAGATGATATAATTGAAATCACTAAGTGAGAATTTAAGTTGATTTTCTAGAAATAACTAGTTATTTTTTAAGAGTATGGCTCTATTGTATCGTTATATTTCTACATTTTAAATTTCCTTATTCATGCCTTTAATATTTAGAATTTAAGTAAAGATGCCTTAAATTTTCTTAAATTATGAAAATTTAAAGATTAATTGTTCATTTACCGTGTCAATTTCCTTATTCATGGCTTTATTATTTAGAAATAATGTAAAGTTGTCTCAAATTTGCATAGATTATGAATATTTCAAGGCTAATTGTTAGTTTACTATAATATTTTAAAATTTATTTACTTTTTATTAATTTTAAATACACAACGTGGTGATTAGTTTCTCTCTAAATATTTTGCTTGTCTGATGATGTTTAAGTTTTCTTGAAATAACTAGAACTTGGTGTTCTTACAGTGAAAATATGTTGTCAGAATCACCATGATAAGTCATGCTTTAGATGAGCTCTCTTGTATTATTTTCTATTGGATTTCATCATTTGCCATTGTTGTCTAAAATATTACTATTTTTTTGAGTGACTTATTCAAATAAGAAGAAAAATATTTCATATAAATCTAAAATGAACATCAAATGTAATGTTAAAATTTTCTCTATAACACTCGAATGGGCTTAAAATTTGAAGTCATCCATTCTTTCTTAACATCAGTTGCTATTGTTAATTACATTTATGGACATATTCATCCCAAATAATAATAATACAAATTAATTCAATCCAAAAATAAATAAATAATTATAATACTGATAATTCCTCTAAAATTTTGAAAGAATTTGAGATAAACACAATGCCCTGATTTTAATCTTCTACTCTATTTTTTAGACCTTGCATGTCAATTTTATTTTTTTATTTTTTATCAATATGAACCTTGGAAAGTATCTAGTATCAACTAGGATATAAACAATACAATATGCCTTATAATAAGATTGTTTTGATTTTCTTCTTGTTTCACTAGCTCTATTTCTTGAATGTTCATTATGTCAATCATAATGTTATCTAGTAACCATTGAAGAATGGGCACCTTCTCCTCTATCCTCTTTTTGTTTATTATCCATACAAGGCTCCACATTGATCTAACAAATAGGGCAGTTGAATGTGAATAAAACCACATTTATATACACCCTTGATGAAACATATGATTGCAATTGGGCGATGACCTGCCTTTTTCCCCATCTTGAAATTTAGAAAACAAGTTGTGGGAATGAGGAACAAGATAAATGCATGAGAAGAGAAATGTGTTGATGTTGGGGATATTTTATAAAGTTGAAATCTTTTTGATTTTTTATTTGAAATTTGATAAATCAAGGGTTTTAAAGTAAGCGGATGAATAAGGAATCCCCATCTTGAAATTCATAAAAAAGGTTATGGGGATGAAGAACAAGATAAACAAATGAGAGGGGAAACATGCTAATGTTGGGGATATTTTATATAGTTGAAATATTTTTCCCTTTTTATTTGAAATTTGATTGATCGAGTGTTTTAAAGCAAGTGGATGAATAGGGAATGTGATGGCTAGCAATCCATTTCCATTTTCATTTCCTCTTCCATTTGGCTTTATGAGATATGCAAAATTGCCCCCTGATAATGCACATGTAATTTTTAATATCAATCACAAGCCTATACTTTGTGTATTTGTGTATTCAGGACTAAGCTTGTAAGGTTTTAGAGATGTGTATTTAGGAATTTGGTTAGTCTCCATCTCCTATCACCGGTCGACTCTTACTCATCTTGTTCTCCCTTTGGTTAGAGATGTGTATTCAGGAATTTAGTTAGAGATTTATATTTAGTAATTTGGTTAGATATTTGTGTTTATAAATTTGTTTAGAGATGTGTATTTAGGAATGAGGTTTTTAAGGTGTTGTGGGGAATTAGAGTACCTAACATTCATCTCCATGATTTTTCTCATTTTGTTCTCCCTTCCTGCACTCTCCTTTGGCCACATTTGTAGATAGTGTTTCATAATAATGTAATTAGTGTTTGATTTGCTATGTTGTTACTAGTTGACATTAGGTAGTTACAAACTTCATGATCTATTAAGTGGTTGTGTCAACTTCTAGCCAATGTAATATAACTTATATGTATAAACAAATTGTCTATAATATAAGTGAGAGAGAAACAAATTCACCATAAATAGAACAAAACTTGCAATGATACATTAAACTCTACTCCTACATAACTCACAAGAAAAAAATTCACCATAAATAGTGTAAAACCTGAAATGATACATTAAACTCTACTTTCTATATAACTCACTCAAATAGAGATTTTAGTTAAATAATCTGCATCCATTCTAAAATGCTAAAAACTTCAGTTAAGTAATAGAAATTTTAGGGCAACTCTTGGACATTCATTCTCAAACATTAGCACTATTTTATTTAGGTCTAGACAAAATTTTAGAGAAAGTAAGAAAAACTTTTATATCTTTATTTCTTCAAAGTTTTGGTGGTTGGAAAATGCAAGAGCTTATTTTGATGTTAATTCCATTGAGGGAAAGCTAATGAGATCAAGATTCCTTTTTCAAGAATCTTAAATGCACCCATGAAAAAAAGGCTCTATGGCCATCAAGTTTTGAACCTATTACTTTTGTAGATCGATGTGCCATCTCAACCACTAAACATCCCAAACAAATAATGCTTATGTTTTTACTTTATATTTTTTAAATTAAAACCCTAATTTTCTATGGATTTGGTGTACAAAATGCTTCTTTGGATTAGGTACCAAGGACTGAGGGGTATCTATTCCACTAAATTCTCCTTGGGGATGATCCTAGTCTCATCCCTTTTTTGTATCTTCTAGGATTTATATCTTGGTGGATGGTTATGCAACACCTTTTACACCATCATCTTCACCATTGTACTATAATCCACTTGATTACTTTTTGATTTTCATTGGCCTTGGAAATTATTTTTAATTTACTATTTTATTTTGTTAGATTAGGTTGAAATTTCTTCCAAATCATAAAATATTCTTTTTTCCAATAGGCATAACCTATAATGGTAGCTAGGTGTGGTGGGGTTGTGATGGTGGAGTGTAATTGTTAGGTTGTGGAGCTAAAAGCTTCACTGATGCAAACATGAGAGGAGGTTGCTGAAGGTTGCTGAGTTGCAGAGAAGTTGGGGTCAGTCTGATCAGCTGACGTCGGCAAGACAGCAGAGAGAAGCAACCGACGTCGGTCATATATCGGCCGACGTCGGTCACCTCCAGGCAGACAGGGACCGACGTCGGTCGCCTATGTGGTTCGACTGCGAGCTAATTACGGGCAGTTAGCTAATGAACCAAGTGTTTGCATGATGAGTGCTAATTATAGACTGAGAGCTGCGGATCTAATTATTGTAATTAGATGTCTAATTATTGTTTGGATGAGATCTATATAATAGACTCATGGTTGTATTGGAAAAGTGTTCTAGTTTGAGTTGAGCAAAGTTTGTTCCTTCTGTGTGTGAGGTGAGCAAGGGTGTTCCTCCTAATTTCAAAGTACCAGGTGTAGGTGCTGGTTTTGGAGAGTCAGCTGGATTCTTCAGGAGTGTAGGATCTTGGTCACAGTTGCATGGCCTATATAGGAGATCTACATGGTAAGTAAGATCGTTGATCTGCAGGTGTATGTGTGTGCAAGGTCAAGGTTCACAGGTGAGCAGAACTGTTGTTTGATTTGCAAGTGTGCAAGATCATATAGACAGCAACACAATAGGGAGCAGTATCAGGTAGGATCTACTTAGAGTACAGGTGTGTACTCGGATAGAGCTAAGAGGAAGGCAAGGGAGTTCCTTCCATAAGTATGGTCTGTTGAATTGCAAGTTGTTACAGATTCATGGGAGATCTACTTGAAGTACCTTGAGTACTTGTGGAGTGCGTGGAGCACTTGTGGTGTGCGTGGAGCACGAGAGGTGAACACCAACTCTATATTTGAGTTGGGTGTTGGGACCTGAGAGGGAGAGCTTTGGGGAGAAGAATTACTGTTCACTTGAGGTGTAGTGAGCCTCTGAAGAGGTGGTGGAGAAGAAGTGGCATCTTATTTATTGTATTCTTTTCTGTATAAAGTGTTAATACAAGTTGTGTATTGTCTCTCATATGCTGTGTTATTCTGAATTCTAGTTACTTGGTGAATCTGGTTAATTTCCGCATATTAAGTTGCTTGGCTTGGTAATCAATTGTATGCTTCCGGTGTTTCACATCCTGACAAGTGGTATCAGAGCTAAGGTTGCAGGAAGCAGGGTTGTGTTTGGTTACAGGTCACTCTCAGGGGTTTCTGATCGAGTGGGAGTAGAGCAACGGTAGATCAAAGTAAGCTAAGAATGGAGGAGTTGAAAAGCACAGACGGTCACTCACGGTTCGATGGAAAGAAAGAGCAGGTAAAAGGATATTGTTGGTTGGTAGCAGATCAACATGAAGAAACTGAAGATACAGATGTTGCAGGTGTTGTTGCACAGGATGTGTTTGCAGGTTTCTTGGATAAAGTTGAATCTTGGATAAAAGATTCGGTTGCCTCTTTCCATGCAGCCCCAGGTAGAGGAGCTAGTGAGCCTTGCCAAAGAATTGGCAAAGGGGAAGTGAAGCTGAAATTACAGGTGGCCAACACACAGGTGTTGATGAAGGTCATGTAGGTCCCAGGTTTGGAGATTTGGCTAATTTATTCAAAAAGATTGGGTGATGAGAGATGCACAAGAACTCTCACAGCGGTAGCACTTGAATTAGCTGGTGGTAAGAAGACAGGTACTCTTTATCTACTTGTTTATATTACTGATTCTTCTTCTAGTTGCGGAGACGTGGCTTCGTAGGCTTGGTCACATGAGCAGGAAGGAGATGCATGTTCTTAAGCGGAAGATAGATATATTTGATAGGCTTAAGAACTGGAAAGCCTTGGTGTTCTTGGAGGAGATGGCAGACAGAGTTCAGTGGATGAGGCTGGATACTTCTGAGCAGAGCAGTTTGGACATGTGTTTTGATTTAAAGGAGCTCGCGGGTAAAAAGTCATCACTCACAGGCGAACACAGGTACCGGCGTCGGTCAAGAGGAACTGACATCGAACAGATAGGTGCCGATGTCGGTCATGTGCAGACCGAAGCCGACAGTGTCGGGCAGAGTAAGACTGACGTCGGTCATGAGACCGACGTCGGTAGTATGTAAGATCGATGTCGGTCAGGAGGACCGACGTTGGCAGAAGGGACACCAGCGGTTGCAAGTTGGTAGTCAGGTACAGGTGCATGGGAATCGACGTCGGTCGGATGCAGACTGTGGGGTGGTCGAGGTCGGTCACTGTAACGAATTTTGGGTGGACAGCATGTTGTCAAGGAGTCTCAAACACCCATACGGAGGACTGAAGGTGTAAGTAGGCCCTCGAATTCATTGTTCCTCTTCTTCATACTTGTTGCTGATTGTAGAGCAAGAAGGATCCAGGAAACAGGGGTGAGCTTGGCATGGATGAGGATGTGATTCCTTGGAGGTGAACCAAACAGGTGTGTCTTGGTAGGGTTGCCAGCAGGAAGAAAGCACAGAGATGAATGGATTCCTTAGTAGAAGAATAGAGAGAACGGATATGTGAGACGGAAGACCAAGTCATATGGTCTTGAGGAGCTGCAGGATAGTGGTACAGGTTTTAACAGGTGGAGGACAAAGCATGACTCTAGTCAGTGTCAGGGTAACTACTGTGGTTTGACTTATCAGGGGGATGATGATTGCAACATCATTCTGTTGCTGTATGTGGATAGTATGCTAGCTAGCAGGGGTGTACATACAGGTTTTTATTGAGCTAAGGGTAAGATTAGTTCAGTGTCATGTCATGAGGAGTTTGGAGCAGCAAAATTCTTTGACATGGGAGGCATGGAGATCACAGGTTGATTTTGTCTCGAGTGGGAGCTGATGTGAATCAAGTGTTGGCGAGGTTCGGGATGCAGAGCCAGAGCACACTAAGGGCTGGACAGGTAAAGTGTCCAAAATCACATGAGGTCTGGTATAGGCCTGAGTATTCCCATGCAGTGGGAGCTGTCAGAGTTAGGAGCCAATTCGGGGAAGTGGGCTCTCAGGGATTTGAGAGGGACCAGCAGCAGGTATACATGCAGGGTCAGGACTTCACTACATGAGTTTGTAGGTTCGGATGTGGCAGGGTACTCGGATGATAGGTGGTACACCATGGGATGTGTGGTGGGTTGTCTTCAGGTGGGAGCTTGAAGAGGGATACAAACTAGGAAACAGATTAGACGGGGTACAGGTACAGGTACAGTGTAGTTGTTTATCTCCAAGTGGGAGATTGTTAGGTTGTGGAGCTAAAAGCTTCACTGATGCAAATAGGAGAGGAGGTTGTTGAAGGTTGCTGAGTTGCAGAGAAGCTGGGGTCGGTCTGATCAGCCGATGTCAGTAGGACAACAAAGAGAAGCAACTAACATCGGTCATATATCGGCCGACGTCGGTCACCTCCAGGCAGACAGGGACCGACGTCGGTCGCCTGTGTGGTTCGACTGCGAGCTAATTATGGGCAGTTAGCTAATGAACCAAGTGTTTGCATGATGAGTGCTAATTATAGACTCAGAGTTGCGGATCTAATTATTGTAATTAGATGTCTAATTATTGTTTGGATGAGATCTATATAATAGACTCATGGTTGTATTGGAAAAGTGTTCTAGTTTGAGTTGAGCAAAGTTTGTTCCTTCTGTGTGTGAGGTGAGCAAGGGTGTTTCTCCTAGTTCCACAGTACCAGGTGTAGGTGCTGGTTTTGGAGAGTCAGCTGGATTCTTCAGGAGTGTAGGATCTTGGTCACAGTTGCATGGCCTATATAGGAGATCTACATGGTAAGTAAGATCGTTGATCTGCAGGTGTATGTGTGTGTAAGGTCAAGGTTCACAGGTGAGCAGAACCGTTGTTTGATTTGCAGGTGTAAAAGATCATATAGATAGCAACACAATAGGGAGCAGTATCAGGTAGGATCTACTTGGAGTACAGGTGTGTACTCGAATAGAGCTAAGAGGAAGGCAAGGGAGTTCCTTCCATAAGTATGGTCTGTTGAATTGCAAGTTGTTGCAGATTCATGGGAGATCTAATTGAAGTACCTTGAGTACTTGTGGAGTGCGTGGAGCACTTGTGGTGTGCGTGGAGCACGAGAGGTGAACACCAACTCTGTATTTGAGTTGGGTGTTGGGACCTGAGAGGGAGAGCTTTGGGGAGAAGAATTACTGTTCACTTGAGGTGTAGCGAGCCTCTAAAGAGGTGGTGGAGAAGAAGTGGCATCTTCTTTATTGTATTCTTTTCTGTATAAAGTGTTAATACAAGTTGTGTATTGTCTCTCATATGCTGTGTTATTCTGAATTCTAGTTACTTGGTGAATCTGGTTAATTTCCGCATATTAAGTTGCTTGGCTTGGTAATCAATTGTATGCTTCCGGTGTTTCGCATCCTGACAGTAATAGTGTGAGATATCATTTAAAATTTTCTATGTTATATTTGATATACATTTAAATGTCATAGGATATTTTTGACCTTAAATTTGATGTCCATTTGACCATTATATGGGAGTTGTTATTATTGGTTAGAGAATTTGATTGAAAAGACAAGGAGTTTGAGCATATGGTGGATTTTGGAGCCCATTTTCTTTCCTATAGATACTTTTGTTATCCCAAGATAGTGGTGGAGTTGTATTGAGGCCAATTATGTCACTATTTTATCTAGTCAACAAGAAATAATATAGAGAAGGTAATGAAGTTGTTAATTAGTGTGGTATGCGACAAATTCAATATATGTGTGCCAAAATTGATCTCTCAAAATTTTATAGATATATTTAAGATATCTGTATTAGTATATATGTCTTCTTATCTAATGTTTATGGAAATAGTTTTGATGCTAAGATTTTTTGTTCCTTCATTGAATTTATCGGTTGTAAAATAACTAAATATAAATTAAGTTCTTAAGTTATGGGTTGATAGTTTGAATATTAAATCAGTAAATTGTGGTATCTTTTTGCTACATTTCTTAGTGTTGTTGCTACTATCAGAAATTGGACAAAATATTTTCATTTATTTTTTGTTTGATCCTTTGTTAGCCTTGAAAAAAAATAGAGGACCTATTTTTTATTTAGTTCTTAGTTTTGAACTTGATTTTCTCATCTAAATTAGAGCAAGAACAAAATTATTTGATAGTCCTCTGGGACACATTCTAATGAAGCTAATGTTGACTTTCTTATAGTTGTACCACTTTTTATATGGTTTATGTTTATTTTATTTGGATTTACTTAACTTTTAAATTTGGAGTCTTATTTTCTTTATTTATTTTTTTAGGTTGACAAAGAGTGTTATCAAGATCTATCATTGTCTTCACCTCTACCTACTTCTCGTTGAGAAAACTTAAGTCATCAATAATGCATGTGATGCATATTCAACAATTTTACATCATGTAAGTACAAGGTATCTCATTATAAGAATACAAATTTTACTTGATTACGCTCTTTTTATTATTATGTCATATTTATAATTATGTGTTATGACTATACCTAACTTTATTTTCTATCTTTGTAGGTTGTCCAAAAACATCAAATTCATCAAGATCCATCATTATCTTTGTCTTATTATCTAGTACCGATTCAACATCATATTGTTAATAACAACCTATAGACACATGTTCAACAAGCATATATCAGGGAGGTATTCCTTCAAGCCTTGCATTGTGGCTTTTTAGTCATGCATTATGGTGAGCCTTCTAATAACTTTCTTCTTATCAAATAGTTAACAAGCATAGTGGAATCAATATGCTCGTTGAACAAGCAATCATGAATTATGGTGGATGTATGTTAAACAAGTGTATTGAATAAACTAAATAGAAAACATGAGTAAACCATCAATATAGTGAAAATCCAAATTGATAACACATCATGTATTATGCCATTGCTACAGAGGATAAACTTAATTATATTGAAATCTATTTTTTCCTAGTGTGTACAAGAACCTTCTACTAATTATTGTACTAAGAAATAATGGATCCCTCATTACAACTTAAATTTTTATTTTAAAAAATGGCTCTATGGCTACCAAGTTTTGAACCTATTACTTTTGTATATGGATGTGCCATCTCAACCACTAGACATCCCAAACAAATACTACCTATGTTTTTACTTTCTGATTTTCACTAACCTTGGAAATTATTTTTTAATATGCTATTTTATTTTGTTAGATTAGTTTCAAATTTCTCTTAAATCATAAAAAATTCTTTTTTCCAATAGGCATAACCTACAATGGCATCAAGGTGTGGTAGGTTGTAATAGTCGAGTGTAATAGTGTTAGATGTCATTAGAAATTTCGTACGATATATTTGATCTAATTTTTGAACATCATAGGATAGTTTTAACCTTAAGTTTGATGTCCATTTGATCATCATATGGGAGTTGTTATTATTGCTTGGAGAATGTGATTGAAAATACATGGAGTTTGAGCATATGGTGGATTTTGGATCCCTTTTCTTTTCCCTGAGATAATTTTGTTAGCCTAAGGTAATGGTGGATCTATATTGAGGCCAATTGTGTTACTACTGGAGCTAGTCAACAAAAAATATATAGAGAAGGTAATGGAGTTGTTAATTAGTGTGGTATGTGATAAATTCAATATAGGTGCCTCAAAATTGATCTCTCAAAATTTGATAGATAAATATATTTAAGATATATATGTCTTCTTATCCAATGGTTATGTAAATAGTTTTGTTGCCAACATTTTTTGTTCCTTCATTGACTTTATCAGTTGTAAAATCACTAAGGTTCTTAAGTTATGGGTCTATATTTTGAATATTAAATTAGTAAACCATGGTATATTTTTGCTACACTTCTTAGTGTTGTTGTTACTAATATTGGAAATTGGATAATATCATTGCATCTCATTTTTGTTTGATCCTTTGTTAGCCTTGAAAAAAATAGAGTATTTATTTTTTATTTAGTTTTTAGATTTGAACTTAATTTTTTCATCTAAATTAAAGGAAGAACAAAATTATTTGATAGTCCCCTAGGACACATTCCAATGAAGCTAATGTTGACTTTCTTTTAGTTTTACCACTTTTGCTATGGTTTATGTTTATTTGCTTTGCCTTAACTTTCAAATTTGGAGTCTTATTTTCTTTGTTTATTTTTTGTAGGTTGGCAAAGAATGTTATCATGATATATCATTATTTCTGCCTCTGCCTACTTCTCATTGAGAAAAATTAAGTCATCAATAATGCATGGGATGCATCATTGACAATTTTACATCATGTAAGTATAAGGTATCTCATCATAAGTGTAATTTTTTTTCTTGATTGCACTCTTTATTACTATTTCCTATTTATAATTATGTGATTTGACTATACTTAACTTCATTTTCTATATTTTAGGTTGTCCAAGAAAATCAAATTAAGTCATCAATAATGCATGGGATGCATCTTCAATAATTTTACATCATGTAAGTACAATCTATCTCATCGTAAGTACATAATGTTTTCTTGATTGCACTCTTTATTACTATGTCCTATTTATAATTATGTGCTCCGAATATACCTAACTTCATTTTCTATATTTATAGGTTGTCCAAGAACATCAAAGTCATCAAGATCTATCATTGTATTTATCTTATTTCCTAGTATTGATTCAACACCATATTGTTAATGATAACATATGGACACATGTTTAACAAGCATATATCTGGGAGGTATGCCTTCAAGCCTTACATTGTAGCTTTTTAGTCATGCATTGTGGTGAACCAATACATTTATTTTTATCAAATAGTCAACAAGCATAGTGGATTAAATATGATTTTTGAACATACAGTCATGTATTGTGGTGGACGAATGTTTTAAACCAATTACTTTTATTATTGATGCACCATCTCAACCTCTAGACATCCCAAACAAATACTACCTATGTTTGTACTTTCTAATTTTCACTAGCCAAGGAAATTATTTTTTAATTTGATTTTTTATTTTGTTAGATTAGGTTAAAATGTCTCTAAAATCATTAAATATTATTTTGCCAATAGGCGTAACCTATAATGGAATCCAGGTGTGGTGGATTTGTGTTGGTGGAGTGTAATAGTGTGATATTTCATTAAAAAGGTCCTAAGTTATATTTGATATACATATAAATGTCATTACATATTTTTGACCTTAAATTTGATGTCCATTTAAACATCAAATGAGATTTGTTCTTATTGCTTGGAGAATGCGATTAAAAATATGTAGAGTTTGAGCATATGGCAGATTTTAGAGTCCCCTTTCTTTCCCAAAGATACTTTGGTTAACACAAGGCAGTGGTGGAGCCATATTGAGGCTAGTTGTGTCAAAATTGTAGCTAGTCAACAAGAAATATATAGAAAAGGTAATGGAGTTGTTAATTAGTGTGTTATGTGACAAATTCAATATAGGTGCATTAAAACTAATCTCTCAAAATTTGATAGATAAATATATTTAAGATCTTTGTATTAGTATATATGTCTTCTTATCCAATGGTAATGGAAATAGTTTTATTGGTAACATTTTATGTTCCGTTATTGACTTTATTAGTTGTACAATCACTAAATTTAAATTAAGTTCTTAAGTTATGGGTCTATAGTTTGAATATTAAATTAGTAGATTTTGGTATATTTTTGCTACATTTCTTAGTGTTGATGTTGTTAATATTGGAAATTGGACAAGATCTTTGCATCTCTTTTTTGTTTGATGTTTTATTAGCCTTGAAAAAAATAGAGGATTTATTTTTTATTTTGTTCTTAGTTTTGAACTAAATTTTCTCATCTAAATCATATCAAGAACGTTGATAGTCCTCTAGGACACATTCCAATGAAGCTAATGTTGACTTTATTTTAGTTGTACCACTTTTTCTATGGTTTATGTTTATTTGCTTTGGCTTAAATTTTAAATTTGGAGTCTTATTTTTTTTTTAAATTTTTGAAGGTTAGCAAAGAATGTTATCAAGATCTATTACTGTCTTCACCTCTACTTACTTCTCATTGAAAAATAAAGTTATCAATAATACATGGTATGCATATTCAACAATTTTACATCATGTACATATAATGTATCTCATCGCAAGTGTAAAATTTTTACTTGTTTTATTACTATGTCTATTTTATAATTATGTGCTTTGACTATACCTAACTTTATCTTCTATCTTTGTAGGTTGTCCAAGAACATCGAAGTCAACAAGATCTATCATTGTCTTTGTCTTATTATATAGTATTAATTCAACACCATATTATTAATGATAACATATAGACACATGTTCAACAAGCATATATTTGGGAGGTATGCCTTCAAGCCTTGCATTGTTGATTTTTAGTCATGCATTATGGTGAACCTTCCAATAACTTTATTTTTATCAAATAGTCAACAAACGTAGTGGATTCAATACGTTCATTGAACATACAATCATGCATTGTGGTGGATGCATGTTCACCAAACATAATGAATCACCTGAATGGAAAACATGAATAAACCATCAATATAGTCAAAATCCAAATTGATACCACATCATGTACTATGCCTTTGTTGCAGATGATAGACTTAATTCTATTGAAATCTATTTTTTCTTAGTGTGTACAAGAACCTTATATTAATTTTTGTATGAAAAATTAATGGATCACTCATTACAACTATTAAATTTTTATTTTAAAAAGGGATATATGGTTTCCAAGTTTTGAACCTATTACTTTTGTATATTGATGCATCGTCTCAACCACTAGACATCCCAAACAAATATTGCCTATTTTTATACTTTCTAATTTTCACTAGCCTTGGAAATTATTTTATCAAATGGGATTTGTTATCATTTTTTAGAGAATGTGATTTAAAAGATGTGGAGTTTGAGTATATGATGGATTTTAGAGTCCCTTTTCTTTCCTAGAGATACTTTTGTTAGCCCATGACAATGGTGGAGTTATATTGAGGCCAATTATGTCACTATGTACCTAGTCAACAATAAATATATAGAGAAGGTAATGGAGTTGTTAATTAGTGTGGTATGTGAAAAATTCAATATAGGCTCATTAAAATTTATCTCTTGAAATTTGAAAGATAGATATATTTAAGATCTCTGTATTAGTATATATGTCTTCTTATCTGATGGTTATGGAAATAGTTTTGCTGCCAACAGTTTTTGTTCCTTCATTGACTTTATCAGTTTTAAAATCACTAAATATAAATTAAGTTCTTAAGTAATGGGTGTATAGTTTGAATATTAAATTAGTAGAATGTGGTAGCCTTTTGCTACATTTATTAGTGTTGTTGTTGCTAATATTAGAAATTAGACAAGATATTTGCATCTCTTTTTTGTTTGATCCTTTATTAGCCTTGAAAAAAATAGAGGATTTAATTTTTATTTAGTTCTTATATTTGAACTTAATTTTATCATTTAAATCAGAGCAAGAACATTGATAGTCCTCTAGGACACATTCCAATGAAGCTAATGTTGACTTTCTTTTAGTTCTACCACTTTTTTATGGTTTATGTTTATTTGCTTTGGATTTACTTAAATTTTAAATTTTGAGTCTTATTTAATTTGTTTATTTTTGTACGTTGGCAAAGAATGTTATCAAGTTATATTATTGTCTTTACCTCTACCTACTTCTGATTGAAAAAAATTAAGTCTTCAATAATGCATGGGATGCATATTCAACAATTTTACATCATGTAAGTACAATGTATCTCATCATAAGTGTAAACAATTTTCTTGATTTCACTCTTTATTACTATGTCCTATTTATAATTATGTGCTCTGAATATTCTTAACTTTATTTTCTATCTTTTTAGCTCGTCTAAGAACAACAAAGTCATCAAGATCTATCATTGTCTTTGTCTTATTGTTTAGTACTAATTCAACACCATATTGTTAATGACAACATATGAACACATGTTCAACAAGTGTATATCTGGGAGGTATGCCTTTTATCCTTGTATTGTGTATTTTTAGTCATGCATTGTGGTGAACCTTTCAATAACTTTAATTTTATTAAATAGACAACAAACGTAGTGGATTTGATACACTCATTGAACATGGAATCATTCATTGTGGTGGATGCATGTTCAACAAGCATATTAAATAAATTGAATGAAAAACATGAGTAAACCATCAATATAATCAAAATAAAAATTAATACCACATCACGTATTATACCATTGCTTCAGAGGATAGACTTAATTGTATTGAAATCTATTTTTTCCTAGTGTGTAACAGAACCTTACTACTAATTTTTGAATTAAAAAATAATGGATCACTCATTACAACTCTTACCTTTTATTTAAAAAAAGGGATCTATGGCCACCAAGTTTTGAACTTATTACTTTTGTATATCGATGTGCCATCTCAACCACTATACATCCCAAACAAATACTGCCTATGTTTTTACTTTCTAATATTCACTAGCCTTGGAAATTATTTTTTAATTTGCTATTTCATTTTGTTAGATTAGGTTCAAATGTCTCTTAAATCATAAAATATTCTTTTTTCCAATAGGCGTAACCTATAATGGCATCTAGGTGTGGTGGGGTTGTGATGGTGGAGTGTAATAGAGTGAGATGTCATTAAAAATTTCCTACATTATATTTGATCTACATTTGAACGTCAAGATATTTTTGACCTTAAATTTGATGCCCATTTGACCATCAAATGGGAGTTGTTCTTATTGATTGGAGAATATGATTGAAAAGACATGGAGTTTGAGCATATGGTGGATTTTGGAGCCCCTTTTCTTACCCAGAGATACTTTTGTTAGCCCAAGGTAGTGGTGGAGTTATATTGAGGCGAATTATGTCACTATTGTATCTAGTCAACAAGAAGTATATAAAGAAGGTAATGGAGTTATTAATTAGTATGCTATGTGACAAATTCAGTATAGGCATGTCAAAATTGATCTCTCAAAAGTTGATAGATAGATATATTTAATATATCTGTATTAGTATATATGTCTTCTTATCCAATGGTTATGGAAATAGTTTTTTTCCAAGATTTTTGGTTCCTTCATTCACTTTATTAGTTTTAAAATCACTAAATATAAATTAATTTCTTAAGTTATGGGCCTATGGTTTGAATATTAAATCAATATACTGTGGTATTTTTTTGCTACACTTCTTAGTGTTGATGTTTCTAATATCAAAAAATTGGACAAGATCTTTGTATCTCTTTTTTGTTTGATCCTTTGTTAGCCTTGAAAAAATAAAGGATTTATTTTTTAATTAGACAAGATCTTTGCATCTCTTTTTTATTTGATCCTTTGTTTGCCTTGAAAAAAACTAAGGATTTATATTTTATTTAATTCTTAGTTTTGAATTTAATTTTCTCATCTAAATCAGAGCAGGAACAAAATAATTTGATATTCCTCTAGGATAGATTCTAATGAAGCTAATGTTGACTTTCTTTTAGTTGTACCACTTTTTCTATGGTTTATGTTTATTTTCTTCAACTTTACCTACCTTTTAAATTTAGAGTCTTATTTTATTTGTTTGATTTTATAGGTTGGAAAAGCATGTTATCAAGGTCTATCATTATCTTCACCTCTACCTACTTCTCATTGAGAAAAAATTAGAACAAATTCCAATGAAGCTAATGTTGACTTTCTTTTAGTTGTACCACTTTTTCTATGGTTTATGTTTATTTGCTTTGGCTTTACTTAACTTTTAAAAATGGAGTCTTATTTTATTTATTTATTTTTTTAGGTTGGGAAATAATGTTATCAAAATATATCATTATCTTTGCCTCTACCTACTTCTCATTGAGAAAAATTGAGTCATCAATAATGCATGGGATGCATCTTCAACAATTTTACATCATGTAAGTACAAGGTATCTCATCGTAAGTGTACAATTTTTTCTTGATTTCACTATTTTTTTTTTTTTTTAAAGGGGTAAATTTTTTATTAAACTCAGAAAAAAGATTACAAAACAACAACAGGCCAAAGCCCCAAGAACCAAAGAAAACCATAGAAAACTACCACCAAAAATTGTCACGCCCCATCACCATTTTCGTCCTCTCTAAGAATCCTTTCCAGGTTCCAACACACCTCATTGGGCAACAACACCCAGTCATCCACATTTTGGCCTTTGATATCCTCAGAAGCCCATTTTGCTAGGCAATCTGCCGCCCCGTTCCATTCCCTCAGAATGTGAGCAAAAGACACGAAATCCATAAGCGAACCAATCTGAAATATCTACTGCACTATCATTGGGCAACAACACCCAGTCATCCACATTTTGGCCTTTGATATCCTCATAAGCCCATTTTGCTAGGCAATCTGCCACCCCGTTCCATTCCCTCAGAATGTGAGCAAAAGACACGAAATCCATAAGCGAACCAATCTGAAATATCTACTGCACTATCAAGGATAGCTGCCAACTCACATCATTAATCTTCCTTTCCAAGAGCATATTAATCAAAATTTGTGAGTCAGATTCACACTTCACCCTTCTCTAGCCTAACTTGTAATCTCTCCTCAATGCATACAAAACAATGAGTCCTTCCATCCTGTTAACCGTCTGCTCCCCCATGTGGGCTGAAAAAATAAAAACAACAGATTTGGAGGAATCCCTATCGATCCCACCTATCCCATCCAGGCCAGGATTACCTTTGGAAGAACCATCAGTGTTAATTTTTAAGAAACCCTCAGGAGGGGGCATCTATTTCCCACTCTAAATTTTTTGCTTCCCACATCGACCACACTTGACACAAGCAAAAGTTAGAGAAATACTCTGTATGCCTAACCTTTCAACCAATTTTGTGTCTCCCTTCTCCAGAGGCAAAATGATTTCACTCTTAGCTTCAATAGTCTCCCAGATCATTCCAATAATTTTGCTCCATACTTGGTGAATCGCCAATTTCTCCTCATTAAAAATTTGGTGGTTCCTCTCTAGCCATACTTGCTATAGCAGAAAAATGGGTCCAGCATACGATGCCTCTTGTAGGAAGTGAGAAACAGAAGGCGATCTACCCAATCTTGACCAAAAAGCAACCAGGGATGAGGCGTGTAAACACTAACACCTCCACACATCCCACCAAGTGTACCACAAATGAAGAGTGAAGGGGCAACTAAAAAATAAATGAGACAACTCCTCCTTTGCTCCCTTACATAGGACGTAGTGCAAAGGCCCAAAAAATCCCTTTCGCCTAATATTCTCCCAAGTCAAATAGTGATTCCATGCCAACATCTAGGTAAAGCAATTGCATTTCAGCTAAGAAAAAATGCTCCAAACTCTTTTCCACCATGGAACTTCCCCTCCTTTGTCACACTGCTGTGCTATCAATTCCTGATATCCTACTGAGATCGTGTATTTCCCCTTGGGGTGAGGGGACCATGCCAACAAGTCACTCCCCCTAAGTGCATAGCAAGAATGACTAGCGAGGATGTTATGTAGCTCAGTGCACTCAACCTCCATACCAATAATCGGCCACTCCTTTGGAGCCTTCCATCTCACTTTCGACAATTGACCATGAAGAAGGAGAGATTTGTAATCACACAACCTATTCCACCCTGCTTCGCTAAATCTCTGTGCAAGAACATCTAGGTGTGGATACTGAGTAACCAAAGGGGGAAAGCCATCCCAAGAATCATGCCAAAATTGTGCCTCAGTACCCCCTACAAATCTAGAATAGACCTCTCTTGATCAAAGCTGCTCCTTTTTTTAGAGTAGCCCAGATCACCTATCCATTTCCAGACAAACTGCACCTAGGGATATCTTTCATAGGGACCCAAAAAAATACTTATGTGACAATATCCTGGCCCACACACGATCTTGTTCCTCACACCATCTCTAATACAATTTTGTTGCTAGGGTTGTACTTGCCAGAATAGACTGCTGTAATCCCAAGCCCCCAAATCTTTTTGGGCTGCAAACAACCTCCCACCTAATCAAGCTCCACTTCGTCAAAGACAGGTTACCTGCCCATAAAAACTATTTTTCCAAGGAATCAAGGTCCTTAAAAAAACTCACCAGCACCGCCTATAACATACACATGTATAGAGGAAGTGCTTGCACCATAAACTGGATTAGTTGGACCTGACCAGCGAAGGACAGCCACCTATTGGTCTAGTGATTCACCTTAGTCTTGAATCGAAGAATATTAGCCACTCTTCATTGAATGGGTGGCAGAGTGTTGAAGAAAAAAATGGATGACTTATCCCCATTAATTACCTATCATGTGGCAGCCAGGTAAGCATCTAATCCATTGTGAATATTGGTGGCCTCCCTCATAGTAGCCATGCCCATCAAAGCCAGATCATCCACAAATTGAAGATGAGAAAGAACTAGAAGGTCACCTCCCTACCTCCATCCCTGAATAACACCTTCACCAGTCTTCCTTCTAATTAGCCACCCAAGACCTTTTGCCAAAAGAAAAAACAAGTAGGGAGATAATGGACCCCCTTGTTGCAAGCCACGTGAAGCCCTAAAGAGATGTGATTGCTCCCCATTAACCAAGATAGACAATGAAATTGAATTCACACAGCTCATTACCCACCTGATCCAATCTTCCTTAAACGTAAAGGCTTCCAAAACCTTCTAGAGAAAGGACCACCGAACCCTATCATATGCCTTGGACATGTCTAGCTTCATAAACATAGCCTTCTCCCTAGACTTGGACATGGAGTGGATAGCCTCAGTAGCCACCACAATCCCATCCAAAATCTGACACCCCTCCACAAAGCTGCTCTGCTCCTATGATATCAACACCCCCAACCATTTTTTAAATCTTTTTGCAATCAGCTTAGATATAATTTTATAAACTACATTGCAGAGGGAAATAGGCCTATTTTGACTTAGGTGATCACCCCTTCTCTCTTGGGAATGAGAGCTAAAAATATCGAGTTTAGGGCCCGAAGCATTTGCTTGCTATTCTGAGATTCTTGAACCACTGCCAACAAATCTAATTTGATAATTTCCCAAAATTCCTAAAAAAATTCAATCAAAAATCCATTTGGGCCTGGCGCCTTACCTTTTTTCATCATGAAGACAATCTTTTTAAGCTCCTCTATGTTTATTGGATGCATCAACTGCTCCTTCATCTCCTGAGAAACTAAATTGGGAATGCAGGAGAGTATCTGATCTTCAACAGTCACTCCCCTCTGTCCTTATTTGAAGAGAGAAGTGAAATACTGTGTAGCTTCATTACACATATCCCTCGTAGAAGAGATAATCTCTCCACTGTCCAACACCAAAGAAGTTATCATATTTCCATGTTGCCTGGCTCTAACTGAGTTGAAGAAGAAAGCTGTATTCTTGTCACCCTCCTACAGCCACTCAACCCTAGCTTTCTGCTTCTAAAAGATTTCCTCCCTCAACTCCCATTCCTCCACCATCTCAACAGCCCTCGCTTCTTCCCTCAGCAAGAATTTAGACATCCCCTCCTCTCTAATCAATCTGGTGATGTTATTCAACTTCTCTTGCACCTCTTTCTTTTCCTGAAAGATGTTCCCAAAGCTTATAGTATTCCACCTTTTGAGATGATACTTCACAAATTGGAGAAGCTTGGTAAAAGTGTACATTGCTGTACCAATAGCTGGCCTCCCTATTCTACACCAATCAACCACTCGACCAAACAGATCCTGGTCTCTGAGCCACATGAGTTGAAACTTGAACGACAGCTTCCTTTGCATATGATTTGAAGAAATGTGAAGCTTAATTGGCTAGTGATCTGAGCCTCTCCAATTAAGGATCTCAAAACTCAAAGACCATAAACCACCCACCCAGTAACAAGAAGTCATGAATCTGTCAATATGCTCAGCAATAAAGTTGTCTCCCATCCTCCTATTGTTCCAGGTGAACCTCCCATTTCAAGGCTTAATATTCACCAGGTTGAGCTCCATAATCTTGTCATGAAGCAAAAAAGAAGATGGTTCCAATCTTGCATTACCTCCCTTTTTTTTGTAAGGTCCAAGATAGCATTAAAGTCACCAGCCATGATCCATGGTAGATAAGGAAAGCCCCTGTGAACTAAATGTATGTTGTTCCAAACAAGAAGATTACCTTGTAAATCAGTGGGGGCATAGACATTTGAAAGAAGAATGTGCTCCCCCAACTCAGTGCATAAGGAGACCATAGATAGTGAAGACCTGAAGGTGATCCAGGACACCGGCTAAACCTTACATGGATTCCAGAGATAAGCCATGCCTCTCACAGAACCCTGTGCCCCTATGCATTGACATAAACCTTGCCTCCATAGCTTAGGTGCAAGACTCATCATATACTCCACTGAAACCTTAGTTTCTTGAAGAAAGATAATATCTGGATAGTGATTCCTAACCAAATCTTGAACAACTTTTTGTCTAGGGCCGCTGTTCAAGCCCCTAACATTCCAAGAAATAACAATCATTTTGGAGGAGACAAGAAGTGGGAATCTAAGGTCTTGACCGACCCAGACTCAACCAGATTTTCCCCAATCATCTTTATCCTCTCCATGTCCTTCTTCTTCCCTAGTTTAACACTTTTTTTAGAAGCCCCCTTCTTACTATCCTTCTAAAGAATTCCCAGGTGAGTAGGAGCCTTGCCTCTCTTCTCCACCTCTATTGCCCCTACTTGTGTGGGGAGAGTTCTAGCCTCAACTTCTTGAACCATATTAGAATTTGATTCAATAGACTTCTGCTCCTCAATCTGCCCATCCATGATCATAGGTAGAATAGATTCCATAGGAGGCATTACGTGATCCATGGGAGCATTTCCAGCCATTCCATACCCTCCCACAACCTGCTCTTCACTAATTAAGCCTGGTAAAACCTCCTACTAACCTAATTCATCCAAAACCCCAAACCTATTAACCGAATCCTCCTCCTGATGCTCCATTAGGGACCTCTTATGGCCTTTATTTTGGCTACAAGTCTTAACTTGCACAAAACCTTTAGAATCCTTGCTAGCAAGTGCTCTAACCTTCTTCCCTTTGTCCATACCAATGGCACTACTCAGTGGAGGTGGGGGTGAAGGCTGCTGACCACCCAATTTTGCCTTTGGGCACTTGCACACCAGGTGACCAGACTCGTGACACAAACAACATCTGAACGGGAGTGTCTCATAGTCCAATTGCTGTACCCATGAGTATGAACCCACACACAGCTCCACCGTGTCAGGCAAAGGTCTACTTAAATCAATTTCCACACAAATTTAGGCAAAGGTCATGATTTTATTACCTAAAGTTTATGTGGAAGACCCCAGAGGTTTTCTTAGCATTGAAGCTATCATCTGAAGAACATCCTCATGGAAGCATTCAATAGGCATTCTGGGTAACTAAACCCACACTAGAACTCTATTTGGTAGTTCTTCAGTAGGGTTAAATCCAGCATGCCATGGTTTCACAAAGAGCTCAACTTGATTATAAAAATAAGGACCACCTTCAAAAACCCTATTTCTATCAAACAAGCAAATGAATGTGACCATGAAGAAATTATTGGCCAGCATCATAACCTCCATCTCACCCTCTGGCTCCCACACACGTCTAGCCCAATTTTCTAAAAAAGGAAGGGAAACACGCAATCCCAAGAATATGTAGTATAGTGAATGCTTAGAGTAATACTCCACATCTTCAGCTATCATATCAAATGGGACAACCAACTTCAGTCTCTCCTTACAATGCTCCAGGCACCCATTAACCTTGGTAATTCATGATCCCGCTGCTGTGCTTGTGTCAAATGGCCTTGTAGTCTGGTTAAAATCAGAATTTTCCTCCATCCTGGGATCCATCCCCTACCTATTCTTTCCTATTACCTCACTAAAACTCCTTTCCATCCTGGCCTGAGTTGGCTCCTTCAGAGCCATGGTCTCGCCCCTCCTTATCCATGCCTTCCCTAGTGAGACTTCTTTCTGTTGCCTTCCTCTGCCCAACTGACGCCTTCACCCTTTGCAATCCAAAGATTTAGCAAAAAAAAGCCAGGGAATGCCTACCCTAGCCTGGCAATGAGTTATATAACTCATCCATGTGCGCCTTCTCCCACTACATCATCTCTTTATTTAACTCTTTATTACCACGTCCTATTTATAATTATGTGCTATGAATATACCTAGCTTCATTTTCTATCTTTGTAGGTTGTCCAAGAACATCAAAGTCATCAAGATATATCATTGTCTTTGTCTTGTTGTCTAGTACTGATTGAACACTATATTGTTAAGGACAACATGTGGACACATGTTCAACATTCATATATCTAGGAGGTATGCCTTTAAGCATTGCATTATGGATTTCCAGTCATGCATTGTGGTGAACTGTCTAATAACTTTATTTTTATCAAATAGTCAACAAACGTAGTGGATTTAATATGCTCATTGAACATATAATCATGCATTGTGGTGGATGCATGTTTAAAAAGTGTATTGAATCAAATTAATAGACAATATGAGTAAACCATCAATATAGTTAAAATTAAAATTGATACCAAATCACGTATTATACCATTGTTGTAGAGGATATACTTAATTGTATTGAAATCTATTTTTTCCTAGTGTGTACAAGATACTTCTACTAATTTTTGCACTAAAGAATAATGGATCACTCATTATAGCTCTTAAATTTTTATTTTAAAAAAGGGTTCTATGGATGGCAATTTTTTAATACATTACTTTTGTATATCGATGTGCCATCTCAACCACTAGACACCCCCAAAAAATACTGCCTATGTTTTTACTTTATGATTTTCACTAGCCTTGGAAATTATTTTTTAATTTACTATTTTATTATGTTATATTAGGTTCAAATGTCTCTTAAATCATAAAATATTGTTTTTGACAATAGGAATAACCTATAATGGCATCCAGTCTAGGTCTGGTGAGGGTGTGATGGTGGAGTGTAATAGTGTGAGATATCATTAAAAATTTCATGTGTTATATTTGATTTACATTTGAACATCATATGATATTTTTGACCTTAAATTTGATGTCCATTTGCCCATCATATGGGAGTTATTATTATTGGTTGGATAATGTGATTGAAAAGACATGAATTTTGAGCATATGGTGGATTTTTGAACCCCTTTTATTTCCTAGAGATACTTTTGTCAACCTAAGGCAATGGTGGAGCTATATTGAGGCCAATTATGTAACAACTATAGCTATTTAACAATATATATATATAAGGTAATAGAGCTGTTAATTAGTGTGGTATATGATAAATTCAATATAGGCACATCAAAATTTATCTCTCAAATTTTGATAGATAGATATATTTAAGATATTTGTATTAGTATATATGTATTCTTATCTAATGGTTATGGAAATAGTTTTACTGCCAAGAATTTTTGTTCCTTCATTGAATTTATCAATTGTAAAATCACTAAATATAAATTAAGTTCTTAATTTATGGGTCTATAAATTGAGTATTTAATCAGTAGACTGTGGTATCTTTTTGCTACATTTCTTAGTGTTGTTGCTAATATCATAAATTGGACAAGATCTTTGCATCTCTTTTTTGTTTGATATTTTTTTAGCCTTGAAAAAATAGAGGATTTATTTTTTATTTTCTTCTTAGTTTTGAACTTAATTTTCTCATATAAATCAGATCATGAATGTTAATAGTCCTCTAGGACACATTGCAATGAAGCTAATGTTGACTTTTTTTTAGTTGTACCACTTTTTCTATGGTTTATGTTTATTTGCTTTGGATTTACTTAAATTTTAAATTTGGAGTCTTATTTTCTTTGTTTATTTTTATAAGTTTTCAAAAAAATTTATCAAGATCTATTATTGTCTTCGCCTCTACCTACTTCTCATTGAAAAAAATTAAGTCATCAATAATGCATGGTATGCATATTCAATAATTTTACATCATGTAAGTACAATGTATCTCATCATAAGTGTATAAATTTTACTTGCTTTATTATTATGTCCTATTTATAATTATGTCCTCCAACTATACCTAACTTCATATTCTATCTTTGTAGGTTATCCAAGAACATCAAAGTCAGCAAGATCTATCAATGTCTTTGTCTAGTTATCTAGTACTGATTTAACACCATATTTTTAATGACAACATATGAACACATGTTCAAAAAGTGTATATCCAAGAGGTATGACTTCAAGCCTTGAATTGTGGATTTTCAGTCATGCATTTTGGTGAACCTTCCAATAAATTTCTTTTTGTCAAATAGTCAACAAGCGTAGTGGATTCAATATGTTCATTGAACATGCAATCATGCATTGTGATGGATGCATGTTCAACAAATGTATTGAATAAATTGAATGGAAAACATGAGTAAAACATCAATATAGTCAAAATCCAAATTGATAACACATCATGTATTATGCCTTTGCTGAAGAGGATAGACTTAATTATATTGAAATCTATTTTTTCCTAGTGTGTACAAGAACCTTCTATTAATTTTTGTACAAAAAATTAATGGATAAATCATTACAAATATTAATTATTTATTTTAATAAAGGGATCTATGGTATTGAAGATTTGAACCTATTACTTTTATATATCGATGCACTGTCTCAACCAGTAGACATCCCAAAAAAATATTGCCTATGTTTGATACTTTTTTATTTTCACTAGCCCTGGAAATTATTTTATCAAATGGGAGTTATTATTTTTTGGAGAATGTGATTGAAAAGATGTGGATTTTGAGCATATGGTGGATTTTGGATCCCCTTTTCTTTCCCAAAGATACTTTTGTTAACCCACAAAAGTGGTGGAGTTATATTGAGGCCAATTACATCACTAATGTAGCTAGTCAGCAAGAAATATATAGAGAATGTAATGGAGTTGTTAATTAGTGTGGTATGTGATAAATTCAATATAGGTATGATAAAATTTATCTCTTAAAATTTAAAAAATAAATATATTTAAGATCTTTGTATTAGTATATATGTCTTCTTATCCAATGGTTATGGAAATAGTTTTGCTACCATCATTTTTGGTTCCTTCATTGACTTTATTAGTTGTAAAATCACTAAATATAAGTTAAGTTCTTAAGTTAAGGGTATATAATTTGAATATTAAATTAGTAGACTGTGGTATCTTTTTTCTACATTTCTTAGTGTTGTTGCTAATATCATAAATTGGATAAGATCTTTGCATCTCTTTTTTGTTTGATCATTTATTAGCCTTAAAAAAATAGAGGATTTATTTTTTTATTTAGTTTTCAGTTTTGAAATTCATTTTGTCATCTAAATCAGAGCAAGAACATTGATAGTCCTCTAAAACACATTCCAATGAAGCTAATGTTGATTTTCTTTTAGTTGTACCACTTTTTCTATGGTTTATGTTTATTTGCTTTGACTTTACTTAACTTTTAAATTTGAAGTCTTAGTTTCTTTATTTATTTTTTTAGGTTGGAAAAGAATGTTATAAAGTTCTATTATTGTCTTCACCTCTACCTACTTATCGTTGAAAAAAATAAGTGATTGATAATGATTGGGATGCATATTCAACAATTTTTACATCATGTAAGTATAATGTATCTCATCGCAAGTGTGCAAATTTTGATTGATTTCACTCTTTATTACTATGTCCTATTTATAATTATTTGCTCTGACTATTCTTAACTTTATTTTCTATCTTTGTAGGTTGTCTAAGAATAACAAAGTCATCAAGATCTATCACTGTCTTTGTCTTATTATCTAGTATTGATTCAACACTATATTGCTAATGACAACATATGGACACATTTTTAACAAGCATATATCCAAGAGGTATGCATTCAAGCCTTGAATTGTGTCTTTTTAGTCGTGCATTATGGTGAACCTTCTAATAAAATTTATTTTTATCAAATAGACAACAAGCATAGTGGATTCAATACGTTCATTGAAAATGTAGTCATGCATTATGGTGGACACATGTTCAACAAGCATATTGAATAAAATGAATGAAAAACATGAGTAAAAAATCACTATAATAAAAATAAAAATTGATACCACATCATATATTATGCCCTTGCTGCATAGGATAGTCTTAATTATATTGAAATCTTTTTTTTCCTAGTGTGTACCAGAACCTTACTAATAATTTTTGTATAAAAAAATAATGGATCACTCATTATAACTCTTACATTTTTATTTAAAAAAAGTGTTCTATGGCTGCCAAGTTTTGAACCTATTACTTTTGTATATCGATGTGCCATCTCAACCAATAGACATCCCAAACAAATACTGCCTATGTTTTTACTTTCTAATTTTCAATAGCCTTGGAAATTATTTTTTAATTTACTTTTTTATTTTGATAGATTAGGTTCAAATGTCTCTTAAATAATAAAATATTATTTTTTCCAATAGGTGTAACCTATAACAGGATCCAGGTGTGGTGGGATTGTGATGGTGGAGTGTAAAAGTATGAGATGTCATTAAAAATTTCTTACGTTATATTTGATCTACATTTGAACATCATAGGATATTTTAAATCTTAAATTTGATGCCTATTTGACCATCAAATGGGAGTTTTTCTTATTGGTTGGAGAATGTGATTGAAAAGATGTGGAGTTTGAGCATATGGTGGATTTTGGATCCCCTTTTCTTTCTTAGAGATACTTTTGTTAGTCCAAGGTAGTGATGGATCTATTTTGAGACCAATTGTGTCACTACTGTAGCTAGTCAACAAGAAATATATAGATAAGGTAATGGAGTTGTTAATTAGTGTCATATGTGATAAATTCAGTATATGTATGTCAAAATTGATCTCTCAAAATTTGATAAATAGATATATTCAAGATATCTGTATTAGTATATATGTCTTCTTATCCAATGGTTATGAAAATAGCTTTTTTGCCAAGATTTTCAGTTCCTTCATTGACTTTATTAGTTGTAAAATCACTATATATAAATTAAGTTCTTAAGTTATGGGTCTATAGTTTGAATATTAAATTAGTAAATTGTGGTGTCTTTTTTCTACATTTCGTAGTGTTACTAGTGCTAATATCAGAAATTGGATAAGATCTTTGCATCTCTTTTTTGTTTGATCCTTTGTTAGCCTTGAAAAAATGAGGGTTTATTTTTTAATTGGACACGATCTTTGTATCTCTTCTTTTTTTATCCTTTGTTAGCCTTGAAAAAAATGAGGATTTATATTTTATTTAATTCTTAGTTTTGAATTTAATTTTCTTATCTAAATCAGAGCAAGAACAAAATTGTTTAATAATCCTCTAAGATAGATTCCATTGAACCTAATGTTAACTTTATTTTAGTTTTACCACTTTTTATATGGTTTATGTTTATTTGATTTAGATTTACCTAACTTTTAAAATTGGATTCTTATTGTCTTTGTTTATTTTTTTAGGTTGGAAAATCATGTTATCAAGATCTATCATTATCTTCACCTCTACCTACTTCTTGCTGAGAAAAAATTAGGACAGATTCCATTGAAGCTTATGTTTACTTTCTTTTAGTTGTACCTCTTTTTCTATGGTTAATGTTTATTTACTTTGGCTTTACCTAATTTTTAAATATGGAGCCTTATTTTCTTTGTTTATTTTTTTAGGTTGGCAAAGAATGTTATCAAGATCTATCATTATCTTTGCATCTACCTACTTCTCGTTGATAAAAATTAAGTCATCAATAATACATGGGATGCATCTTCAACAATTTTGCATCATGTAAGTACAAGGTATATCATTGTAAGTGTACAAATTTTGCTTGATTTCACTCTTTATTACCATGTCCTATTTATAATTATGTGATCTGACTATACCTAACTTCATTTTCTATCTTTGTAGGTTGTCCAAGAACATCAAATTCATCAAGATATATCATTGTTTGTCTTATTATCTAGTACTGATTCAACACCATATTGTTAATGAAAACATGTGGACACATGTTCAACAAGCATATATTTGGGAGGTATGCCTTCAAGCCTTGCATTGTGGCTTTTTAATCATGCATTATGGTTAACCTTCCAATAACTTTATTTTTATCAAATAGTCAACAAGCGTAGTGGATTCAATACGCTCATAGAACATGCAGTCATTCATTATGGTGGACACATGTTCAAAAAGAGTATTGAATCAACTAAATAGAAAACATGAATAAACCATCAATATAGTCAAAATAAAAATTGATACCACATCACGTATTATGCCATTTTTACAGAGGATCAACTTAATTGTATTGAAATCTATTTTTTCCTAGTGTGTACAAGAACCTTCTACTAATTTTTGAACTAAATAATAATGGATCACTCATTATAAATCTTACATTTTTATTTTTAAAAATGGATCTATGGATTCTAAGTTTTTATCTATTACTTTTGTATATCGATGTGCCATCTCAACCACTAGACATCCCAAAAAAATATTGCCTATTTTTTTACATTATGATTTTCACTAGCCTTGGAAATTATTTTTTAATTTGTTATTTTATTATATTAGATTAGGTTCAAATGTCTCTTAAATCATAAAATATATTTTTTTCCAATAGGAAAAACCTATAATGGCATCTAGTCCAAGTGTGGGGGTTGTGATGGTGGAGTGTAATAGTCTGAGATGTCATTAAAAATTTCCTATGTTATATTTTATTTATATTTGAATGTCATAGGATATTTTTGACCTTAAATTTGATGTATATTTGACCATTATATGGGAATTATTCTTATTGGTTGGATAATGTGATTGAAAATATGTGGATTTTGAGTATATGGTGGATTTTGGAGCCCCTTTTCTTTCTTGAAGATACTTTTGTCAGCCTAAGGTAGTGGTGGAGCTATATTGAGGCCAAATGTGTCACTACATTATCTAGTCAATAATA
Source organism: Torreya grandis (assembly GCA_037957365.1). Lineage (NCBI taxonomy): Eukaryota > Viridiplantae > Streptophyta > Pinopsida > Cupressales > Taxaceae > Torreya > Torreya grandis. The sequence continues at coordinate 1,938,893 of JARHVA010000424.1, read as the reverse complement.
AATATATAGACAAGGTAATGGAGTTGTTAATTAGTGTGGTATGTTACAAATTCAATATAGGTGCATCAAAATTGATCTCTTGAAATTTGATAGATAGATATATTTAAGATATCTGTATTAGTATATATGTCTTCTTATCAAATGGTTATGGAAATAGTTTTGTTGCCAATATTGTTTGTTCCTTGATTGAGTTTATTAGTTGTAAAATCACTAAATATAAATTAAGCTATGGGTCTATAGCTTGAATATTAAATCAGTAGATTGTGGTATCTTTTTGCTACATTTCTTAGTGTTGTTAATATCATAAATTAGACAAGATCTCTGCATCTCTTTTTTGTTTGATCTTTTGTTAGCCTTGAAAAAATAGAGGATTTATTTTTTATTTTCTTCTTAGTTTTGAACTTAATTTTTTCATATAAATCAGATCAAGAATGTTGATAGTCCTCTAGGACACATTCCAATGAAGCTAATGTTGACTATTTTAGTTGTACCACTTTTTCTATGGTTTATGTTTATTTGCATTGGCTTTACCTAACTTTTAAATTTGGAGTCTTATTTTATTTGTTTATTTTTTTAGGTTGGAAAAGAATGTTATCAAGATCTATTATTGTCTTTGCCTCAACCTACTTCTCGTTGAAAAAAATTAAGTCATCAACAATACATGGTATGCATATTCAATAATTTTACATCATGTAAGTACAATGTGTCTCATCATAAGTGTACAAATTTTACTTGTTTTATTACTATGTCCTATTTATAATTATGTGCTCCAACTATACCTAACTTCATATTATATCTTTGTAGGTTATCCAAGAATATAAAAGTCAACAAGATCTATCATTGTCTTTATCTTATTGTCTAGTACTGATTCAACACCATATTTTTAATGACAACATATGGAGACATGTTTAAAAAGAGTGTATCTGGGAGGTATGTCTTCAATCCTTAAATTGTGTCTTTTTAATCATGCATTTTGGTGAACCTTCCAATAACTTTCTTTTTATAAAATAATCAACAAGCGTAGTGGATTCAATACGTTCTTTGAACATGCAATCATGCATTATGGTGGATACATGTTCAACAAATGTATTAAATCAATTGAATGGAAAACATGAGTAAACCATCAATATAGTCAAAATCCAAATTGATTACAAATCATGTATTATGACTTTGTTGAAGAGGATAGACTTAATTGTATTGAAATCTATTTTTTCCTAGTGTGTACAAGAACCTTCTATTAATTTTTATACAAAAAATTAATGGATCACTCATTAAAACTCTTAAATTTTTATTTTAAAAAAGGGATCTATGGCTTCCATATTTTGAACCTTTATCTTTTGTATATAGATGCATCATCTCAACCACTAGACATCCCAAACAAATATGGCCTATGTTGATACTTTCTAATTTTCACTAGCCTTGGAAATTATTTTATCAAATGAGAGTTGTTATTATTTATTAGATAATGTGATTGAAAAGAAGTGGAGTTTGAGTATATGGTGGATTTTGGAGCTCCTTTTCTTTCCCAAAGATAATTTTGTTAGGCTATGATAATGGTGAAGTTATATTGAGGCCAGTTGTGTCACTATTAAAGCTAGTCAACAAGAAATATATAGAGAAGGCAATGGATTTGTTAATTAGTGTGGTATATGACAAATTCAATATACGTGCATTAAAATTGATCTCTTGAAATTTTAAAGATAGACATATTTAAGATCTCTATATTAGCATATATTTCTTCTTATCTGATGGTTATGGAAATAGTTTTATTGCCAACATTTTTTGTTCCTTCATTTATTTTATCGATTATAAAATCATTAAATATAAATTAAGTTCTTAATTTATGGGTCTATAGTTTGAATATTAAATCAGTAGACTGTGGTATCTTTTGGCTACATTTGTTAGTGTTGTTTTTGCTAATATCTAAAATTGGACAAGATCTTTGCATCTCTTTTCTGTTAGTTCTTGTATTAGCCTTGAAAAAAATAGAGGATTTATTTTTATTTAGTTCTTAGTTTTGAACTTAATTTTGTCATCTAAATCAGAGAAAAAACATTGATAGTCTTTTAGGACACATTCCAATGAAGCTAATGTTGACTTTATTTTAGTTGTACCACTTTTTATATGGTTTAGGTTGGCAAAGAATGTTATCAAGTTCTATTATTGTCTTCACCTCTACCTACTTCTTGTTGGAAAAAAATATATCATCAATAATGCATGGGATGCATATTCAATAATTTTACATCATGTAAGTACAATTTATCTCATCCTAAGAGTACAAATTTTATTTAATTGCTCTCTTTATTACTATGTCCTATTTATAATTTTGTGCTCTAACTATTTCTAAATTTATTTTCTATCTTTATAGGTTGTCCAAGAACAAGAAGTCATCAAGATCTATCATTATATTTGTTTTATTGTCTAGTACTGATTCAACATCATATTGTTAATGACAACATATGGACACATGTTAAACAAGAATATATCTAGGAGGTATGCCTTAAATCCTTGCATTGCAACTTTACAATCATGCATTATGGTGAACATTCCAATAACTTTATTTTTATGAAATAGACAACAAGCATAGTGGATGTGATATGCTCATTAAACATGCAGTCATGAATTATGGTGGATGCATGTTAAACAAGTGTATTGAATCAAAAAAATGAAAAACATGAGTATACCATCAATATACTCAAAATCCAAATTGATACCACATCGCATATTATGCCATTGTTGTAGAGGGTAGACTTAATTGTAATGAAATATATTTTTTCCTAGTGTGTACCAGAACCTTATTACTAATTTTTGTATTAAAAAATAATGGATCACTCATTAAAACTATTACATTTTTATTTTAAAAAAGGGATCTATGGCTGCCAAGTTTTGAACCTATTACTTTTGTATATCGATGTGCCATCTCAACCACTAGACATTCCAAACAAATACTGCCTATGTTTTTACTTTCTGATTTTCACTAGCCTTAGAAATTATTTTTCAATTTGATATTTTATTTTGTTACATTAGGTTCAAATGTCTCTTAAATTATTAAATATTATTTTCTCCAATATGCATCACCTATAATGGCATATAGGTTGGTGGGGTTGTTATGGTGGAGTGTAATAGTGTGAGATATCATTAAAATTTTCCTACGTTATATTTGATCTACATTTGAATGTCATAGGATATTTTAAACCTTAAATTTGATGCCCATTTGACCATCAAATGGGAGTTGTTCTTATTACTTGGAGAATGTGATTGAAAAGATATGGATTTGAGCATATGGTGGATTTTAGATCCCTTTTTCTTTCCCAAAGATACTTTTGTTAGCCCAAGGTAGTGATGGAGTTATATTGAGGCTAATTGTGTCACTACTATATCTAGTCAACAAGAAATATATAGATAAGGTAATGGAGTTATTAATTAGTGTGGTATGTGACAAATTCAATATAGGCACATCAAAATTGATCTCTCAAAAGTTGATAGATAGACATGTTTAAGATATCTGTATTAGTATATATGTCTTCTTATCCAATGGTTATGGAAATAGTTTATTTACCAAGAGTTTTGGTTCCTTCATTGACTTTATCAGTTGTAAAATCACTAAATATAAACTAATTTCTTAAGTTATGGGTCTATGGTTTGAATATTAAATCATTAGATTGTGGTATGTTTTTGCTACATTTCTTAGTGTTGTTAGTACTAATATCAGAAATTGGACAAGATCTTTGCATCTCTTTTTTGTTTGATCCTTTGTTAGCCTTGAAAAATAGAGGATTTATTTTTTAATTGGACAAGATCTTTGTATCTCTTTTTTGTTTGATCCTTTGTTAGCCTTGAAAAAATTGAGGAATTATATTTTATTTAATTCTTAGTTTTGAATTTAATTTTCTCATCTAAATAAGAGCAAGAATAATTTTTTTTGATAGTCCTCTAGGATAGATTCCAATGAAGCTAATGTTAAATTTCTTTTATTTGTACCACTTTTTCTATTGTTTATGTTTATTTGCTTTAGCATTACCTAACTTTTAAATTTGGAGTCTTATTTTCTTTGTTTATTTTTTAGGTTGGCAAAGCAAGTTATCAAGACATATCATTATCTTTGCCTCTACCTACTTCTCATTGAGAAAAAAATAGGAAAATTTTTAGGACATATTCCAATGAAGCTAATGTTGTCTTTCTTTTAGTTGTACCACTTTTTCTATGGTTTATGTTTATTTGCTTTGGATTTACCTAAATTTTAAGTATGGAGTCTTATTTTATTTGTTTATTTTTGTAGGTTGGCAAAGAATGTTATCAATATATATCATTATCTTTGCCTCTACCTACTTCTCATTGAGAAAAATTAAGTCATTAATAATGCATGGGATGCATCTTCAACAATTTTACACCACATAAGTACAAGGTATCTCATCATAAGTGTACAAATTTTGCTTTATTTCACTCTTTATTAACATGCCCTATTTATAATTATGTGATCTGATTATACCTAACTTCATTTTCTATCTTTTTAGGTTGTCCAAGAACATCAAAGTCATCAAGATATATCATTGTCTTTGTCTTATTGTCTAGTACCGATTTAACACCATATTGTTAATGATAACATGTGGACACATATTTAACAAGCATATATCTGGGAGGTAGGCATTCAAGCCTTTCATTGTGGCTTTTCAGTCATACATTATGGTTAACCTTCTAATAACTTTATTTTTATCAAATAGTCAACAAGCGTCGTGGATTCAATACACTCATTAAACATGCAGTCATGCATTAGGGTGGATGCATGTTCAAAAAGTGTATTGAATCAAATGAATAGAAAACATGACTAAACCATCAATATAGTCAAAATCCAAATTTGTACCACATCACGTATTATGCCATTGTTATAGAGGATAGACTTAATTGTAATGAAATCTATTTTTTCTTAGTGTGTACAAGAACCTTCTACTAATTTTTGCACTAAAGAATAATGGATCACTCATTAAAAATATTACATTTTTATTTTAAAAAAGGGATCTATGGTTTCCAATTTTTAATCTATTACTTTTGTATATCGATGCACCATCTCAACCACTAGACATCCCAAAAAAATACTGCCTATGTTTTTACTTTATGATTTTCACTAGCTTTGGAAATTATTTTTTAATTTGCTATTTTATTTTATTAGATTAGGTTCAAATGTCTCTTAAATCCTAAAATATTCTTTTTACCAATATGCATAACCTAAAATGGCATCCAAGTGTGGTGGGGTTGTGATGGTGGAGTGTAATAGAGTGAGATGTCATTAAAAATTTCCTACATTATATTTGATCTACATTTGAACATCAAGATATTTTTGACCTTAAATTTAATGCCCTTTTGACCATCAAATGGGAGTTGTTCTTATTGGTTGGAGAATATGATTGAAAAGACATGGATTTTGAGCATATGGTGGATTTTGGAGGCCCTTTTCTTTCCCAGAGATACTTTTGTTAGCCCAAGGTAGTGGTGGAGCTATATTGAGGCCAATTGTGATAGTAATATAGGTAGTCAACAAGAAATATATAGAGAAGGTAATGGATTTGTTAATCAATGTGGTATGTGACAAATTCAATATAGGTGCATCAAAATTGATCTCTCAAAATTTGATAGATAGATATATTTAATATATTTGTATTAGTAATGTCTTCTTATCCAATGGTTATGGAAATAGTTTTGCTGCCAAGATTTTTTGTTCCTTCATCAACTTTATCAGTTGTAAAATCACTAAATATAAATTAAGTTTTTAAGTTATGGGTCTATAATTTGAATATTAAATTATTAAAATGTGGTATCTTTTTGCTACATTTTACAACTAAATATAAATTAAGTTTGTAAGTTACGGGTCTATAGTTTGAATACTAAATCTATAAATTGAGGTATCTTTTTACTACCTTTCTTAGTGGTGTTGCTAATATCAAAAATTGGACAAGATCTTTGCATCTCTTTTTTGTTTGATCCTTTGTTAGCCTTGAAAAAAATAGAGGATTTATTTTTTATTTAGTTATTAGTTTTAAACTTAATTTTATCATCTAAATCAGAGAAAAAATAAAAATATTTAATAGTTGTACCACTTTTTCTATGGTTTATGTTTATTTGCTTTGGCTTTACTTAACTTTTAAATTTGGAGTCTTTTTTTTTTGTTTATTTTTTTAGGTTGGCAAAGAATGTTATCAAGATATATAATTGTCTTTACCTATACCTACTTCTCATTGGGAAAAATTAAGTCATCAATAATGCATGGGATGCATATTCAATAATTTTACATCATGTAAGTACAAGGTATCTCATTGTAAGTGTAAAATTTATACTTGATTGCACCCTCTTTATTACTATGTCCCTTTTTATAATTATGTGCTCTGAATATACCTAACTTCATTTTCTATCTTTGTAGGTTGTCTAGGAACATCAAAATTATCAAGATCTAACATTGTCTTTGTCTTATTGTCTATTACTAATTCAACACCATATTGTTAATGACAACATATATATGCATGCTCAACAAGTGTATATCCAAGAGGTATGCTTTAAAACCTCAAATGGTGGATTTTCAGTCATGTATTGTGGTGAACCTTATAATAACTTTCTTTTTATCAAATAGTCAACAAGCATAGTGGATTCATTACGCTCATTGAACATGTAGTCATGCATTATGGTGGATACATGTTCAAAAAGTGTGTTGAATTTATTGAATTAAAAACATGAGTAAACCATCAATATAGTCAAAATCCAAATTGATACCACATCACGTATTATGCCATTGCTACGAAGGACTCACTAAATTGTATTGATATATGTTTTTCCTAGTGTATACAAGAACATTATACTAATTTTGTACTAAAAATAATAGATCACTCACTAAAACTCTTACATTTTTATTTTGAAAAGGGGCTCTATGGCCACCAATTTTTGAACCTATTACTTTTGTATATTGATGTGCCATCTCAACCACTAGAAAACCCAAAAAAATACTACCTATGTTTTTACTTTCTAATTTTCTATAGCCTTGGAAATTATTTTTTAATTTGTTATTTTATTTTGTTATATTAGTTTCAAATGTATCTTAAATCATAAAATATTATTTTTTCCAATAGGTATAACCTATAATGGCATCTAGGTGTGGTGGGGTTATGATGGTGGAGTGTAATAGTGTGAGATGTCATTAAAAATTTCCTACATTATATTTGATCTACATTTGAATGTCATAGGATATTTTTGACCTTAAATTTGATTTCCATTTGGCCATAAAATGGGAGTTGATCTTATTGGTTGGAGAATGTGATTGAAAAGATGTGGAGTTTAAGCATATGGTGCATTTTGGAGCCCCTTTCTTTCCCAGAGATACTTTTGTTAGCCCAAGGCAGTGGTAGAGTTATATTGAGACCAATTGTATCACTACTATAGTATGGAATACAAAGGTTATTAGTCAATCCTTAGTCAATAAAACCATGAAAATGTATAAAAAAATAAACAAATAAAGTCAACCTATTCATGTAGGATTTGTTAATGATAATGAAGAGTAATTTACAAGAAAGCACTAATAGTTACCTTCCCAAATTGATTCCACCACCCAAGAGTCACTCCAAACATGTTATCCCCTTGATCTAGAGCTCTTTTCTTTGTCACTAATGGATTCTTTGATCCTCCATTGCCTCAATAGCTCTATGTATAACCTAGACTCAAACTAGAGGAAATATCTAATCTATCCTATCAAATGAAGCTTACCCAAATGCAAATAACACAATAATAAAAACACAAATGAATTATGGAGAGATTTTAGCATTATAAGTCTACCCAATTTAAACTTAATAAATGAGTCTCTATTCCCTTCTATTTATAGATTTTCAAATGATCAACCACAAACGTCCATATCAAGATTGAGATGTGTGGCCATGGATTATCCTAATATTTAGAATTAAATCCATAAATAGCCTCATAATAATTTGGGAGGAAGGGGCATTAATTAAACATGGGTACCCATAATTTAGGTATTTTATGCATTTATGGATGGATGCCACCCCATAGATGATGTCATTAGGTGATGTAGATATTCATAATAAATTTCATATATTGAAATAATTAATAACCTTCATGAAAAATCCACTTAAGCTCCTGATTTAAATTAATTATCCTTAAATAAGATTAATCAATATTTCTGCAATTATTTGGAAATTGACCCTTAATTAATCAAAATAGTCAAAAAATCATATTTTTGGGTTGTAATTTGACTCAAGAAGAATTGGAAGGTGAGGTTAGATGTGTTGGAACCATATTCCCATTTAGGATGTTGCTAACACAAAATAACAAAGGTATGTGATCCATAACATAAAAAAGTGAAATCATCATTTTCCCTCAAAATGAATTGGTCAAAGTTAGGAATGACATAAAATGCATTACCCCATTTAGGGATATATTGGTCTAAATTAGCACTTGTATAGGACAAGTTTGAACCATTTAGCACTTTTTTAGTGATTTTGACCTAAATTGGGCATTTTAGTGCAATTTGAGTAAGATTGACAATTTCAACATAAATGGTGTTAGGAATTGGATGTCTACATTTTGATCTTATTTGAGAAAGCATAATGAGACATTCAAGTGAACCAACATATTTTCAAAGAAAAGAGTTGTGAATAATAAATTGGAAATGACCCAGGATGCCCCCTTAATAGGACATACTATGATGAAAAAGAAGGATGGACTCTCAAAAAGAGAGAAAAAGTGAGAGATTAATCCATGGAATAGATCACATCCAAATTAGCTAATGCTTGCATGCATTAATTCTATCAATGATAAAAATATAATTAGAGGTATAATAGGATCCAAAGATGGGGGAATGGGAAGGATTCAATCCAAACATGTAAGGGACACACTTTAAATAGACCCAATTTAAGAGTGCAAGTTGTGCGCTTACAACATTGATCAATCTTGAGACAAGTTACACACTAAAACATTACCATCATGGGTAAAAGCATGGAAAGATTAGAATTAGAGGAAAAGGAGAATGTGGTCTCCAAAAAGATTATAATAAGAGGTGCCCTAGTAGAGTAGATATGATCATGATAAGATAATTGTGAGCTAGTAGGGCTAATTTTGATCATTGCTAAAGGATAAATAATGGTTTTCCCTTGTAGGGATGATTTGATACTTATGGTAGGCTATGATATTATGCCCTAACATGGGCAAATTTATAAGTAATTAGCTTAAAAATATAACCTAAAACATAAATTAAAGTGAGTGGGTGTAAACATAGATACGATGGTGTAATAGCTCAGAAAGCCACAAAAACCATGCATGCAAGGATGCACAAAGTAATAAAAGAGATGAAAATAAGAATGAAAGTGGTTGAGATAACTCCAGATATGATAGATAAGTGGAAACTACCTACATAGTTCCATAAATGCATGATCCAACATGAACTTTAGGCCAATGTAGTTCACCTAAAAGTGGGGGAGAATGGAATTAGGGATGATGAAAATTGACCAAATATTTGATTAGAATCATGATATATGTGAAGAGATACACATCTAAACATAGAGTCAGGTGTTAGACCTATTGAGCCTAGTTTATGCATAGTGATCTTGAGATCTATTCATTAGTGTTGTGTTGATGTTAATACTTGAGCCTAAATCACAAATTTCTTGATACTACAAAATAAATTAGGAATTATAAGTATGAATAACCCACAATGACATGGTATTTAAAGTGTGTAGATCTATTTCAAATGTGAATACCTATAACTAAGGATAATGGTAAACAATGACCAGAATCAGAGTTACAACTATTTACATTTAAACAAAAAAGCAAAAGCAAATATAAAAACAAAACATAAATGAACTCGACTTAAAATCAAGAGATGAATAATCAAGACTTAAGTAGGAACAAAAATGTTTAAAACACAAGCAAGAACAACTTGATAACATGAGATCAAGATATGAATAATCAAGATCTATGTGGACCATCAAGATGTACTTGAAAAACAAATAAAGCAAGACTAAATAGTAAAACAAAAGGAACAAACACCAACAACAATGAAATAAATAAATGTTTTTGGAATTTCTAAGTATCTCAACTTGATTGAGGATTATGAGATACAAAATGGTCCAACTCATGAAATGGGGGATTGAGTTGACCTCAACATGAATTGAGCACAACCTATGCAATCCCATTAGGACCTCAAGTCATAGTAATTCTGCCTACACAAAAGGCGATGAAAAACTAATCAGGTCACGACAAGTTCATAAATAAAGGTGAATGACAAGGAAAATTATAATAATAATGACCAAATGATGTTACAATGCATGATAAAAAGGTGTTGTACCTAATTTTCCCATAGGTAGTTATAATTAGGAAACAATGTCATAATCTTGATTTGCCCAAAGGCAGTTAGAATCAAGGATACTACTAATTTGTCCATAGGTGGTTATAATCAGTGATACCAAATAAGATAATTAATGAAAGATAAATTATGAGATCAAATTTCATACTAATCTCATAGACTATCATTTAACAAGGCATTCTCAAACTATTGAAACTCGATCAGAATCCCCTCATAAAAAGTGCATGAAAAACCAAAATAATCAAGATTAAAATTGTATAAGTAGGATGGCTAAAAATAAGCCTTGGTTAATAATAAAGAAATGGTATAAGGAAAATGATCAAAATACAATTGGCTATATTGGAAAAAAAGTTGACCCCAAGTGATGATTGGCTTAACATTTCTCATAAAATGGGGAGAGCATGGAACAAGATACTTACAAAATAATAAGAGCATGAAGAAAAGGGGGATTACGTTGACCTTGATAGAAATTGAGTGTTACCTACATAGTCCTAAAGGACCTCAATTCAATATAGTTTAAATATCATGGTAAAAGGAACACAATGGTATAATAATGCCTATAATGAAAGGGTCTATAGGGTTGACCCCAAGAGACAAGGAATGGTAACGACAAATGGTAATAGGAAAAATAAAAAATGGTTCCATTTCTCCTAATGACATGGAGATGCATGTCTTAGTCAATATATGAGGAAATATAAATGATCAATTATAAAATTTACATCCAACACCCTCTCAAAATTATTGCTCTATCAAGAACTTGCTATCGATTTGGATCTCAATGATGTGTTTGTGATCTTTACTAGTCATTGATTCTGCTTCTTTCAAACATTGAGACAAACTATATTTGTAGCCTATACAAAAGAAAATGATGCCAGAGATGGTAAATAATGTTAGGAAAAATGATATAAGTGGGTAATGAATAGGTGGATGATAATGGAGTGTATAATGAATGAGAAATAAATGATGATTGGGACTTTTAGTCACATTTAATGTTGTTGATTTTGGATTTGACATAATTTTGGTTATGCCAGGGCCAAAGACTCCTAAAGATTATCTCAATAGGACCACTAGATTATTTTTTGTTTGGTCTTGAGGGTATATAACATTTGATTATGCTATAAATTAGAAGTTATATTAATTTATTCTTTGATAATGTCTTCAATTAGTAGTGAAAAACTTTTGTGTTTAGCTATTGGTGCCTCGATGAGGTTTCTACCAATGAATTTATCCTAATTATCCCTTAGTACCTATGATAAGGTTTCACAAAGATATGTTAACATTTTAATTTGATTGTCTTCTAGTGCCTTTGAAAAGGTTTCACTAAAAGATGATGAGTTTGAACTTTGATCATCCCCTAGCACCTTTGAAAAGGTTTCACTAAGAGATGGATCTTCTTCTACAAGAATTTGGTCTTGAACCCCCTAAGATTATGCAAATGGTATGTCACCATGGATTTAGTTCAATAAAGTGTGATTTTGCCAGTCCCAATTGATGCTTGTGGGAGGTAGAATGTCAATATAATAACTATGTTATAAGGGGGTATTGGAATGATGAATGACAACACAATCCTTATAGAAGATACTAGGGGAAATTATGTTGATGTTGAATTAATCATCCTTAAAAACCATAGAAGGATCAAAAATATATTTAAATTGATCTACAATGCAATTGTAACCAATGTTGTAACAACCAATACTGTATTATGTTTTTGAAACTAATTCCTATACAATGGACTCTGAATTCGATGTTACAACTAATGTTGATTCTAGTTCTGATGCTAAATCTAATGTTGGTTTAAAAATATAACTTTACTCTAATGTTATTTATTCATATGATATAGTTTTTTATATAATATTATATTAAATGCTTGGTATCAAATAAGTAATGGCCTATGACAACATAATGGGCTCTATAAAAATTGATTAATCTAAGAAGGGTCCAATATAAACTGGCTCATCTAAGTGAAGCCCTTTTAAGAGAGGTAACCACTTGAGGGCTGACTCAATAAAATCTTGTATTTCAAAAGGAGAATCCTCAATGAGTTGGAAAAGATCAAGAGACAACTCTATAGATACTAACTAGTCAAGGAGATGAGGCTCTTTAAAAATGGGTAACATGTGAATAGGTGATTCATCATAGGTTGAATCATTAAAAATGGGTGTTTTAACAATAAAATCATGGTTTTGGTTCATAATTATTCACAAAATATCAAATTCAAACACATTTTAATCCTCATAAGATGGCTCTTGAAGAGGTAATGCTTCTTATTTTGGCTCGAAGATTGGCAAGAAATTTCTAAAGTAGGGAATATTTGGTTTAGTGGGAACAAAGGTTTATGGTTCAATAATGGGATCTCCAAAAATTAGACTATTGAAGAAGGTATCAACAAAATCAGGTTTATTAAAATGAGGTTCGTCAATAATAGGCTTAATAAATACAAGTGATGAGCCTAAAATGGTAATAACTAGATGTTGTGTAGTTTGGTTATTCACACAAACCAAAGGAGGTCCTAAAATGGTAACCTTTGTGCACTATAGAGCTTGATTACTCACACAAAATGAAGGAGAATAGCCTAAAATGGTAACCTTTACATGTTATAGAGTTGGATCACTTGCACAAGTTGAAGGGGATAACCTAAAATAGTAACCTTTGAGCACAACATGTAAATCGAAGGAAGATACCCCAAAATAGTAACCTTTGAGTGTGGTGAATAAATTGAATAGGAAGGATGAGGATGATAAATGACAATTATCATGGATTGGAATGGTTTTCAACAAATAATCTCAAAGAGGGTGACATACTCAAATAATATAGAATGTTCATGTTCACCATAATAATGCTCTACCTTGAAACTAGGGCAACAAGATACCCTAATACAAGGGTACATTATAGTCATGTCTAAAATGTTATTGTACATGTTTGACTAGATTTGGATCAATGTTGTGAAAACATCAAATAATGTATGGATTTTGATCTTTCTTCAAAAAAAATGACTAAGGCACCAAAGAGACTAAAAAAAGAAGGGTGGCATGGAACCACACACAATTAGAAGAATGTGTTCATGAAATTAATCAAATTTTTGGTAAAGTTAAAATAACATAAATTAGAAGAGGGTATAATAACTCAAAAATCCAAGAGTGTCACTAGTACACTAAAATGTAGACTTTTGAGATATGTCAATACCATAAAAGTTAGTTCAACTTTGGTGAGTTGCTACTAGAAAACTAGAAGAAATCCCTTTAGATTAGGAAGGAGACAATGCAAACCAAGAAACTCAAGATGTGAAAACATGCAAAATTTCCTAAGTATAAATCTAGAACAAAATGGGTAATACAATTCCACCACATGGTGATAGAAATGTTAGTATAAAAATGTGTTCTAGGACTCAAAGAATGAGTGATACGCAAGATGACTTGAGTCCACCAAATATGAGAATGTTATGATGAGTCTATAAAATGGCCTTCAATTCAAATTGGAAATTAAACCCAAGTTCCCTCAAGTCATGTTCAAAATGGTGAACCCAATTTAACACATCAACCTTATGAACTTATAAGAATGCAATTTGAATTTAGACTATCAATGAAGGACTTAATAAAATTGGGCAAATGGTCTAGACTCAAATGGGTAGCATAATTGCACCAAATACATGATATGACACAATTATTTTAGATGACAAAGTTAAACAAGGAAAAGATTGATTTTTACTTAAACAACATAACACCTCCTTGCTTAATAAATTATGCACAATGTGTTTTGGTTATGATGTTTTGTTAACAAGCAAGTTTTGACTAAAATCAAGACCAAGTAAGATAAGACCAAAATAGATAAATATAACTAAGTAATCATCCTAAAGACCTAAATTGACAAGGTGTGGTAAAGTGGGGTTGACTAAAAATTACAAGTTTTTGACCATCTAGATGGATCCCATGTGTACCAATTTTCATGTTTGTACACAAGAGAAGTAACACATCAATTGTGTCCATGTCAAATGGCTTGTTGTGAAAAGGTCTAGTCCTTTTCACAACCACTATATTCATCACTTGCTCACTATATTATGATGTCCAAAATGATCATACCCAAGTTTAACCACCTACTAATGGAGATGGTTTAACTTCTCAAACCATCATCCCAGTAGGGTGATTCTAATTTATATACCCCCATATAGAGGGGTTAAAGTTGATGCTAGGAGATAAAGCCTCAGGTCAAAACTTCCCTATAGAACTTGTTGAGGTCAATGATGTCCCCCTCAAAAGCCAAAATGTATGAAATAAAAAATTAAGTAAAAAGGCTTTATGGTTATTTCTAAATCACCCAAGCCATGTGGGTCTTGGGGAGAGCCTTGACAACATAATTTTTATGCCTTTGGACTAAGGCATAATTTTATAATGAAAATGGTGTTTTTGATCCCATAAGTTTCTTATAGGGGATGGGGGGAGATCATACATGCACAAGTTCCTTTTTGTACAAACAATTATAATAAAACAAGCAATGATAAATGACTTATTTAAAATAAAACTTTGAAGTGAGTTTTGTTTTAAAGCACTAAATTAAAGTGTTTGGTGATGTTCTTTGGCCCCTTAGTCTTAAGTTGCGAAAAGTTTTAAAGAACAACTAAGAAACATTCAATATAAACATGGAAATTTTCCTTTAAGCACCAAATGAAAAGATTCCTAGTTATTTTCAAACACCAAAAGGAGTTAAAAGACTAATTAATCCCTAAATGATCCCTTTCCTTACTGGTCCTGCATAAAAATTGTGAGTCTTGTTTAGCTTTGAAACACTTTTTTATATGAGAAAAGGCACTTTGGTTTAAGTGCTCTTAGGTTTGTGTTTTTATAAAACACAATGACCATTAGCGGTCACCTTTGACCATTGATGATTAGTTCTTGACCATTAGTGGTCAATGTTTTACCAACCGTGGCTAGTCAAAACCTGACTGTCGATAGTTACCTATCGATCTGAATGCATCAAGATTCTTGTCAAAAAGACACTTGTTAACTGTTAGAACAAAAATATCTCAAAGGAAAATATTTTAAATCAAGAAATAAAACTAGACCAAAGACTTAAAGTTTTAGATTAGCAAATATAACCTTGAAAAAAAGCTAAAAATGTTTAGGTAAAAAAGGATTTTTATCAAAATTTTTACTTAGCGTAAGATAGAATAAAAACTCCAAAAGTAAGCTTTTGAATCATGATTTGGTTCAAACCAGAGACTCCAAAATGTTAGAAAAAAGTTGAATAAAAGCTCTAAAATGAATATTTTTAAATGTATTTCCCCTGCAACCCAATCATGGTTGATTGGCCCTAACCATTGAAGGTCAGTAATGACCATCAATGGTCACTGTGTAATCTATGAGTACACAAAAAACTAGGAAAACAAGCATAAAATGTTGTTAAAGGACTATTTAATGACCAAAATGGAAATTTAGAATCACCATAATGTCTTCCTTGCTGAAATGGACTCTATGGGTTCGACCGGGCTTGCCAAAATGTAGGAAGGAATACAAAGGTTGTTAGTCAATCATTAGTTGATAAAACCACGAAAATGCATAAAGAACTCAACAAACAAATCCAACCTATTCATGTGGGTTTTTATAATGATAATGAAGATAAATTTATAAGAAAACACTACGAGTTACCTTTCCAAATCGATTCCACTACCCAAGAGCGGCTCCATTCATGTTCTCCCCTTGATCTAGAGCTCTTATCTTTGTCAACAATGGCTTCTTTGCTCCTCTATTACCTCAATAAATCTATGCATAACCTAGACTCAAACTATAATAAATCTCTAATATATCCTATAAAATGAAGCTTATCCAAATGAAAATAACATAATAATAAAAACACAAATGACTTTTGGAGAGATTTTAACATTATAAGTCTACACAATTTAAGCTTAAGAAATGAAGATCTATGCCCTTCTATTTATGGATTCTCAGAATGGTCTAGGATCAAACATGAATGTCCATCTCAAGATTGATATGTGTGGCCATGGATAATCCCAATATTTAGAATTAAATCTATAAAAATTCTCATAATGATTTGGGAGGAAGGGGCATTAATTAGGCATGGGTACCCATAATTCGGATATTTTATGCATTTATGGCTTATGGATGCCACCCCATAGTTGATGTAATTAGGTGACATCAATAACCTCCATGGAAAATCCACTTAAATTCTTGATTTGAATTAATGAGCTTTAAACAAGATTAATCAATATTTATGCAATTATTTGGAAATTGGCCCTCAATTAATCAAAATGGTCAGAAAGTCATATTATTAGGTCATAATTTGATTCAAAAAAAAGAGTTAGAAGGTGATGTTAGATTTGTTAGAACTGTATTCCCATTTAGGATGTTGCCAACATAAAATAACAAAGCTACGTGATGTGTACCAATGAATTAGAAGAAAATAGTGATCTACAACACAAAAAGGCAAAATCATCATTTTGACTCGAAATGAATTGATCAAATTCAAGAATTGCATAAAATGCATTACCCCATTTAGGGATACATTAGCCTAGATCAACACTTGTATAGGACAAGTTTGAACCATTTAATGCATTTGAGTGTAATTCGAGTAAGATTGACAATTTCAACACAAAAATTGTTAGGAATTGGATGTCTACATTTATTATAGCTAGTCAACAAGAAATATATAGAGAAAGTAATGAAGTTGTTAATTAGTGTGGTATGTGATAAATTTAATATAGGCACATGAAAATTTATTTGTTGAAATTTGATAGATAGATATATTTAGGATATCTGTATTAGTATATATGTTTTCTTATCTAATGGTTATGGAAATAGTTTTGCTGCCAAGATTTTATGTTCCTTCATTGACTTTATTAGTTGTAAAATTACTCAATATAAATTAAGTTCTTAAGTTATGGGTCTATAGTTTGAATATTATATCAGTAAAATTGCGGTATGTTTTTGCTACATTTCTTAGCATTATTGTTTCTAATATTAGAAATTGGACAAGATCTTTGCATCTCTTTTTTGTTTGATCCTTTGTTAGCCTTGAGAAAAAAAAGGATTTATTTTTCAATTAGTTCTTAGTTTTGAATTTAATTTTCTCACCTAAATCAAATAAATAATGAAATTATTTGATAGTCCTCTAGGACACATTCCAATGAATCTAATGTTGACTTTCTTTTAGTTGTACCACTTTTTCTATGGTTTATGTTTATTTGCTTTAGCTTTACCTAAATTTTAAATTTGGAATATTATTTTATTTGTTTATTTTTGTAGGTTGGAAAAGAATTTTATCAAGATATATCATCATCTTCGCATCTACCTACTTCTCATTGAGAAAAATTAAGTCATCAATAATGTATGGGATGCATCTTCAACAATTTTACATCATGTAAATACAAGGTATCTCATTGTAAGTGTATAAATTTTTCTTGATTGCACTCTTTATTACCATGTCCTATGTCTAATTATGTGTTGTAACTATACCTAAATTAATTTTCTATTTCTGTATCTTGTCTAAGAACATCAAAGTAATCAAGATCTATCATTATCTTCATCTTATTATCTAGTATTGATTCAACACCATATTGGTAACAATAACATATGGACACATGTTTAACAAGCATATCTCTAGTATGTATGCCTTCAAGCCTTACATTGTGTCTTTTCAATCATTAATTATGGTGAACCTTCTAATAACTTTCTTTTTATCAAATAGTCAAAAAGTGTAGTGGATTTAATATGATTATTGAACATGCAGTCATGCATTGTGGTGGATGCATGTTCAACAAGTGTATTGAATCAATTAAATGGAAAACATGAGTAAACCATTAATATAGTCAAAATAAAAATTGATACCACATCATGTATTATGCCATTTTTGCAGAGGATAGACTTAATTGTATTGAAATCTATTTTTTCTTAATGTTTACAAGAACCTTCTACTAATTTTTATACTAAAAAATAATGGATCACGCATTACAACTCTATTACATTTTTATTTTAAAAAAGGACTCTGTGGCCACCAATTTTTGAACCTATTACTTTAGTATATCGATATGCCATCTAAACCATTAGACATCCCAAACAAATATTGCCTATATTATTACTATTTGATTTTCACTAGCCTTGGAAAATATTTTTAATTTTCTATTTTATTTTGTTAGATTAGGTTCAAATGTATCTTAAATCATAAAATATTATTTTTTCCAATAGGCATAACCTATAATGGCATCTAGGTGTGGTGGGGTTATGATGGTGGAGTCTAATAGTGTGAGATGTCATTAAAAATTTACTACATAATATTTAATCTACATTTGAACATCATAGGATATTTTTGACCTTAAATTTAGTGTCCATTTCACCATAATATGGGAGTTGTTCTTATTGGTTGGAGAATGTGATTGAAAATACATGGAATTTGAGCATATGGTGGATTTTTGAGCCCCTTTTCTTTTCCAAGAGATACTTTATTAGCCCAAGGTAGTGGTTGAGCTATATTGAGGCCAATTATGTCACTACTATAGCTAGTCAATAAGAAATGTATATAAAAATTAATGGAGTTGTTAATTAGTGTGGTATGTGAGAAA
Organism: Torreya grandis; assembly: GCA_037957365.1. Classification (NCBI taxonomy): domain Eukaryota; kingdom Viridiplantae; phylum Streptophyta; class Pinopsida; order Cupressales; family Taxaceae; genus Torreya; species Torreya grandis. The sequence goes on along the minus strand of JARHVA010000424.1, from coordinate 1,919,973 downwards.
TTCAATATAGGTTCACCAAAATTAATCTCTAGAAATTTGAAAAATAGATATATTTAAGATATCTCTATGAGTATATATGTCTTCTTATCCAATGGTTATATAAATAGTTTTGTTTCCAAGATTTTATGTTCCTTCATTGACTTTATCATTTGTAAAATCACTAAATATAAAATTAAGTTCTTAAGTTATGGGTCTATAGTTTGAATATTAAATAAGTAAGTTGTGATATCTGTTTGCTAATTTTTACAACTAAATATAAATTAAGTTCTTAAGTTATGGGTCTATAGTTTGAATATTAAGTCAGTAAATTTTGGTATCTTTTCACTACATTTCTTAGTGTTGTTGTTGCTGATATCTTTGCATCTCTTTTTTGTTTGATCCTTTGTTAGCCTTGAAAAAAAATAGAGGATTTTTTTTATGATTATGTTCTTAGTTTTGAACTTAATTTTCTCATCTAAATTAGAGCAAGAACAAAATTATTTGATAGTCCTCTAGGACACATTTTAATATAGCCAATGTTGAATTGATTTTAGTTGTACCACTTTTTATATGGTTTATGTTTATTTGCTTTGGCTTTAATTAAATTTTTGATAGTCTTCTAGGACACATTCCAACAAAGCTAATGTTGACTTTATTTTAGTTGTACCACTTTTTATATGGTTTATGTTTATTTGCTTTGGCTTTACTTAACTTTTAAATTTATAGTCTTATTTTCTTTATATTTTTTGTAGGTTGGCAAAGAATGTTATCAAGATCTATCATTGTCTTTGCCTCTACCTACTTCTCATTGAGAAAAATTAAGTCATCAATAATGCATGGGATGCATCTTCAACAAACTTACATAATTAAGAATAAGGTATCTCATCATTAGTGTACAAATTTTTCTTGATTATATTCATTATTACTATATCCTATTTATAATTATATGCTCCAACTATACTTAGCTTCATTTTCTATCTTTTTAGGTTGTCTAAGAACATCAAAATCATTAAGATATACCATTGTCTTTATCTTATTGTCTAGTACTGATTCAACACCATATTGTTAACGATAATATATGAACACATTTTTATCAAGCATATATCCAAGAGGTATGACTTCAAGCTTTGCATTGTGGATTTTTAGTCATGCATTGTGGTGAACCTTCCATTAACTTTATTTTTATCAAATAGTCAACAAGCATAGTGGATTCAATAAGCTTGTTGAACATGCAATCATGCATTATGGTGGACACATGTTCAACAAGCGTATTGAATCAAATAAATGGAAAACATGAGTAAGCCATCAATATGTTTAAAATATAAATTGATACCACATCACATATTATGCCATTGCTATAGAGGATAGACTTAATTATATTAAAATCATTTTTTCGCCCTAGTGTATACAAAAACCTTCTACTAATTTCTGTACTAAAAAATAATGGATCACTCATTATAACTCTTACATTTTTAATTTAAAAAAGGGCTCTATGGAACATCCCATATAAATAATGTATGTTTTTACTTTCTGATTTTCATAATCCTTGGAAATTATTTTTTTATTTGTAATGTTATTTTGTAGATTAGGTTAAAACGTATCTTAAATTATAAAATATTATTTTTTACAATAGGTGTAACCCATAATGGCATCCGTGTGTGGTGGGTTTGTGATGGTGGATTGTAATAGTGTGAGATGTCATTAAAAATTTCCTACGTTATGTTTGACCTACATTTGAACTTCATATGATATTTTTGACCTTAAATTTGATGTCCATTTGACCATTAAATGGGAGTTGTTCTTATTGGTTGGATAATGTGATTGAAAAGATGTGGAGTTTGAGAATATGGTGATTTTGGATCCCCTTTTATTTCTTGAAGATACTTTTGTCACAATGCAGTGGTGGAGCTATATTGAGGCCAATTGTGTCACTACTGTAGCTAGTCAACAAGAAATATATAGAGAAGGTAATGGAATTGTTAATTAGTGTGGTATGTGATAAATTAAATATAGGTACGTCAAAATTGATCTCTCAAAATTTGATAGATAGATATATTTAAGATCTCTATATTAGTATATATGTTTTCTTATCCAATGGTTATGGAAATAGTTTTGATGCCATCATTTTATGTTCCTTCATTGACTTTATCAGTTGTAAAAACACTAAATATAAACTAAGTTATTTAAATTATGGATCTATAGTTTGAATATTAAATCAGTAGATTGTGGTATCTTTTTGCTATATTTCATAGTGTTGTTATTGTTAATATCAAAAATTGGACAAGATCTTTGCAACTCTTTTTTATTTGATCCTTTGTTAGCCTTGAGAAAAATAGAGGATTTATTTTTTATTTAGTTCTTATTTTTGAACTTAATTTTCTCATTTAAATTAGAGCAAGAACATTGATAGTCCTCTATGACACATTCCAATGTAGTTAATGTTGACTTTCTTTTAGTTGTACCACTTTTTTATGTTTTATGTTTATTTGCTTTGGATTTACTTAAATTTTAAATTTGGAGTCTTATTTTATTTTTTTATTTTTGTAGGTTGGAAAAGAATGTTATCAATATCTATCATTGTCTTCACCTCTACGTACTTCTCATTGAGAAAAATTAAGTCATCAATAATGTATGGGATGCATCTTCAATAATTTTACATCATGTAAGGACAAGGTATCTCATTATAAATGTACAAATTTTGCTTGATTGCATTCTTTATTACTATGTCCTATTTATTATTATGTGCTCCAACTATATCTAACTTAATTTTCTTTGTAGGTTGTCTAAGAATATCAAAGTCATCAAGATATATCACTGTCTTTGTCTTATTGTCTAGTACTCATTGAACACCATATTGTTAATGAAAACATATGGGCACATGTTGAACAAGTGTATATCTAGGAGGTATGACTTTAGGCCTTGCATTGACACATGTTCAACATGCGTATATCCAGGAGGTATGCCTTCAGTCATGCATTATGGATTTTTGGTCATGCATTGTGGTGAACCTTTCAACAATGGTCTTTTTATGTAATATTTCAAATCACAATATTTTACATTACTTTGGTTTTCTCAAAATCCATTTTTAAAAATTATATTTTATAACATAATAATTTTAATAATAATAAAATCAAATTGGATTAATTGTTTATCTCTGAATATGAATTTTGAATTTTAAAAAATTACACCACAAGGGGTTTTATCCTTGGGTTCGATAACAAGGGGTTTCATCCTTGAGATCATGTTTGCAATTAAGGGGTTATGTCCTTAAGAGCCTTGTTGATGCTTGTACAAAATTACATGTTTGAATGAATATGATTGGATGATGTCTCCCATTCCAATGGCTGATTATTTATATCTTCAAATCCTTCCAATGAAGAGACATGAATTTTACAAATGTCTTGTCCCAAGAGGTATATTCCTAAGGGTGGCATCCTTTGTCTTAATGAATGTTAGTTAACCATTAATTTATTTATTAAATAATTAATTACTATTGTTCTAATCTCCTAAATAAATAAGTGTGGTTATCTCTTTAGTGTGGTAATCTCCTAAAGTAATTGTTATTGTTCCTTAAAAAATAATTGCTACTGTCTAATGATAGTGATTCCCTTGTAGTGATTACCCTCTTGGCAATGATCTTCTTCTTGGCAATGATCTCTTCTTTGCAGAGATCTCTTCCTTGGTAGTGATATATTAATTGAGGTTGATTTTGGGGATATTATAGACCTCCCTTCCTCAAATTACTTTTCCTCAAGTAATTGTAAATTGAGGTGTTCAATAATTGATTCTCCTTCCCTCATTGTATCTTTGATTGTAAATATCAAAAATGCGATCAAATGCCATAAGACCACAATGGTCTGAGTGGGAACCACCAAAATTTCAAGAGGTTTTGTATACTTTTTCCATGAGAAGATATTACAAATAACCAACACTCTATAATCTTTAGGTTTCTTATTTTCACTCAATAGTAAAGGATAGCAAAAAAAATATGAATAGATCTGGTCAATCGAGAGGTAGGTGTAAACATTTGTAGCAAACATGTACTTTATCTTATAAAAAATATTTAAGCCATTCCTTATGATAGAATACCAAGTACATGTATAATTTCCATGGAATGTAAACATAGATTCTTTAGTGGCCTTGCATTGATTCAAGTTGTTCTCTTATTGTGAGTAATAGAAAATTACAAATGCATAAAGACACTCCTGCACATTCAACATATTAGTGTGATTTATTATACAAAATGAGGATATATGTATAAACAACACATAGATGATGATTTGGTGTGGAAGTAATATTATATCTATAGGGTCTTTTGTAGATAACTCAGCTTCATTGATACTAATAGATCGACAATCCTTCTACAACCATGGTATACCCAACTTCATAATTAATCCAATACCCATATTTGTAAACTAATTCTTGAAACCCTTCATCCAATTTTCCAAGGAAATAAAAAGGCCAAAAAAATGATTGTGGTTTCGTCAATAGGTGCAATTGTATGTAACAGTGCATCAGTTTCAATCTTGCCATTTTGGAAAATGTTATGAATAAGTTGAATAGATTTGTCTTCATATTTAATAATAGTATGATTTCCATTATGTTCATATCTTTTATTAACATTTATCTTTAGACAATCACTTGAGTAAACTACAATATCTGGCTATTCAAGCCATGCTTTGATCAAATGATCATCTACTACACATTTGGGAATTTCTAGGTTTTGTTCAAAATTCTTCAAGCTAATTAAGTTTGTTATATAATAGTGCTCCAAAATATAATTATGGGTAAGTGGTAGATGTAGAGTGGAGTGTCTCAATAAAGGCCTTTTCATTTCCTCTAAAATAGGAAATGGAATGTCTTCAACAAGGTAAGGGTCACCAAACCATGGTTCATGTGGCTTTGAGAAACATAAAATTTCTAATATCAAGTTTGGGTTCCATGTTTTTAATACAAACTTCCCATGAAGAATGCCTTATTACCTATACACTAACAAAGGTTTAACCATTTTAGATGCAAAGCCAAGTTCAAACTATTAAGACTCATGATATTGTAACTCTAGGAATATGAAGTTTAAATTATGGATAACTTTAATCTCCTTAAAAATACATGCTTAAAGACCTACATCCTCTAATATCTTGATGTATAGATACACAAACCTTATATTTAATATGAAAAAATTTAGACTTTTCATCTGGTTGTTAGGTTTAAAACATCCTTGGCATGCCATTCATCATCATCCTTTAATATCCCATCATCAAAGTTTATTTTTTTCAATAATACTTGAGCCCCTCCTACCGAATAAGTAGGCATGGAATCAGCTTCTTTTTCATATTTTATTGTGGATGGATATGTGTAATTTATCTCTAAGTCAACCCTCAAGCCCTCAAGTGCAACATTTCCAAGATTAACAACTACAACTTGATTTCATTTATTGATTTTTGAATGTTTTAAACACACCTCCAAGGACTCTTCATGTTCAACATGTGAATTTTCCATTACTCTAAGATATCCAAGAAAATATAAAAGAAAAGGTACACATGTAGAGTCTTGTTTGTTATCCATAATATCACTAGAAGTCTCTTCGATATCCTTCAATGAGTGAGGTTTATTTAATGATTGTCCTCTTCCAAGGCATCAAGGTTATTTGGTGGACATTTTTTCCATATTCTATCAATTATTTTGGTTAGGTCTCCATCTTATTTATTTTTAAGATTTTAGCCCATGATATCTTGTTGTTTGTGTGCATTAATTAGACAATCAATTGGTTTATTAAACTTATAACCTATGTTTGGGTAACAATCCTCAAAACCTCTCTCTTGCATAAACTAAATTTTATCTTCATTCTAACATAGAAAACACATATCAGCATCATCATTAGTGTTTTGGATAGATAAATCATGTGCATCTCTAATATCTAGAGTTTTTATGTCATTCTTCCCAATAGACAAGTCTCAATAAATATCAACTTCTTCTTGGATAAGTATGTTTGGGCATTCCCTTATTTTGATGTTGGATGCCTCATTCATTTATTCCTAGATAGGGAAGTTGATCTTTGAATTTTTCATTTTCCTTTCTTCTGGGACCTCTTAAAAATTGAATTTATTTTCATATTCAGTACTTCCATAACTATGATTCACAAACTCATCTTCCTCATAGTGTTTGTTTCCATTCCATGAATCTTTTAACTCAAACAAGTATGAACAAGAGATTTATTTTTGAATCCCTATTGAAAGGACATTGTACAACTCAAAACTATCCATAATTTTCTTATGTAGTGACCCCATGGTTCACAGGCTGGCAAGAAAGCATCTTTGATACCACTGTAATATTCCAAATCAAAATAGTTTACATTACTTTGTTTTTCTCAGAGTTCCTTTTTAAAATAATATTTTATAACATAATAATTTAAATAATAATAAAGTCAAATTTGATTAATTTTTTATCTCGAATATGAATTTTGAATATTACAAAATTACACCATAAGGGGTTTCATCTTTGGGTTCGATAACAAGGGTTTTTGTCCTTGAGATCATGTTTGTAATTAAGGGGTTACATCCTTAAGAGCTTTGTTGATGCTTGTAAAAAAATACATGTTTGAATGAATATGATTATATGATGTCTCCCACCTCAATGGGTGATTATTTATATCTTCAAATCCTTCCATCAAAGAGACATGCTTTTTCCAAATGTCTTGTCCCAAGAGGTATATTCCCGAGGGTGGTATCCTTTGTATTAATGAATGATGGTTAACAATTTATTAATTAAATAATTAATAAATAACTAATTTTTGTTTTTTTAATCTCCTAAATAACTAAGTGTGGTGATCTCCTTAGTGTGGTGATATCCTAAAGTAATTTTTTTGTTCCTTAATAAATAATAATTGTTGTCTAATGGTAACAACTCCCTTGTAGTGATTCCCCTTTTGGCAATGATCTTCTTAGAAATGATCTCTTTCTTGTAGTGATCTCTTATTTAGCATTGATCTCTTAATTGAGGCTAAGTTTTGTGATATTATAGACCTCCCTTCCTCAAATTTATTTTCCTCAAGTAATTGTAAATTGAGGTGTTTAAGAATTAATGTTCCTTCCCTTATTATATCTTCAATTGGCAATCTCACAAATGTAATCAATTATCATAAGACAACAACAGTTTGAGTGGGAAACACCAAAATGTTAGGAGGTTTTGTATAATTTTTCCATGAGAATACCTTACAAATAACCAACACTCTATTATCTTTAGGTTTCTTGTTTTCACTCAACAGTGAAGGATAGCAAAAAAAATATGAATAGCTCTTGTCAATCGAGAAATGGGTGCACACATTTCCAGCATACATGTAATTTATCTTATGCAAACCCTTTAATCCATTACTTATGATAGAGTACCAATTACATGTAAAATTCCATGGAATGCAAACATAGATTCTTTAGTGGCCCTGTATTGATCTAAGATGTTCTCTCATTCTGAGTAACAAAAAATTACAAATGCATAAAGACACTCCTACACATTCAAATTATTAGTGTAATTTAGTATACAAAATGAGGATATATGTATAAACAACACATAGATGATGATTTAGTGTGGAAGTAATATTATATATGTAGGGTCTTCTGTAGATAACTTAGCTTCATTGATACTAGTAGATCGATAATCCTTTTGCAGCCATGGTATACCCAACTTCACAATTAATCCAATACCCATCATTGTAAACCAATTCTTGAAACCCTTCATCCAATTTTCCAAGGAAATCAAAAGGCCAACAAAAATGTTTGTGGTTTCATAAATAGGCACAATTATATGTAACAGTCCATCAATTCTAATCCGGCCATTTTGAAAAATGTTACTAACAGTTTGAATAGCCAAGAGGGGAATCACTACCATTAGACAATAATAATTATTTATTAAGGAACATCATCAATTACTTTAGGAGATTTACACACTAAGGATATGAAAACAACATCAATTAGTTATTTATAAATTATTTAATTAATAAATTGTTAACCGACATTCATTAGGATAAAGGATGCCACCCTTGGGAATAAACCTCTTGCTACAAGACATTTAGAGAAGTCATGTCTCTTCGATGGAAGGATTTGAAGATATAAATAATCAGCCATTGGGATGGGAGACATCATCCAATCATATTTATTCAAACATGTAATTTTATACAAGCATTAACAAATATCTTAAGGATGTAACCCCTTAATTTTAAACATGATCTCAAGGATGAAAACCCTTGTTATCGAACCCAAGGATGAAACCCTTTATGGTGTAATTTTGTAATATTCAAAATTCATATTTAGAGATAAACAATTAATCCAATTTGAATTTATTATTGTTTAAATTATTATCTTATAAAATATTATTTTAAAAAGGATTTCCAAGAAAACCAAAGTAATGTAAAATATTCTAATTTAGAATATTACATTTTATCAAATAGTCAACAAGCATAGTGGATTCAATATGCACGTTGAACATGTAGTCATGCATTATGGTAGATGCATGTTTAACAAGTGCATTAAATCAACTGAATGGAAAACATTAGTAAAGCTTCAATATAGTCAAAATACAAATTGATACCACATCATGTATTATGACATTGCTATAGAGGATATACTTAATTGTATTGCAATTTGTTTTTTCCTAGTGTGTACAAGAACCTTCTACAAATTTTTGTACTCAAAAATAATGGATCACTCACTACAACTCTAAATAATAGATCCCTCATTAAAATTATTAAATTTTTATTTTAAAAAATGTCTCTATGAACTCTAATTTTTTAACCTATTCCTTTTGTATATTGATTGACCATCTCAAACACTAGACATCCCAAACAAATACTGCTTATGTTTTTACTTTTTGAATTTCACTAGCTTTGGAAATTATTTTATAATTATTATTTTATTTTCTTAGATTAGGTTAAACTATATCTTAAAACATAAAATTCCATTAAAAATTTCCCACGCTATATTTGATCTACATTTGAAAATCATAGGATATTTTTTACTTTAAATTTGATGTTCATTTTACCATCAAAAGGGAGTTGTTATTAATTGTTGGAGAAAGTGATTGTAAAGACATGGAGTTTGAGCATATGGTGGATTTTCGAGCTCCTTTTCTTTCCCAAAGATACATTTGTCAGTTCAAGGTAGTGCTGGAGCTATATGGAGGCCAATTATGTCACTACTATAGCTAGTCAACAAGAAACATATAAAGAATGTAATGGATTTGTTAATTAGTGTGGTATGTGACAAATTAAATATAGGCACATCAAAATTTATCTCTCAAAATTTGATAGATAGATATATTTAAGATCTTTGTATTAGTATATTTATGGAAATAGTTTTGTTGCCAAGATTTTTTATTCCTTCATTGACTTTACCAGTTGTATAATCACTAAATATAAATTAAGTTCTTAAGTTATGTGTCTATAGTTTGAATATTAAATCAATAGACTGTGGTATCTTTTTGCTACATTTCTTAGTGTTGCTCTTACTAATTAGACAAGATATTTGCATCTCTTTTTTGTTTGATCCTTTGTTAGCCTTGAGAAAAATAAAGGATTCATTTTTTATTTAGTACTTAGTTTTGAACTTTATTTTCTCATCTAAATCAAATCAAGAATGTTGATAGTCCTATAGAACACATTTCACTGAAGCTAATGTTGAATATATTTTAGTTGTCCAAACTTTTATATGGTTTATGTTTATTTGCTTTGGATTTAACTTTTAAATTTGGATTCTTATTTGCTTTGGATTTAAATTTTAAATTTGGATTCTTATTTGCTTTGTTTATTTTTTTAGGTTGGTAAAGGATGTTATCAAGATTTATCATTATCTTTGTGTTTACCTACTTCTCGTTGAGAAATATTAAGTCATAAATAATGCATGGGATGCATCTTCAATAATTTTTCATCATGTAAGTACAAGGTATCTCATCGTAAGTGTACAAATTTTACTTGATTTCACTCTTTATTACCATGTCCTATTTATAATTATGTTCTCTGACTATACCTAACTTCTATCTTTGTAGGTTATCCAAGAACATCAAATTCATCAATATCTATCATTGTCTTTATTTTATTATCTATTATTGATTCAACACCATAATGTTAATGACAACATATGGGCACATGTTTAATAAGCATATATCCGGTAGGTATGCCTTCAAGCCTTGAATTATGGATTTTCAATCATGCATTGTGGTGAACCATCCAAAAACTTTATTTTTATTGAATAGTCAACAAATGTAGCGGATTCAATACACTTGTTGAACATGCAATCATGCATTATGGTGGTCACATTTTCAATAAATATATTGAATTAATTTAATGAAAAACATGAGTAAACCATAAATAAAGTCAAAATACAAATTGATACCACATCATGTATTATGCCATTTCTACAGAGGATAGACTTAATTGTATTGAAATATATTTTTTCCTAGTGTGTACGAGAACCTTATACTAGTTTTTGTACTATAAATAATGGATCACTCTTTAAAACTTTGTTACATTTTTATTTTTAAAGAGGGATCTATGGATGCCAAATTTTGAACCTATTACTTTTATATATGGATGCACCATCTCAACCACTAGACATCCCAAACAAATATTGCCTATGTTTTTACTTTCTTATTTTCACTAGCCTTGGAAATTATTTTTTAATTTGCTATTTTATTTTTTTTAGATTAGGTTCATGTATCTTAAATCATAAAATATTCTTTTTGCCAATAAACGTAACCTATAATGGCATTCAGGTGTGTTGGGGTTGTGATGGAAGAGTGTAATAGTGTGAGATGTCATTACAAATTTTGTACATTATATTTGATCTACATTTGAACATCATAGGATATTTTTAACTTTAAATTTGATGTCCATTTGAACATCAAATAGGAGTTTTTATCATTGGTTGTATAATATGATTGAAAATATTTGGAGTTTGAGCAAATGGTGTATTTTGGAGCCCTTTTTCTTTTCAAGAGATACTTCTATCAGCACAAGGTAGTGGTGGAGCTATATTGAGGCCAATTGTGTCACTAATACATCTAGTCAACAATAAATATATAGATAAGGTAATGGAGTTGTTAATTAGTGTGGCATGTGACAATTTTCAGTATAGGTGCATCAAAATTGATCTCTCAAAATTTTATAGATAGATATATTTAAGATATATGTATTAGTATATATGTATTCTTATCCAATGGTTATGGAAATAGTTTTGATGCCAATATTTTTTGTTCCTTCATTTATTTTATCAGTTGTATAATCACTAAATATAAATTAAGTTCTTAAGTTATGGGTCTATAGTTTGAATATTAAATTATTAGAGTGCAGTATCTTTTTTCTACATTTCTTAGTATTGCTCTTGCTAATTAGACAAGATCTTTGTATCTCTTTTTTGTTTGATCCTTTGTTAGCCTTGAAAAAAATAGAGGATTTTTTTTATTTTTATTTTTTAGTTTTGAACTTTATTTTCTCATCTAATTCAGAGCAAGAAAGTTGATAGTCCTTTAGGACACATTCCACTAAAGCTAATGTTGGCTTTCTTTTAATTATAGCACTATTTATATGGTTTATGTTTATTTGCTTTGGCTTTAACTTTTAAATTTGGATTATTATTTGCTTTGTTTATTTTTTTAGGTTGGAAAATAATGTTATCAATATCTATCATATTCTTCACCTCTACCTACTTCTCCTTGAGAAAAATTAAGTCATCAATAATGCATTGGATGCATCTTCACAATTTTACATCATTTAAGTAGAAGGTATCTCATTGTAAGTTTAAATTTTTTGCTTGATTGCACTCTTTATTATCATGTTCTATTTATAATTATATGCTCTGACTATACCTAACTTCATTTTCTATCTTTATAGGTTGTCTAAGATAATCAAAGTCATCAAGATCTATCATTATCTTTATCTTATTGTCTAGTACTGACTCAACACCATATTATTAACAACAACATATGGACACATGTTCAACAAGTGTATATCCAGTAGGTATGACTTAAAACCTTGCATTGCATATTTTCAATCATGCATTGTGGTGAACCTTCTAATAACTTTATTTTTATGAAATAATCAACAAGCATAGTGGATTTAATATGCTTGTTGAATATGTAGTCATGCATTGTGATGGATGCATGTTCATCAATCATATTAAATAAATTGAATGGAAAACATGAGTAACCCATAAATATAGTCAAAATCCAAATTGATACCACATCATGTATTATGCCACTTCTATAGAGGATAAACTTAATTGTATTGAAATCTATTTTTTCCTAGTGTGTATGAGAACATTCTACTAATTTTTGTACTAATAAATAATGGATTACTCATTAAAAATATATTAGATTTTTATTTTTAAAAGGGGATCTATGGCTGAAAAGTTTTTAACCTATTACTTTTGTATATTAATGTGCCATCTCAACCTCTAGACATCCCAAACAAATACTGCCTATGTTTTGACTTTCTAATTGTCACTAGCCTTGGAAATTATTTCTTAATTTGCTATTTTATTTTGTTAGATTAGGTTCAAATGTCTCTTAAATCATAAAATATTATTTTTGCTAATATATGTAACCTATAATGGCATCCAGGTGTGTTGGGGTTGTGATGGTGGAGTGTAATAGTGTGAGATGCCATTACAAATTTTATACATTATATTTGATCTACATTTGAATGTCATAGGATATTTTTGACCTTAAATTTGATGTCCATTTGACCATCAAATGGTATTTTTTTTATTATTGGTTGGAGAATATTATTGAAAAGACGTGGATTTTAATCATATAGTGTATTTTGGAGCCCCTTTTCTTTCCCGAAGATACTTTTGTCACCCAAGGTAGTGGTGGAGCTATATTGAGGCCAATTATGTCACTACTATAGTTAGTCAACAAGAAATATATAGAGAAGGTAATGGATCTATTAATTAGTGTGATATGTGACAAATTCAATATAGGCACGTCAAAATTGATCTCTAAAAAATTGATAGATATATTTAAGATATCTTTATTAGTATATATGTCTTCTTATCTAATGGTTATGGGAATAGTTTTGTTGATGAGATTTTTTATTACTTCATTGACTTTATCAATTGTAAAATCACTAAAGATAAACTAAGTTCTTAAGTTATGGGTATTTAGTTTGAATATTAAATTAGTAACTGTGGTATCTTTTTTCTACATTTCTTAGTATTGTTGTTGCTAATATAAAAAATTAGACAAGATCTTTACATCTCTTTTTTATTTGATCCTTTGTTAGCATTGAAAAAAATAGAGGATTTATTTTTTATTTAGTTCTTAGTTTTGAACTTAATTTTCTCATCTAAATCAAAGCAAGAACAAAATTATTTGATAGTCCTCTAGGACATATTCCAATGAAGCTAATGTTAACTTTATTTTAGTTGTACCACTTTTTTTATTGTTTATGTTTATTTGCTTTGCCTTTACTTAAATTTTGAATTTGGAGTCTTATTTTCTTTATTTATTTTTGTAGTTTGGCAAATAAAGTTATCAAGATCTATCTTTGACTTTGCCTCTACTTACTTCTCGTTGAGAAAAATTAAGTCATCAACAATGCATGGGATGCATCTTCAACAATTTTACATATTGTAAGTACAAGGTATCTCATCATAAGTGTACAAAATTTTCTTGATTGTACTCTTTATTACTATGTCCTATTTATAATTATGTGCTCCAACTATACCTAACTTCATTTTATATCTTTGTAGGTTGTCTAAGAACATCAACATCGTCAATATCTATCATTATCTTTGTCTATTGTCTAGTACTTATTCAACACCATATTGTTGATGAAAACATATGGACACATGTTCAATAGGTGTATATCTAGGAGGTATGCCTTCAATCCTTGCATTGTGGTGAACCTTACAATAACTTTCTTTTTATCAAATAATCAATAAGCATAGTGGATTCAATACGCTTGTTGAACATGCAGTCATACATTATGGTGGATTCATGTTTAACAAGCATATTGAATAAATTGAATGGAAAACATGAGTGAACCATCAATATAGTCAAAATATAAATTGATACCACATCATGTTTTATGCCATTACTATAGAAGATAGATTTAATTGTATTGAAATCTATTTTTTCCTAGTGTGTATAAGAACCTTATACTAATTTTTGTACTAAAAAATAATGGAAAAATCTTTAAAAATCATAAATTTTTAATTTAAAGCTCAAATTTTTTAGTGTCATCTCTAAAAAATGGGGAAATGGAGCTATTTTTTATATGAAATTGTTCATCTATTAAGGAAAAGACAACACATGCCTTGGTGGACTTGTTAGAGCCTTAGATGGGAGTATGCATGGCCACCAAAGGCTATCTAGATAGAAATGATAGTGGGGGGGGATCAACTAGCCTGGATTAGACTAAAAAAGCATCAAGATCCCCCTTTCAATAACATGATATTGTGTTTGTAGCACATTTAATGTGTTTCCTCCTTTATTGTATTGATCTAGTAGGTAACTTGATTGATTATCCCATTCCTTAATTTGGAGATCTTTGGGATAAATGAAAGAGTAACAAGAAAAAATACATGAATTGATTCACACATGCTTTTGAAAACATTAGAACAAATTTTGGAGAAGTGGTGGGTGAAGCTCGCCAATCTCTAGCACTATGGTTGATAGTTCCAGATTCTTCATGCATTGAATTAACTACACATTTTTTGCTATTTTATTTTTTCAAAAATGTACATGATAAAGACCATGATTCTTTCATAATGTCAGGGAATAATTTGGATGCACATTATTTCAACCTTCTAAAGCTTCCTTTTCATTTTTGGTGTAATCAACTTGACTTTACAGGTTTACCATGACAATCATAAATAAAAAGTTGTGACTAAATATTTCCTTATTGATCCTTAACAAGAGGCTCTAGAGGGGTCCTTATTTGAAAAAAAAAGAGTCATAATTTAAATCCACTATGACACGTGGACTTAGTTATCCCCATTAAAAATTCCATGGCATATGTTAGAAATGAAGATTTGGGAGGATACTTGTTTGATTAAAAATAATTATCTTTAGATCAACCTTAGGGTCCTTAATTTTAGTGAGGGAAGAAAGGTAGAGTTCAATATCTTAGTTAGGTCTAGTTCTTGAGTCCAATAAACTGAAGGGTGAAGATGTGGACTTGGTTCGAGATGAATTATGGTGGGAAGCTCTTCATGCATGAGTTTTATTTCATCTTCCTCAACATTGATAGGTTACTAAAAAGTGCACTTCATTTTTTATGTTGTTTCCATTTATTGTAGAAGGATTCTTAGTTTTTTGAATTTGATGTACTTGAATGTTCTCTATTATTTTATGCCCCACCATTTTATAACTAAGAGATTGAGGTAAGATTTTCTATGGTGATCTTAAGAAGATCACATTATGTCATAGATAAATTTGATAGATTTCAAACATAGTTTGGTGAGAATTTATTACTCATGAGAGGATTAAACTATCAGGGGGTTGATTAAAAATTATTTATAGGTTAGTATGTGGAGGAAAAATATGTAGTGGCCTGATATTTAAAAAATCATCTTGGCTAGATGCAATGCCTATTTTACCAACCCCTCTTACAATGTTACCATGTTTTACAATGGGTGATGTCTCTTTTAATATCAGATCATGATTTTGAATTTTTGAATATTCCTTATATTAGGATGAAATATAACATGTTATATGAAAATGATATGTTATTATCAAGAGTAAAGAACATGGTGGAAAGTGGGATGCCGAGCAAGTGAAGATGCTAAGTGGAAATAGACAGTTGTATGGCAAAGGAAGGATGAGCCATATGGTTGCTCAATTTTTGAGATATGGAGGTGGACTTATGAGGAAAATCATAAATAAGGTATAAATAAAGTAAGAGAGTGCTTTGGTTTCATTCAAAGAAGATGAATGGTGATGTAGGAACATCACTACTACATTGTATATGTAAGTCAACTTGTCATGTTTTGAGTCTTTTTCATGTTATTTTGGTCATGATAGTAGGTGGTCACTATAGGGTGGTCTTGTGGTGTGATTTTTTAGTCACACCTAATTTCATAAATGATTCACATGATGAGTCACCTAGGTGGTTATGTTAGGAGTTAGATAGTTTTGTTACTTCTCCAGCGTACCAAAGTAGTTAAGAGCTAGTTAAGGGAATTTTGGGAGTTTTGGAATTTCCTTTTTAATAGATAGTGTGCGGTGTAAAAATATTTCAATGTAAGAAATAATGGGGTCTAATTCAAATGTATAACTAGGAAGAACCCCAAGAATGTGAATAATTAACATTTTGTTTGAAGATATTGTTGGTAGACTTTCATAAATTTTGTATGTGCCAAAACATTGCATGAGTAGTCAAAGCATAAGAAGATAATGTTACAAAGATAAGCTTTTGAGTTTATTGAGATATTTTTAAGTTGATAATGCCTCTTTGAATAGATTACAACTTTTTGAATGAGTTTAAAGTCTTTTGAATATACAGTTCCTATTTGAAATAATGGTAATGGTGGGCCTGTTGTCCATGTGTATGCAATATTAATAAAAGTGAAAATAGTGTAAATGAGTAAATAATGTGTTTTATGGATGATCGAAGATCATTAGTAATAAATTTCATTGTAGGTTTTAAGATTCTTATAATTTTTGAAGTTATTTCCATGAGTTGGTTAGATGAACTCAAGACTATTATGTTCACTGTATTCACATAATAAACATGATTGTGTGTAAAGGAATATTTAAAAACCATAATTTAATTTTATCTTGAGGTTATGGTAGATTTGGTAAGTGTGTTTTTAAAAACCTTTTTTGACCTTAATACATGAGTTGATTATCTTCTATATGTGCTCTAGAATGAGACAACACAGTTCGTTTATGACTATTGAAGCATACACAAATAACCCAAGATCTTAAGAAAGAAGTAAAGAGAATTATCAAATGGGTATTCAAAGTGTGAAGGAAGAATTTGATATAATATTTGATTTTATCATGTCTTAACAGAGTTATAAAACCTATCACAAAACCTAGAACACCATTCTATATCCCCATGGGTGGACATAGTTTTGTTATTTTTACACAGTTGGACTCGATTTAGTGAAGAAAATGTGAATAGAGGCATGATGAATAGGTCTAAAAAATTATATAAGTTATGTGGAGGTCTGAATAATCTTTAAAAATCCTCACATTTGTTCCAAATGCATTAGGGATCTTGGAAACTTCATTCTTTCTCAGGTCAATACAGTCTTATAACTATTAGTAAAGTTCATTCCATAATGAGAAAATAACCATCTATGAGAACCCCTAAGTGAAACCATTGATTGGATAAGGTCTCATGTGATTTCACCAAAATTATAAAATATTTATAGTACTTTTAAAATTTATGAAACATTTGAGCAAGGATTTTTTATTCCTGTCTAGAGTTACACAGGCAGTTAAAGAATTTGTATTGTTTTCATGAATTATAAGAGACAAGGGGTCATGTTCAATAAGAAAATATTTTTATAACCATAAGTATATGAATAAATAATTCATGTTTGAATAATAGATATCACATTTCTTATTTTTAGTGTAATAGTAATAGTATGATTTAGTAAATAGAGTAGTCAATGAGAGGACCAATAAAAAATATGCTTTGTGGTCAATCTAAAAGCAATGGTAAGTTGGATGCAATACAAATGTGATGTTTGTTCTATGAAATGATAGGTTAAGAAGGTCATAAAGAGAAAATAAACTTGAGTAAATTATATTACATACATGCCTGACTATATTTGATAGCCAATTAAGGATAGGAGTACAAGACAAGTGTAAGACTAATTTGTCAACAAAGGATAGATAAGGTTCCTGTGCAAGTTTGAAAGGATTAAAGTTACCAAAAGCTGAAGATAATGTATAACACTATTGAGAAGGTAATATAACTATGAAGGAGTCTTTGAATGCATCAAATACTAGTGAGTGAGTAAAGGAAAGCTTTGATAAGTTTAGTGAATGGCATGAGTGTAGTGAGACCATCATGAGTATGGTGGAGAACAAATGAAATGAATGATATGAAACTGTGACTGTGAGATGTATGTAGGAAATTAAAAAGAGCCAAAGATGTTAGTACATTTAATCAAGTAAGATAAGACAAAATTAGAGCTAGGAGACATTTAGGTAAAGGTAAATGCAAGAGGTGAAGTTTTGTTTCTTATTTTCATTCATTAAGAACCAATGTAAGGAAACCCTCTACATCATTTGGTATCAGAGCCAGAAGATTCTATTGAAAAGGTATGTTTTGAGTTCTTGTTTGAAGATTTGAATTTAGTTTGTATATTGTGATTGAGATTGTTAATGAATTGAGTTTAAAGGTGCATAGAGATGGATATGAGTTGCTAATGAAGAATGCAAGGATGAAATGATAAGGCTGCAAGTATATGAGAGGTTGTAATAATTTGAAATAAAGAAAGTGAGAAGATAGGTGGCATAGACCTTAGCCAAGAAGGCTTGAAGAGAAAGAGAAGAGATGTTGATAAACTCAAAATAGAAGCTCATAGGTGATCTTGAGAGAGTCCTATAAGTAGGAGAAGAGAAGACCCAAGTGACATCATAATGTGTCAAGTAAAAGAAGGATTGTTAGAAAGAATAATAGGTCCAGATGAGGCCAAATAATTGATAGGCATCTTAATTGAGATGAGGAAAGAGAGAGAAAAGAGGAAAAAGGGAAAATTTGAGAAGAGATACCATAAAGAGAAGATGGTTCATGAAGACACCAAGAAGAATATTGAGATGGAAAAAGAGATAAGTGATATGAGGAAGTAAATAGATGAGATGCTGACCAAAATGGAACAACTGAGAGAGATTGTGAACCCACATTTTGGATGGGTTGTGAGGAATAAGTTAATCAAATGGTGAATCAAACAATAGGTAAAGAAAAGAAGAATCCAAGCAAAGAAAGAGGAGAGAATGAAAAATAAATTGTTATGCAAATAACTCAAGAGAGAAGATTGTGGCAAAGAAAGAATGGAGGAGAACCAAAAGGTACAATGTATTCATGTTAATGTTATTTTTGATGAGTATTTAAATTTGAACATTGAGGAAGATGAATTGTATGAAAATACATTGAGGCTAATGAAAGTGTTGGTGGAAGGAAAATAAATTAAAACAACATATGATGAGGTGTTTGACACATGTGAAGGTGTAGCAATAGAGAAGGAAGGAGAAGCACATGAGGAAGTGCTTATATCGGTTGAGTTGCAGTAGGTAGAAGATATTTGTTTATCACTAATGGAAGATACAGGTGATAAGGTTGAGTATAAAATAGAAGAATAAAAGATATGATAGAATATAATGGAAGAATCTAATGATATAAGTTTCATAAGAGACAAGAAGAGCATCATGGAAATTGAGTTAGAATTGAGAGCAATATTGAGTCAAGATGAAGAAGGAGAGTTGGAAACCAAAGAGAAAACAACTAAAGAGGAATAAGATAAAATCTAAGAGAACAAGTAGGAGGTGATTTTGATTGATATGTTTGTTCTATGTGCAAGTTACTAGAATCAAAGAAATGAACAATAGCTACCCCTGAATAGGTTGAAGAAGAAAAGCAAAAGGAAGAGCAAGAGAGGAGTGAAGTAAAGAAGATACACCATAAGAAAGCATGAAAAAGGCCTAGGTTTCTCAAATAGGCCTTAGGACCTAGGTGGATGTGCACTTCAAGAAGGATGATACAAGGGATCTTGAAGTCAACATAAATTAGAATTTTCATTAGAAAGTTGTCTACTCTTTGGTAGTATGATGCAGGAGCATCACTAACACATTATGTACATAAGTCAAATTATCATGTTTTGAGTCTTTTTCATGTTATTTTGGTCATGTTAGTAGGTGGTCACTATAGGGTGGTCTTGTAGTGTAAGTTATTAGTAACACCTAAGTTCATAAATGACTCATATGATGAGTCACCTAGGTGGTTATGTTAGGATTTAGATAGTTTTGGTACTTCTCCAATATACCAAAGTAGTTAAGAGTTAGTTAGGGGAATTTTGGGAGTTTTGGAGTTTCCTTTTTTATAGATAGTGTGTGGTGTATGAAGATTTAAATGTAAGAAATAATGGGGTCTGCTTCAAATGTATAAGTGGGAAGAACCCTAAGAATATGAATAATCAACATTTTGTTTGAATATACTATTGGTAGACTTTCATAAATCTTATATGTGTCAAAACATTGCATGAGAAGTTGGAGAATAAGAAGAGAATGTTACAAAGACAAGATTTTGAGTTTCTTGAGATATTGTTAAGTTGAGAATTCCTCTTTGAAGAGATTACAAGCACTTGTTTAATAAGTTCAAAATCTTTTGAATATATAGTTCTTATTTGAAAGAATGGTAATGGCAGGCATGTTGTCCCTATGTATGCAATATTGATAAAGGTGAAAACAATGTAAATAAGTAAAGAATGTGTTTTGTGGCTGATATGAGATCATTGGTAATAAATTTCATTGTAGTTTTGAATATTCTTATAATTTTTAAGGTTATATCCATGAGTTGGTTAGATGAACTCAAGATTGTTCTATTTCTTGTATTCAAATAATAAATGTGACTGTGTGTAAAGGAATATTTAAAAATAATAATGTAATGTGCTCTTGAGGTTATGATAGAGTTATGTGCTTTTAAAAACTTATGTGTCCATAATACATTAGTTGATTATCTTCTATATGTGCTTTAGAATAAGACAACATAGTTCATGTATGACTATTAAAGCATACACAAACAACCCAAGATCTTAAGAAAGAAGTAAAGATAATTATAAAATAGGTATTCAAAGTGTAAATAAATCATTTGATATTATCTTGGAGTTTATCATGTCTTCACAGAATTAGAAAACCTATCACAAAACCTAAAACACCATTCTCTATCTCAACATGTGGATATAGTTTTGTTATTTTTACATAGTTGGACTCGGTTTAGTGAAGAAAATGTAAACAAAGGCATGATTAATAGGTATAAAAAAATTTATAAATTATGCAGAGGTATAAATAATATTAAACAATCCTCATATTCATTCCAAATGCATTAAGGAGCATGGAAATGAATTTCATTCTTTCTTGGGTCAGTATAGTCTTATAACTGTTAGTAAAGTTCATTCCATAATGAGAAAATAACCTTCTATGGGAACCCCTAAGTGAAACCATTGATTGGAAAAGGTCTCATGTGATTGTACCAACCTTAGAAACTATTTATAGTACTTTGAAAATCTATAAAACATTTGAGGAAGATTTTTTATTCATGTTCAGAGTTATATAGGTAGTTAATAAATTTGTATTATTTTCATGAATTCTAAGAGACAAGGGGTCATCTTCAATAAGAAAATGTTTTTATAACCTTGAGTATATGAATAAATAATTCTTGTTTGAATATCAGATAGCATAGTTCCTATTTTTAGTGAAATGGTAATAGTATGATTTGGCAAACAGAGTAGTCAATGAGAGGACCAATAAAAACATGCTTTATGGTCAATCTAAAATAAATGATAAGTTGGATGAAATACAAGTGTGATGTTCATTCTATGAAATGATAGGTTAAGAAGGTCATAAAGAGAAAATAACCTTGAGTAAATTGTATTACATACATGCTTGATTATATTTGATAACCAATTAAGGATAGGATTACAGGATAATGGTGTGAGACTACTCTATCAACAAAGGATAGTTAGGTTCCTATGCAAGTGTGAAAGGATTGAGGTTACCAAAAGATGAATATAATGTATAACATTATTGATAAGGTGATATAACTATGGATGAGTCTTTGAATGCATTAGAAACTAGTGAGTGACTAAAGGGAAGCTTTGATAAGTTTAGTCAATGACATAAGTGTAGTGATACCATCCTGATCATGGTAGAGAAAAAATGAAATGAATGATTAGAAACTATGACTATGAGAAGTATGCAAGAAAGTAAAAAGAGCCAAAGATACTAGTGCATTGAGTCAAGTAAGATAAGATAAAGTCAGAGCAAGGAGACATTTAGGCAAAGGTAAATGCAAGAGGTGAAGTTTTGTTTCCTGTTTTCATTCATTAAGAACCAATGTAAGGAAACCCTCTGCATCATTTGGTATCAGAGTAGGAATATTCTATTAAAAAGGTATGTTTTGAGTTCTTTTTTGAAGAGTTGAATTTTGTTTGTATATTATTATTGAGATTGTTAAGACATTGAGTTGAAAGGTTTCATAGAGATGGATAAGAGTTTTTAATGAAGAATACAAGGATGAAATGATAAGGCTATAGGTATATGAGACGCAATAATTAGTTGAAATAAATAAAGATAGATGATAGGTGGCATAACCCTTATCCAAGAAGGCTTAAATAAAAAGAGAAGAGCTATTGATAAGATCAAAAGAGAAGCTCATAGGTGAGCTTGAGAGAGTCCTATAGGTAGGACAAGAGAAGACCCAAGTAAGGTCATAATGTGGCAAGTAAAATAAGGCTTGTCAGAAAGAAGAATAGGTACATATGAGGCCAAAGAATTGATAGACATATGTATTGAGATGAGGAAAGAGAGATAAAATAAGGAAAAGGGCAAGGTTGAGAATAGCCACCATAAAGAGAAGATGGCGCATGAAGACACCAAGAATAAGATTGAGATGGAAAAAGAGATAAGTGAGATGAGGTAGAAAATAGATGAGATGTTGACCAAGATGGAACAACTGAGAGAGATTGTGAAACCACATTTTAGATGGGTCATGAGGAAAAAGCCAATAAAATAGCCAATTAAACAATAAGTAAAGAAAATAAGAATGCAAGCAAATAAAGAGGAGAGAAGTCAAAAGAAATTGTTATGTAAACAACTCAAGTGACAATATTTTAACAAGGAAATAATGGAGGATAACTAAAAGGTAAAATTTATCCATGTTAATGTTATTTTTGATGAGTATTCTGATTTGAACATTGAAGAAGATGAATTGTATGCAAATACATCAAGGCTAGTGAATGCATTGGTGGAAGAAAAATAAATTAAAACAACATATGATGAGTTATTTGACACATGTGAAGGTGCATTAGTAGAGAAGGAAGGAGAATCACATGAGGAAGTGCTTGTACAGGTTGAGTTCCAATAGGTAGAGGACATTTGTTTGTCATCAATGGAAGATATTGGTGATAAGGTTGAGTATACAATATAAGAATAAAAGATATGGAAGAATATAATGGAATAATTTGATGATATAAGTCTCATAGGAGACAAGAAAAGCATCATGGTAGTTGAGTTGGAATTGAGAGAAATATTGAGTCAATATGAAGAAGGAGAGTTAGCAGCTAAAGAGCAAGCAAATAAAGAGGAACAAGACAAACTCCAAGAGAACAAGAAAGAGGTGATTTTGATTGATATTTTTTTTCTATGTGTAGGTTATTGGACTCAAACAAATGAACAACAACTATCCTTGAATAGGTTAAAGAAGTAAAGCAAAAGAAAGAGCAAGAGAGGAGTGAAGCAAAGAGGAGCCACCTTAAGCAAGCATCACAAAGGCCTAGGTATCTCAAATAGGCCTTAGGACCTAGGTGGATGTGCACTTGGAGGTGGATGTTTCAAAGGATCTCAAATTAAACATCAATTAGATCTTTCATTGGAAAGTTTTCTTCTCCTCGACAATATGATGTAGGATCATCACTACTACATTGTGTACATAAGTCAAATTGTCATGTTTTGAGTCTTTTTCATGTTATTTTGGTCATGTTAGTGGGTGATCACTGTAGGTTGGTCTTGTGGTGTAAGTTTTTAGTGACACCTAAGTTCATAAATTACTCACATGATGAGTCACCCAGGTGGTTATGTTAGGAGTTAGATAGTTTTGGTATTTCTCCAATATACCAAAGTAGTTAAGAGTTAGAGGAATTTTAAGAGTTTTGGAGTTTCCTTTTTAATAGATAGTGTGTGGTGTATGAATATTTTAATGTATGAAATAATGGGGTTTGATTCAAATTTATAACTAGGAAAAACCCCAAGAATGTGAATAATCAACATTTTGTTTGAAGATACTGTTGGCAGACTTTCATAAATTTTGTATGTGTCAAAACATTGTGTGAGCAATCAGAGCATAAGAAGAGAATGTTACAAAGACAATATTTTGATTTTATTGATATATTAGTAAGTTGAGAATGATTCTTTGAAGAAATTACAAGCACTTGTTGAATGAGTTCAAAGCCTTTTGAATATACAATTCCTATTTGAAATAATGGTAATGGCAGGCCTGTTGTCCTTGTGTATGCAATATTGATGAATGCACAAACAATGTAAATGTGTAAATAACATGTTTTGTGGATGATTTGAGATCATTAGTAAGAAATTTCATTGTAGGTTTGAATATTCTTATTATTTTTGAAGTTATTTCCATGAGTTGGTTAGATGAACTCAAGACTGTTCTATTTCTTATATTCAAATACTAAATGTGACATGTCGTGTGTAAAGGAATATTGAAAAATCATAACTTAATGTGCTCTTGAGGTTATGGGTGAGTTGGTAAGCATGTTTTTAAAAACCTTTAGTGTCCTTAATACTGTAGTTGATTATCTTCTATATGTGCTTTAGAATGGGGTAACACAGATCGATGTATGACTGTTGAAGCATACATAGACAACCCAAGATATTAAGAAAAAAGTCAAGAGAATTATCAAATGGGTATTCAAAGTGTGATGGAATAATTTGATATTAGTTTGGATTTTATCATGTCTTCACAGAGTTGGATAACCTATCATAAAAGCTAAAACACCATTCTATATCCCCATGGGTGAACATAATTTTATTGTTTTTACACCATTAGACTCAATTTAGTGAATAAAATGTGAACATAGGCATGATGAATAGGTCTCACAAATTGTATAAGTTATGTGGAGGTATAAATAATCTTAAACAATCCTCACAGTCATTTCAAATGCGTTAGGGATCTTGGAAACTAATTTCATTCTTTCTCAGGTCAGTACAGTATTATAACTGTTAGCAAAGTTCATTCCATAATGAGAAAATAACCATATAAAAGAACCCCTAAGTGAAACCATTGATTAGAGAAGATCTCATGTGATTACACCAAACTTAAAAAATATTTACATCACTTTTAAAATCTATGAATCATTTGAGGAAGGATTTTTTATTCTTGTTCAGTGTTACACAGGCAGTTAAGGAATTTATATTATTTTCATGAATTATAAGATACAAGGGGTTTGTTCAATAAGAAAATATTTTTAGAACCCTGAGTATATGAATAAAAGCTTCTTGTTTGAATAACAGATAGCATAGTTCTTATTTTTAGTGTAATGGTAATAGTATGATTTGGTATACGAAGTAGTCAATGAGAGGACCAATAAAAATATGCTTTGTGGTCAATATAAAAGCAATGGTAAATCGGATACAATAAAAGTGTGATGTTCATTATATGAAATGGCAGGTTAAGAAGGTCATAAAGATCAAGGAACCTTGAGTAAATTATATTACATACAAGACTAACTATGCTTGATAACCAATTAAGGAAAGGAGTACATGACAATGGTGTGAGAATACTCTATCAACAAAGGACAGTTAAGGTTCTTGTGAAAGTGTGAAAATATTAAGGTTATAAAGATGAAACAATATATTACATTGTTGAGAAGGTGATAGAATTATGGAGTCTTTAAATGTATCAGAAACTAGTGCATTACTGAAGGAAAGCTTTGAGAAGTTTAGTGAATGGCATGAGTGTAGTGAGACCATCATAAGCATGGTAGAGAACAAATGAAATGAATGATATGTAACTGTGACTATGAGATGTATGCAGGAAAGTTAAAAGAGCTAAAGATGTTAATGCATTGAATCAAGAAAGATAAGACAAATTTAGAGCTATGAGACATTTGGGTAGAGGTAAAGTTTTATTTCTTATTTGCATTCATTAAGAACCAATGTTCAATGAAACCCTCTATATCAAAGAGATTATCGAGTAGAATATTGAAAAATATGATGGTATTTATAGGGATTGAGGATAAGACAAATTAGGTTAGTAGGAGTAAAGAACATGGTGAAGAGTGGAATGTTTAGAAAGTGAAGATGCCAAGTGGAAATAGACGGTTGCATGGCAAGGGAAGGATGAGCCATATGGTCACTCAATTTTTGAAATATGGAAGTGGAATTATGAGGAACCTCATAAATAAGGTAGAAATAAAGCAAGAGAGTGCTTGGGAATCATTCAAATAAGACAAAGGGAATGTTGAGTAGAATATTTCCAAAAATGATAGTATTTATAGGGATTGAGGATAAGATGAGTTTGGGTCATAAAGCAATACAAAAGCAAAAAATTGAGAATAAAAAATAGGAGGAGAAAAAGGTTGAATATAATGGTAAATGGGTAGGGATTAGATAGAAATGGCATGCGATAAGCAAGAATGGGGGGTAGGTGGACAAATACAAAATAAATGGAAAGGTTTGAATTAATAGAAGACCAAAATCAAAGTTGTAACAAAAAAATTAATACAATCTTTGAGAGGAATAAGGATGGGGGGTGGGTGGACAAAGACAAAATAAATGGAAAGATTTGAATTAATAAAAGACCAAAATCAAAATAGTAACAAAAAAATTAATACAATATTTGAGAGGCACCAATTAAAGAAGAGATTAGGAGGAGAAAAAGGTTGAATATAATTGTAAATGGGTAGGGAGTAGATAGAAAGGGCACAAGATAAGAAAGAATGGGGGGTGGGTGGACAAAGACAAAATATATGGAAAGGTTTGAATCAATAAAAGACCAAAATCAAAATAGTAACAAAAAAATTAATACAATATTTTAGAGGCACCAATTAAAGAAGAGACTAAATACAATATTTGAGAGGCGCCAATTAAAGAAGAGACTATATGTGAATATCTTAAAATGATGGAAATACTTAGTCGGTAAGGTCTTTCCACACTTATGATCATTTATGTCTTATGTTTAAAGATGTCAGCCTTATGTTTGAATAGGTTGTGATAATATAGTGACACATTGATTATATTTTTATTTGAGTGTATTATTTTAAGTAATATTATTTTCTTGATGAAGTCTCCATGTTGTTTTCATTGTGAGTGCTTGATTGAACAATTTAT
Organism: Torreya grandis; assembly: GCA_037957365.1. Classification (NCBI taxonomy): domain Eukaryota; kingdom Viridiplantae; phylum Streptophyta; class Pinopsida; order Cupressales; family Taxaceae; genus Torreya; species Torreya grandis. Next base: position 1,892,928 of record JARHVA010000424.1, on the reverse strand, counting down.
TATCTTTGATATTTAAACCTCATCCTATTTTCTTCTTGATGATTTTCTGCTAGGCCACAAGAGGATATTTGATTTATTTTATATATTTGCCTTGCTAAATAAAGTACCTTAATAACATGCACTACCTAAGTATCAACCAAAAGAGGAATGGGGATAATGAAGAGCATAAATATCAAGAGTGATTGCAAAACAACCTTTATCATTTGGATTCTTATAGAAAAATTGTGCCACTTATTGATCCAATGAGAGATTTTATATCTGACTTTATAAAGCATTGGATCCCATAATATATTATTTTTTAAAAGATGAAGAGGGAAATCCAAATAGACTATTTGAAAATGTCCTTCAGTACATGAAAGAATTTTGAGAATGTCCCTTTTTTCTTTGTTCATGTGTTGAGAAAGAAAATATTAGATTTTTCATGATTTGCTTGTTGTCCTAAGGCTAATTGGTATGTATGGAGGAGATCCATGGGATAAATTCATTATAATTATTTAGAAAATAAGGATGTAATTCACAAAATGGAAATTGGTAATCTATTTTCACTCTCAGTCATTGATATACCATGAATATTCTTTTCATTTTTAGCTTGTTGGACAACTCTGCTTAAATTCGGTCATAATGTTGAAGAGCGTAGGATTGAGAGGATCCCCTTTTTTAGTTCTAAATTGATTATATTTTTATTTGAGTGTATTATTTCAAGGCATATTATTTTATTTATGAAGTCTCCATGTTTTTTTCATTGTGAGTGCTTTATTGAATAGTTTATTGTGTTTGATATTTAAACCTCATCCTATTTTCCTCTTGATGATTATCTACCAGACCACAAGAGGATATTTGAATTTGTTGGATTTGCCTTGCTAAATTAATTACTCTAATGACATGTACTATATATTTAGCAACCAAAAGAGGAATGGGGATAATGGAGAGCATATATATTGGGAGTGATTGCAAAACTGCCTTTATCATTTGGATTCGTATAGGAAAACTATGCCACTTGTTGATCCAATGAAAGAGTTTAGATCTGACTTAGAAAGCAATGGATCCCATAATATTATTTTTTTAAAGATGAAGAGGGAAATCTAAATAGACTATTTGACAATGTCCTTTAGTGCATGAAATAATTCTAAGAATGTCCCTTTTTTTCTTTGTTGATGTGTTGAGAAATAAAATATTGGATTTTGCATGATTTGCTTGTTGTCCTAAGGATAATTGGTATGTATGGAGGAGATCCATGAGATAAATTCCTTATCATTGTTTAAAAAATAAGGATGGAATTCACAAAATAGAAATTGGTAGTCTAGTTTCACTCTCAGTCTTTGATATACCATAAATTTTCTTTTCATTTTCATCTTGTTGCATAGTTCTACTTATGTTCAATCATAATGTTGAAGAGCGTAGGATTGAGAGGATCCCATTTTTTTTTATTTGATGGAATGAAAAGAAATGTATGATTGAAAGGATTTAGATCAACTATATAGGTTGGATTAGAAATGCAGTTGTTAATTCATTGAAATATCTGATCTAAAAAACCAAATCTTGAGAGTGTTATCTAAATAAGTTACTAGTTTGAGCATAATCTTGGGTTGATTCTAGATTTTTATAGTGTAGAAGTTATTGGACAGCTATCATATCTTCTTTTATTTGATTCCCTTTTGATTGGGACTATGAGGTGAACATTTGGAGAAGAGGTGTGATTATAGTGATAATAAGCTAGTTTGTTTACCATATTACGAAGAGCAATCAGATAATATTGATCAAGTCATGAGCCTTATTTTTTTAAGAGCAAGGATTTTTTATCCCATATTTCAAGGATTAATCATACAATACTAATCAATTCTATAATAATTTTAGGAACTAGGATTATTTTCATATAATTCAGCTACCCAAGTGTTCACTTATTCTTCCTCAATTCATAAACCATTGCCATCAGGTCTGATTTGATAATATCCCCAAAATATTGATATAATAAATTGTGAATCTATTTGGTCTTAGTGTTTTGCCTGGGTGAAAAGAGAAAACATCATCTTTGAGCTCTATTGTGGTTATGGGTTTCATAAGTGTATCATTGCCTTGTTTTGTTATCATGGTAGATATATGTTACAACATTTTTTTGTTGAGCAATCAAGTGACGTAGTTGTATTTAGGGGTCCTAATGAACTATATGCCTTAGCCACATAGTGTAACACTCTCACACCAGTCTTACATAGAAAATTCATATAAATATGCTTCTTTCCATTTATTAAATTAGGGGTTACAATATATTCTAAGCTTATTAGCTATTATAATGGGCCTCTAGGATATCCCATCTAGTCCTTAGATTTAAATATATCTCTCCCCCTACACCTATGGAGTATTTTATGCTTACATTCACTCAAGGCTACAAGCCTTCTTCCCTTGAGCTTGATACTTCTCTTCTCTCTGCAATGTGCTAGAGTTTTCTCAAAAAAATGTGTACCTCTTTAAAACTTGCCTGACACCTCCTCATAGAGATGTTCGAACCGTGGTTTCCTCTAACTTATCCTCTATGTGGATCCAAAATCCTTATTAAATTTTGTATTGTGTATTTTTGTGATTCTAGACAAATATGCAAGCCTATTATATAGATATAGACCTGATGAGTTTCTTTAGCCACCTGAATATGATCTTCCTATCAAGATATATTTGTAGGCCTTCTAAATTCACCTTTTCCTATTCTCAATGCTTTATAGTCCTTTATGTAACTTTTCAGACATTGTCTTGGCTAGATTTAGGTATTTAAGGGAAGGTTAGTAGAGCATAATGCTTTGCCATGTGTTGCATTAACCCATTTGTAAGTCAATTCTATCTTTCACATATTTTTAGCCTCTATAATAATAATTCCTTACACATTAGCTTCTAAAGTTAGTATTCATGTAATTTTTGTTGAGAGATCTCTTATATTTATATGTTTTTGCCTTGATACTTTGTGCAAATATACACACAAAACCTTTCATATCCCCGTGCAACCCAAAACATCAATAATGATAGTGAAGGAAGGGCCCTCAACCTCCTAGGACTAGACTGGTAAAGCAATGAGATCCTCCTTCTACAACATGTTTTTATTGTATCACATTTGATGTGCTTCCTCCTTTGTAGTATTTATCTAGTAGGTAACTCGATGCATTGTCCCCTTCCTTCATTTGGAGATCTATTGATCTAACAGGTAACTTGATGTTTTTTCCTTACTTTCTTGTACTTAGGATAGTGCAGGGTCGCATGGCTCATATCATCAATTTAATTCTATTTTTTTGTGTTCTAATACATCCTTATTAGAAATCCCTCCTTGTTTACTAGGAAAAAATAATAAACTATGTAAAGTCTTCAATCTTGATGCCTTATTGAGTGCTTATGCCTTGCTTTATTATCCTTAGAAATGTACAATGTCACATGATTCTTATCATTAATTTCTCCTTGTAAAGTAAACATAAGCATTCTTATTTTTCATAAATTTCCATTTCCTTTTTTAAACTACTAGGTGATTAGAGGTTAAGTTGGAAGTGAATAACTATGCCCTTTTGCAAGGATCGAGCTCAAAAAACTTACATTAAAATTTTCACATGCTTTTTTAATGTTAATCTGATTTGCCATTTACCTAAAGGCTATCAGTATCACATTGGTAATAATATTTTGGTGTTTTAAATCATCCTTATTATAACTTCCTCCTTGTTTATTAGGAAAACTCAATAAACTATTTAATCTTCATGCATTACTGAGTGCTTATACCTTACTTTATTGTTCATAGGACAATAGTCACATGGCTCTCACAATTAATTTATTCTTTAAAATTAAATGTAAATGTTCTTCTCTTTTATATTTTTCCATTTCCCTTTCTAAACTGCTAGGTCATTAGAGCTTAGGTTGGAAGTGAAAAATTGTCCCTTATGCATGGAGTTTTTAGGATCTAAAGGATGGAGCTAAAAAACTTTCATTAAAATCTACACATGTTTTTTTTTCGCTAAACTTATCTACCATTTACCTAAATACTATCATTACAAGTCATACATATCTTATCGATGCTAAGTTTTTGGTGTTCTAAAATCTCTAATAGATCTCCCTCCTTTTTTAGTAGACAAACTATGTGAAATATTGAGTGTTTTTACCTTGCTTTCTTGTACGCAGGGCAAATCAATGTCACATGACTCTTATTATCAATTCAATGCTAACCTTTGGGTGTTATAAAACATCCTTTTTTGAATTCCCTCCTTATTTAATAGGATAAATCAATAAACTATGCAAAATTATCAATTTTCATGCCCATGTTTATGTCTTACTTTCTTGTACATAGGATAATGAAGCATCAAACAACTCTTATCATTAATGTCTCCTTAAAAATTAAAACTAAACATTCTTTTCTTTTATATTTTTTCATTTCCCTTTTCAAACTACTAGGTGATTAGAGCTTCAGTTGAAAGTGACAAACTATGTTTTTTACGCATAGAGATTTTCTCAAGAAGCCAATGTTGGTATGCATTGTTGATCATTAGGTGCATCTTATATTGATATAATGTCATTTCCTTACTAGGATCCTGCTAGAGATTCTCAATGACCTTCTTGAATATTATGTTTTGGATGGTTAATGTTTGTTTGAAAAAATTTACATCTTCAATTGACCATTTTTTTAATCCATTTCATACCTAATTGATACTTACCATTATTTTAGATTGGAAATAATTAAATATGGTAATTTTCTCGTATTCATATGCCTTATTTTTATGAAATGTCTCATATTGACATAATTTTTCTTCTTCCAATGATAACATACTTGTTTCCAGTAACCGTAGAGGGAATAATGTTGCTTTTCCTATTAAGAACCATTTTTTAACCCTTAACTTTCTTCTTAGATTCATTTGAAAGGCCTAGACTCCAAACACAACAAGGGTATAAATATATTATCTATACCAATGATTTTAAAATAAGCTTACTCAATTTCCAATTGTACAAATAGAGTCACATATAATTTTTCATAGAATATAAAGCAATTCCATTCCCTTTCAGAACTTCTTCATTATTGCATAACCAAAAAAATTATCTTTGATGAGTTAGGCATGTCTTATATTACCTCTCAGGTTCCCCTTAGTATTTCCTTCACTTAGAGGCTTGGATTGACTGTAATAGTCTAATGGGTTGTGTGACTTTAAATATCTTGCTTGCAATATCTTTAATGACTTTGTGGCAACCTCAACTCACTTACCACCATTGAATTCAATTGTGTTGGCTATAATAATAATAATAAGACATCACGAGTGGGCATCATGAGTATAAACATCACTAGGACAAATCATTTTAGTGTCCCACATTCTTAGTAAAAAATAATATTATTAATAATATTTTTTTAAAGTATGTATACAAATATGTAAACATGGTAGGATAGTATGTCTAAGAGTTTAGATTAAGATTGTGTGATCAGCATTGATCTTTCATACAACCTTCTCCTTGATATTCCCCTAAGTATACAATCATGAATGTGTTTTTGGTACTTTTTGTTAGGGTGTGGAGCTAAAAGCTTCAACTATTGCAGACATGGAGAGGTTGTTGAGTTTCAGAAGTATCGGCATCGGCAGCATGATCGACATTAGTCAAATACAGTGCAGAAGGCTACCGGCATCGGCAGGGAGTCGACCGATGTCGGTCAGCACCAGACAGACAGGGACCGACGTCGGTCACTTGTGGCAGTTCCAGAACTAATGTTGACGAACAATCAGTTAAGTGAAGCGAGTGTTTGCATGTTTAAGGGCTAATTATAGTCACGAGCTGCGTGTCTAATTATTGTAATTAGAGTTCTATTTTTGTATGCATGGGATCCTATTTAAAGACCCATGAGGCATGTATTGTAAGTCAAGCAGGCAAGTAAAAGCATTGAAGCAAGGATCAAGGTCAAGGAGATCTACAGGTGTAAGGTCAAGGAGATCAGCTGAAGCATTCAAGGAGGGGATAGCAACTCAGGTTGTTGATTTGGTTGTGGTTGAGCAAGAGAGAGAGGGAAGAAGGTCTTGAGGTGTGGCAAGCCTTTGAGGTGGAGGAAGAAGTGGCATCTTCCTTATTGTATTTTCTTCTAGTAGTATTTAATACAAGAGTGTGTATTATCTCTCAAATTCTTTGTTGTCTCAAGTTTCTAGTTACTTAATCATTCTGGTATAATTTCGTGTTTAATTGCTTATAAGAAAAGTAATCAATTGTGCTTCCGTTGGATAAGGGGTTCCTAACAGTTGGTATCAGAGCTACGGTTTGCAGGAAGTAGGTTATTGTTTGATTATAGGTCATTCACAGGGTTTTCTGATTGAGTGGGAGTTCAGCAATGGCAGAAGCAAGTAAGCTACAAATGGAGAAGTTTAACAACAAGAATTATCAACATTGGAGGATGCAGATAGAGGATTATCTGTATCAGAAGGATTTGTACTTACTATTAGGTGGGGTTGCATGCAAGCCCACAGATATGAAGGATGAAGAATGGAACGTTCTTGATCGGAAGGCTCTGGGTTCCATAAGGTTGAGCCTTGCATCGTCTGTGATTTATAACTTATCACAGTGCAAGACAACGGAAGAGTTGATAAAATCTTTGGCAAATTTATATGAAAAGCCCTCGGCTTCTAATAAGGTATTTCTTATGAAGTAGCTATTTCCTTTGCAAATGTAGGAATGTGGATCGGTATATACTCATCTTAGTGATTTCCATGGTTTGGTAAACCAGTTAGCTTCAGTCAATATTGTTTTTGATGATGAAGTAAAGGCTCTCTTGATTTTATGCTCTTTACCTGAAAGTTGGGATAGTTTGGTTATGGCAGTAAGTAATTCTGCATCTGCTTCTAAAATCTTAAAAGTTGATGATGTTGTGAGTGTGATCTTGAATGAAGAAATATGCAGGAGAAGCACAGGTGAATTATCAGGGAATGCTCTAAGTGCAGAAAGCAAGGGAAGGCAAAGAGAGAAGATCGAGCAAGGGAAATCAAGGCCGAAGGTGGGAAGGAGATCCGAGTCCAGAGGTGTTACCTGCTGGTTTTGTGGAAAGAGAGGACAAACAAAGAAGGAGTGTTGGTTGAGGGATAAAGAGAATCAACATGAAGGTAATGAAGAAGCAAAGGATGCAAATATTGTGGTACAAGATGCTCTCATACTTTATTTATATTGTCAGGTAGGATCATGGGTTTTAGATTATGGTTCTTCTTTTCATGCATCCCCAAATAGAGATTTGTTCCATGAGTATGTCCAGGGAGACTTTGGAGTGCTTTATTTAGGGGATGGTACGCCTTGTCAAATAGTTGGCAAAGGGAAAGTGTAGCTGAGATTGCAGATGGACAACACATGGGTGTTGAAGGAGGTCATGCATGTCCCAGTTCTGAAGCAAAGTTTGGTTTCTATAAGAAGGTTGGGTGATGAGGGATGCACAATAACCCTCACAGCAGATTCTTGGAAGGTTACCAAGGGTGCACTTGTTTTAGCAAGAGGTAAGAAAGTAGGTACTCTTTATCTATCTACTTGTATTAATGATTCTAATTCTAGTTTATCTACTTCAGATATAGATTCAAAGATGTGGCTTAATAGGCTTGGTCACATGAATAAGAAGGGAATGGACATTCTTGATTCAAAAGGTATGTGTTCAGATTCGAAAAGCATAGATAGAGTTCATTGCAGGAAAAGGAAATTTGATGTTTTTGACAAGAACAAAGAAGCCTTGGTGTTTATGGAGGAGATGAAGGACAAAGATCAGTCACAGGGGCTGAATGATTCTGAGCAGAGTAGTATGGATAGGGGTTTGATCCAAGATGAGCTCGTGAATGAAGAATTCATCACTTACAGGAACACATAGACACCGACATCGGTCACTTGGAACCGACGTCGGTCAGGCAAATATCGACATTGGTCATGTGCAGACCAGCAGGGTCGGTAGAGTCAGATAGGAGAAGTCTGACGTCAGTCAGGCAGGAACTGACATCGACAGAGGGGACACCAGTGTCAGCCAGGGAAATGCTATCGACAGTCAGGGTCAGTGCGGGGAACTGACATCAGTCGAGAGTAGACTGGGAGATGACCGAGATCGGTCACTAGAACGGATGTTGGGCAGACAACAAGCTATCAAGGAGTCTCAAATGCCCATATGGAGGTCAGAAAGGGTAAGTGAACCTCATATTCATTGTTCACCTTCTTTATATTGCTTACTGATGGTCAAGAACTAGGAAGATGTGAAGAAGCAATGCAGGTAGAATCTAGAAATAGTGGGAGCTTGGCATGGATGAGGAGTGTGAGTCCTTGGAGAAGAACCAAACATGTATTTATTGGTGGAGTTGTCAGTTGGAAGAAAGCACTGGATGAGGGATGGATTCCCAAGTTAGAGAAGAGAGTGGATGGACATGTGAGACAGAAGGCTATGGTATATGGTCTTGATTAGGCTGCAGGACAATAGAGGTTTGACCATTGTATTTTTCTTTACTAGGTTGGATAATATTAGCTACATTATCTTGTTACTGTATTGTGTTGCTTGTTGCAGGGTTACATATACAGGGAGTTTTTTGAGCTAAGGGTAAAGTTGGTTTAGAAGTATGTCATGAAGAATTTGGGAGCAGCAAAATTCTTTTGGCATAAGTGACAGGTATAGCATCACAGGTTTTGTGGTGGTTGGTCTTCAAGAGTGACGTTGAAGAGGGATACAGAGCCAAGGGAACAAAGTAGATGGTGTATAGGTATAGGTACAGTTGTAGCTATTTATCTCCAAGTGGGAGATTGTTAGGGTGTGGAGCTAAAAGCTTCAATTGTTGCAGACATGGAGAGGTTGTTGAGTTTCAAAAGTACCAGCATCAACAGCATGATCGACGTCGGTTAGATACAGTGTAGAAGGCAACCGGCATCGGTAGGGAGTCGACCAATGTTGGTCAGCACTAGATAGACAGGGACTGACATTGGTCGCCTGTGGTAGTTCTAGAACTACTATTGATGAACAATCAGTTAAGTGAAGTGAGTGTTTGCATGTTTAAGGGCTAATTATAGTCACGAGCTGCGTGTCTAATTGTTGTAATTAGAGTTCTATTTTTGTATGCATGGGATCCTATTTAAAGACCCATGAGGCATGTATTGTAAGTCAAGCAGGCAAGTAAAAGCATTGAAGCAAGGAGCAAGGTCAAGGAGATCTACAGGTGTAAGGTCAAGGAGATCAGTTGAAGCATTCAAGGAGGGGATAGCAACTCAGGTTGTTGAGTTGGTTGTGGTTGAGCAAGAGAGAGAGGGAAGAAGGTCTTGAGGTGTGGCAAGCCTTTGAGGTGGAGGAAGAAGTGGCATCTTCCTTATTGTATTTTCTTCTAGTAGTATTTAATACAAGAGTGTGTATTGTCTCTCAAATTCTTTGTTGTCTCAAGTTTTTAGTTACTTAATCATTCTGGTATAATTTTGTGTGTAATTGCTTATAAGAAAAGTAATCAATTGTGCTTCCATTGGATAAGGGGTTCCTAACACTTTTTGAGTAGTGTATATATACAAGAATGGGAGTTATACTATATCCCCTTTGATCCTTATCAAAGGTCATAGAATGACATTAATGGTAGGATAAGAACATAACCATGATTCTAGATTGTTAGTATCTGAGAGTGCCACTAGTTCAAAAGTGAAATCTTCTTATGGATGTAAAATCCCTCATGCTTATGGTGAATTTGAGGGATGTTTATTTTTAGACACCACCCTCTTATCCATAACTCTTGTAGTTGTGTGAAGCATATCAACCCTAAAGTACCACTATAAACCCCTAAAGTTCCACCACTTATTTTTATGGTTCTAGTTGCAATTATATCACCTTAGGCATGCGATGGAAGGAAGTAATTTTTTAAGGTTGGCCCTCAAATCTTTCTTCCCTAGTCTTTGGATTACATTAGGACAATGGTTGTAGCTACCCGTTCCTATAACTTCATGTTGTAGGACTCATATGAAAATTCTAGGTGCTTGGGGGTACCTTACTTTGTTTCTTGTATTGAACCCTTCTACTTTATGTTACAAAGTTCTCTTCCCTTAGTCCCTTCAATTGATATTATTATTTGAGGATTCTTCTTGTTTATTTACAATCATGAGGAGCCTATGTTATTGATCTTACCATGGTTCTTTCTTAAGGCTATGGAATAATTTAGAGGCACATTATTTTATCCTTATGAAGCTACCTTTCCATTTTGGGTGTGATCAATGTGACCTTACAGGTTTTCATGGCATTCACAAATAGAAAACTGGGACTAACTATTTTTTATTCCCTTCTTACAAGAGGATTTAGAAGGGTTCTTGTTTGATAAAAATGAGTCATAATATGAATCAACATTGATATGTGGAATTAGTTCTTCCCCATTGAAAACTCCATGTCATCTATTAGAGATGAGGTTCTGGGATGGTCCTTATTGATAAAAGAGAATCATGTTTTGGATCAACCTTGAAAAGTTGACTTGGTTCCCCTCCACTAAAAACTATGTCATCTGATTATAGACACTTCAGGATCTTGAGGCCTACAAAAAGGTGAGTTGTAATTACCAACTTGGGATGAATTCATAGTCACGTGATTTTGTGAATAGATCAAGGTAATACTTGATTCCATTTTAAACCCACCTCAAGCATTGCAAACTAAAATATCAATTATAACCTATTTTATTTATCCCTTTTGATCTGTATTTATTGCTGAGCATTTCTATTCTACAATAGTTTTGCTTTTGCAATGCCTTCACGATATTGTATAGTTATTTACCTTTGGATCTCTTTATATCCTTATAGTGATCTTACTTTTATGTGGACTTTAAAGCTTATGATGTTTTTTTTACGATGGCCAATATAGTTCTGTAGTGATTATATTTATCTTTTTGCAGTGGTCTTCTACAACTTTGCCAATCTTTCTTACTTTATGATGTTTCGATCATTCCCTATTCTACAGTGCTCTTTATACACAGATCCTACATTTGAAGAAAGAAAATACCAAATCCATTCCAAAAAGAAATAATGAAGGGGAATGGAAAAGGATATGGGCTCCAAATAAGACCCTAAAGCACAAGCTTACTAGGGCTTAAGACCAATGAATGAGGAAATTATTAAGTCCAATGTGTCTAAATAAAGGACCCATTATCGAAAGCACTTTAAGAATTTTTTAAGTGAATAATTATTTATAAAAGCACTATACAAACTAAGTGTAGGGGTTATTTACTACAGGGGAATTAGTAAAAGAAAGGTGGAGGCCAATACCTTAGTGAGGTCTATTTCTTAAGGCCAATAACCCTAAGTGTGAGGATGTGGACATGGATGGGGATAAATTTTGGTGGGAAGTTATTCATGCATGAGCTTTGTCTCATATTTGTCAACATTGATATGCTACTATAAAGTCGATTTCATTTTTTTATGTTGGTGTTTAATGTTGTTTGCATCTACTATAGAAGGATTCTTAGTTATTTTTTGCCTTTGATGTACTTGAATGGTCTCTTTTTTTATACTAACAACTGCAAGATTGAGGTTAGATTTTCCATGGTGATCTTGAGAGGATCACATCATGTCATAGAGACTTTTGATAGATTTCATACACAATTTGGTGATAATTTATTATTAATGAGAGGATTGTATGGTCATGTGGTTGCTTAAAAATTATTTCTATGTTAGTTTATTATGTAAGCCTTTTTGTATGCCATCGCTCAAGCTAATGACATCAGCTAAAATTGAGTTTTAAGTTTTAGGGTTTGGATTTATATTTATAAGGTTTTTTCTTGTCATTTATCAATATATAAACATCCAATGTACTCTTCTTGTAGTTACAAATCCACCCTAAGAAAAAGAATAAGAATTAAGGATAAAGAGATTACACTAAGGGAAAACAAATTAGCTCAAGGTATTTGATGATATCAAGGATAAGAGAAGAACCAAAAAGGTACACCTAATCTTTGGAGTCCCTAACTTGCATCTTCTTCCAGTCATTGACAACAGTCTCTCACAAAGTGTTATAATCCAAGGTGGAGACAAATGTACCAAGAAATCTCTCACAAAGTATTATAAGCCAAGATAGAGATAAATGTGCCAATAAGTCAACCCAAGATAAGTATCCCTAATGCTATACTATTTCTTTTGTGATTTGGTTGGTGTTATTGGATTGGTTTATTTAGTGTGTTCATTGTTTAGATTATCACTTGCTTGTTAACTCATTGTGATATTTATATGCATGTTATTTACAATGCTTGTTCATGCCTAGAAGTAATTTTACATTATATTGTAACCTTTAGGTTAGTTACAAATCTTCCTTTAACATCTAATGACACCCATAGATTAGTTAGATCTAATCTATTACTTCAACAAAAACTGGCACTTTTACCTTTATACTCTTACTTATGCCTAGTGGAGTTTATTTTTGTGCTTTGGTAGGTGTTATTAGATTGGTTTGTTTGATGTATTCATTATTTTGATTAGCACATGTTTGTTAGCTCATTATGATCTTTATATGCATGTTATTTATAATGTTTGCTTATGCCTATATTGTAACCTTTATATTAATTAAAACTCTTATTTTAATGTATAATGACACCCCTAAATTAGTTATATCTCTTGATTCAATGTTTATTGACACTTTTACCTTTATACTCTTGCTTATGCCTAGTGGAGTTTCTTTTATAGCCTTTACTTCAGCATGTAATGACACCTTGGATCTAAGTAGGCTCTTCGCTTGCTATTTTATTTGTAGCTTTGCCTTTTAGATCTATTACAACCTCCTATGCTCATGGTGCTTGTCTATAGATATGGATCACTTTGTGGACCTACGTTGTGTATGTGTGTTGGATCTTAAATAGATTTCTACCTTCATCTATTTTAGAGGATCCTTATATTAGATACTATTTTAGGTCTATATACAACTTATACATGATTAGGATTTTCATTCAACACCACACTCGTCACTTACATACAAGAGCAACCAAACTTGTTTCTAATTATTTTTGAGGTCCACACTTGCACATATATTATCCAACATTTACACTATTTCTTAGTTGATACAATTTTTCCACATCTAGAAGATAATAGGAAAGCCTCAAAAGTCATGGCCGAGTTACCTTGGCAACCTTATAGTTATTTTATTTGATAACTACCCTCTTACTTTAGGAATATCCACTCAGACACATGACATAAAAGTTGTCAAGGAGATATTACACATTTGATTTTGAATCAATGGCACCTTTTTTCATTTATCCTAATGTTATCGATTAGATTATGATACTTAATTAAGTGGTTAAATAGAACTTGTGAATTATGAGGGTGATTTTTTATTTAGTTTATATCTATATTTTTATATTTCTAAATAATGTACTTGTCAATTAGGTATTCAGATGATAGTTTTAAATTTTAAACTTTAAATGGTAAATGTTTTTAAATTTTCAACTTTAGGAGTATCCACTCAAACACATGGCATAAAAGTTGTCAAGGACATATTACACATTTGCGTTTGAATCAATGGCACCTTTTGTCATTTATCTTAATGTTATCATTTAGATTATGATAATTAAGTGGCTAAATAGAACTTGTGAATTATGAGGGTGATTTTTTATTTAGTTTATATCTACATTTTTATATTTCTAAATAATGCACTTGTCAATTAGGTGTTCAGATGATAGTTTTTAAATTTTAAACTTTAAATGGTAAATGTTTTTAAATTTTCAACTTTGAATGTTAAATGTAGGTTTGATCATCAACTATTTTGTATTTAGTTTGCATCTACATTTTTATATTTATAAATAATGCATTTGTATAAAGTGATATTTTTAGATTTGATAATTTAAATGATACATTCTCTAACTCTAGCTTTTCATTTTACAAAATGGAAGATAGAAAAATAAATAAATAACTAGCTTGATTTTGAGTTATGGATGTGGTATTACTTCTGTGAATATCCACAAATATTTTCATTACAAATAGAATTGATAGAAGGGACCCTTTTGTTAGGACTCGCTAGCTCTGTGAGGTTAAGGATCTTTTTGATTGAAAAAGATTTTTCATATATTAATATAACATTATGTTATAAATCTATTCATATTAAAAATGAGCGAAAAGATCACATTCCAACGTCACATTGGTCAAAGTCAAGAAGCTTAATACAATTTAAATTTAAAAAAGGATTGTTTCAATAAATAATTAGTGAAAAAAAAGAAAACAAGTCAATAAAAAGAAACAACAAAGTAATAGAGCAACTAAGCAGCAAAGGAGGAGGTGGTGGGTCATCCAGCTTGTTTCCCCAACCCCTCCCCCAGCTGCTTTTAGTAGGATGGTTAGTTGTATCAATTATTAGTTCCTAACCTTCACTATCCTTCTATTTTATTTATCCTCCCCAACCTTGTGCCTAGAGGGAAAAATAACAAGTGCAAGCTAGAGGAATTTCACTTTGGGAGGTGCAGACTGCCCTTGTCTAGCAAATGTAATTCAACTAACTAGCAGTGGGAAAATGTTATCAAGGGGAGCCACTATAACATCTGATCTAAGAGCATGTTCTACCACACTGCCTATATCCATGATCCCTTGGGGTGATTTTTGGTGAGGAGGAACCCAATAAAAAATACACATGGCACTCTCCCAATGATCTAGAAGAGTCTATAGGTGTTTCACATCAAGACTCACTTTATCCACTTGCATTTGAATTTTATGCATGAAATTATAGAGAACATCAACTTTTGTAGAAATAGAGAAAGTATTCAAGAGTAACATCCAATAAAATAACATCATTTCTTGTTTTTCATAGTTGAAAAAGAATATGAGCCTAAAAATATATACTAAATTTGTGAATTTTATAGGAAACATGATCAATTGATAAGAGCACCATCTTCCAAGTGAACATTTATGGATGGAAGGGCTTCAATAAGATGTGAATCAAAAGTAATGTTGGTTGGGCATGTTTTCAGAACCAAAACACATGCTCGAGTGTTTTTGGGTGCTTATAAATTAAGCAGGGAGGATGAGTCATGCCCATTTGAACTAACCTAGTGCCAGTAGGAATTCCATGGTGTAGAATACACCAAGGGAAGTCTGCTTGCTTGGGATCAATGATTATTGTACACACTTGATCAAACATTCTAGTCTTGTTCAATGGATTTAACTTTCCACTTGACATTGAGAGCATCATAGGGATGTGTTGAGGGGAAAGAAGTTGCTAACTTAACTATGGTTGGTTTCAAAAGAAAAGGTGTCTCAAAATTGCATTTCTAATTAATCCACCACTTATAAAGTTATTGAACACCAATTTTGTGAAGGTACAAATTAGATATAGAGTTTAAAATTTTCTAAGATGGATTGTTGGTTAGAGGCTTACAAGTTGAATTTAACATTGAGAACATGCTAAGTAATCTACTCCCTTGATTGTTTATAATAGAGGCTAGAGATGCCTTTTTTTGAGAAAATTGACTCTTCATCCATGACACAAGAAAATGTAACTTCAAAAAAATTAATCTTAGGAGGCCACCATAGTGAGTGGAAGTTAGAGAGAGACTTGAGTTGAAACCATCTATATTCTATCTTAAATGTTTTTTGAGTAGTTCCAAGGCCTTCCAAATATTCTTAGCAACAAACATGCTCTCAATAATCATTGACACTAGAGTGATGAAAATGGTTTGAATATTTAACCCCTTATAAGAACCCTTTCCCATAGGTTTGCCTTGAGTGATGTAGTTATGAAGCAATATTTTCCATGCTTCATATCCTTCCAAGGCTTTGGACGATCCAATTTGTATACAAGGCACAACTTTGGATTATGGTGTCAAGAAGACCAAGACCACCAAGGGATCTTGGTTTACAACAATTATCCCAAGTAACTTGATGGAAACCCTTGATGATTTCAAAATTGGCCCATTAAAAATCCATAAATTTCTTATTAAGCTTGGCATAAGTGACATTGGAGGAGCCTGACAAGAGGAGTAATAAACATATGTAGTAGCTGACACTTCAAAGTAGATTTGAAATTTACATGCAAAAGGGGTTTAGAAAACTAATAGCCAACTTTTTCTTGACCATAGGTCTAAGGAAGTGACTTGAAAATCAAAGGCAAAAATGCCCAAAACCTTGAATTGTTCTCATGGTTGAATTTAAAGCCACTTATATAGTATAAGTAATTGAGCTAAGGGGGAGATAAAATTATATAACATTGTATTTTATTCTTTTGAATGGAAGATCCTGAAGTTAGACAAAATATATCTAAACATTCCATAACATTGGAGACACAATTTTATTCTTTAGAAAGGGTGAGGAAGAAACCATCATCAAAGTGCCCATTAACCATTTGCTTAGGAGAGTGGGGAAGAGAGATACCCTTAACCAAACCTATAGAAGTATATTAAACTAGAAGATAATTGAACCCTTTGACAACTAAAAATTATAGGGAAGGGGCAAGATGACATATTTCATGAATAGAATAAAAGAGGCCAAATTTGTTTGGATTGAACACCATCTATATTTACATTTCCCAGGTTGTCTTGACCTACTTGCTAACTCTACAATAAGTTTTTTTAGAATATAACTTAATATTAACAATATCTTTGCCTGTTTGTTTTTTATGGAAGATTGCTTTAGCTAGTAAACCCTAGCAAAGATTCTCAACTCTCCTAACCTGAAAGACCAGGTTGAGAATCTTTACAACACCAAGATTCCCTAAAATTTATATTATTGACTACTTATTTTTTTATGGAAGATTTCTAGTGTTTGGCTAGCTCATCAAATCTCTTAACCTGAAAGACCAGGTTGAGAATCTTTACTTCACCAAGATCCTCTAAACTTTAAATTATTAATTTTTTCCCTCTCATACACACTTGATAAGAGTTATCAAAGAGAAATTAGACATCCAATCTAGGGTCAATGACACCTTATGTACTTTATCCTAGTTTCAACCATTAGAATATGAGATTTAAGTGGTTCAAACCCTTGGGGATTTTGATGGTCACTTTGGCTAGAATCACACTTGATGGTAGGCATCCATCAAGTGTTTAGTGATTATTTTTCATTTGCTTATAAAATTGGGGTTTGATCATTGATTGTGTTAATTTTAGTTTTTTAATATTTTTTAATATTACATTGGCATAGTGTGATCATTTTGGATTTGAGAATTAAAAAAACATACTTTCTATACCTCAATTCTTGAGTTAAGAAAATAAACTATACAAAATGTAGTATATAGCTAGTTTGCCTTTGAGGTCAGATTAGGGGTTTACTTCTACAATTTGCATATCCACATATTATTTACATTGAAAATATAATTTGACAAAAGACTCTCTTTTGTTGGGACTTGATAGCTTTAGGAGGAAATGGATCCTTCTTTCACCAAAATACCATTTTCTAGAACCAAACACTAGTTTGTATATTTAATATTTTTTTGTTAACCATAGCTTTGACTTAAGCTCAGTTTTACACATAGTAGATCTTTGTTGCATTTTTATGGAAGATTATTTTAGCTATGTTCTCATCAAGATAGTTCTCCAACCCATGAAAATTTTGAATCCAATATCTTATAACCTATTTTGTCCTTTGGCATACTTTTCATTCTTCCTTGTCATTGCTTATAAAAACTACCAATTAAAGCAAGAGTTTTGCTGATTATTTTTTACTCAGGCATAATTTTGGCCCAAGTTTTTAGGAGAGGTTTTAGGGGAACCTTAGTTGATCTATCTACACTAATTTTTTCACTCAATCATTCATCAAATCTCCATTTTGTTTGTCTCAGAACCACTACAGCCTTCGTGGAACATAAATTTTGATCTAGGTAGCATTTATTTCTTTTTAGTTTCTAAATTGAGTGATATATGTTAAATGATATCCCTATAATGCATGAAATATGAAGTGAAATATTAGGTATGGATTTATATTGGTGAATCTTAATAGAATACAAAATTTTGGGGAAATTCAAATAATCATGCTTGCTTTATTTCTAGTTTTAATTCCACAAAGGGAGAGATATGAGACCTCACCTACCTTTTTTCCTAAATATTTCATAGGCCAAACTTATGAAATTAACTCAACCACACAAACCAATATTATATGTCTACTAAGGTTTGTACATACAAATTTCATATGGTGATGGTGCATCTCAACCACTAGACCATAACCCAAAGCGTTGTTGCATATGGTTTGATTTTTGAAATCCTAGGAAACTATAATTTAGTTTTTTTAGGCTCACATTTATCTCTTAAATGATAAAATAATAGCATATATGTCCTATTATACAATGGTTTGGAATTATTACCATTGCCAACATTTTTTAGTTCCTTGATTTTCTTTATCAATTGTAAATTCACAAGATAGAAAACTATTTTTTATTGTATTTATTTATCTTTTCAATAATAAATCAGTAAGATATGTTGGGTTTTTTGGCAATATTTATCGATGTTGCTAACCTCTAAAATTAAATAAGAATCTTTGCATCTCCATTCTTTATAGTGGTAAAGTGTTTCTTTCAATCAAGCCGCATAAGCTATAATTTAGTTCGTTTAAGCTCAAAGACATCTCTTAAATAAAAAATAATATCACATATGGCTTCTTATCTAATGGTTTCAAATTAGTACCATTGCCAACATTTTTCCTTCATTTCTTTATCAATTATAAAGTCACAATATGGAAAATTATTTCTTATTGTATTATTTTATTTTTTAATAATAAATCAGTAAAATATGTTGGGTTGTCTTGGAATATATCTTGATGTTGCTAAACTATTCAAATTGAAGAGACATCTTTATATCTTTGTTTGTTATTTGTTCCCTTATTGACCTTGATAGGAGTAGAATGTTTGTTTTTGTTTAGTTCATTATTTTCAATATAACTTTCTCATTTAAATAAAAGTAATAAATAATTTAGGATCAGTAACGCTCCAAGACACACTAAAATGAAGATAATGGTGAATTTCTCTTATCTTTTCCATTATTTCTATGATTTATGTTGATGCATGGTAGATTTCTTTTACTTTCCAATTGAAATGGAGTCCTATTTTCATTGCTTATCATTGAAGGTTTTCAAGAACATTATAGATATCGATTATTGTTTTTCCTTTCTACTTTTATTGAGAAAACTTGAATAACAAATAATGCATGGGACACATATTCAACAAGTGTAAGTATGCCTTTTCTCTTTGGTAATAGAGGTTATCTTTGTTATTTTATCCCTTTTTGGCTTTGAAAGGAACCACTATAGCATTTTGACTGTGAAGTTGGAATTAAAGTCACCTTAAATTCATCTTTAAGTCAGTGAACAAGAAAATTTTAAAGGCCAAATTTCATCCCTAAAATCACTTTTAAAGTCAAAAAAGCATCTTTAGTCCATCTTTAATGTCAACATTAAATTACATAAATAATATTTCAGGCTAAATATGCCCTAAAGATGACATTAAAGTCATATAAATGTTACCAATGAACTTCACGTGGGTAATGTTGGCAAGGGATTTTGGATTGACTACCAACTATTTTATTTCTTTATTGGATGACCTTCCTTATTGCCATAGATGGGCTCATATATTTAGGGGGACTTTTTCCTACTACCTAATTTTCTAACCAACCCTTTCATAGTAGTATTCATCAGGAATAATCCCAGTTCCAATGGACTAGTCCCTTCTCAGGGTAAATAAATTGTGTCCATTGGGTCGTATTACATATGTAATATAGAAGCTCTACCCAATATCCCTATCTCCTTATGTCAATCAATTATCAACATCCCCACTACCTAAAGTTGGTTCGGGCCTAGAAACATTGCCTAAATGAGAACCCTAATATTCATGGTTGGAATCATCATTCCACCTACAATTTGGGATGATTTCATGCTTACTTTATGTAAAACATAGTGAAATGACTATTCAAAATATCTTAAAATAGAATCATAAAACAAAAACCAATGTTACTCTAGAGAAGGATATTTGTAAGTAAAAATTGGTCCTTATGGCAAGGTTGGATAAGCTCATCATAATCCTCCCCCTAATAAAAAAATACAAATATTTTAATATTATAATTAATGATATTGTAATTAAAAGAAACTAAAATCAAACATTTATTAGTGGTAAATATTTGAAACTGGGATACTTATAAATTGGATACATGCTTCTTTGAAGCCCATAGGAATTATGGGATTGGTCACATATTTCCATGTTGAAGTCAGGTTTGCAGCTTCTTGTTGTTGGCTTGCTTGATGAAGATGGTTAAAATTATCCTAATAGTCAATATTTTTTTACCAAGTCACAAACAAAATAATTTTCCATTATGATCGTGGCAAAGTATCTTTCAATGTTCTCTTTAAGTTATCACTCTCTTGTCATACATTGCACATGATTCTATCTAATGTGTATTGTAAAAAAAGAAAGTCATAATACAATATGTAATGTAGTAAAATGCTACATCATTATTCAAAATTTTCTTATAAAAAAAAAACTTACCTTCATCTAACAATTTACCATATGCATCCCTAATTTCCTTTACCAGTGATGTATTGTGTTTTTTAGGAAATCAACATAGAAAATATCAACATAGTTTTTTGTCACCTTCTTTGCTAGAATGCTCAATCAAAGTTTTTTTTGAATTCCCTGCATCAAAACATTTTTTAATATTTTATCTTGCGAGTATTAACCATATATATATATATATATATATATATATATATATATATAAAATTTTAAACAAGGTAAAATATAAATTATATTTTACCATGTATAATTTAGAACATATTAATATACATGTTTTTATCGAGGTACACATCCTTGTAAGAATTTATATAGATGGTTTTGTTTTTCATCTAAGAACTAGACCTCCAATACCTGTCTCCTTGATAAACACCTGAGGTGGTGTACCCTGGGCATTGTCTAGTATTGTCTCTTTAGTAAGAATTGTATGTGGAGATTGGTTGATCATCTCTCACATCATGTGGACTATTAATATGATAGGAGGTAGGTTAGAAGAGTTGCATCTAACATCAAGTGAAGGATTTTGACATGGCCATTGGTAAAAGGGAAATGGTTCACTATAGGTAATGTAATTGGGTGGATAGGGGAGGTATATGAGAGGAATGCAGGTTGCTAGAAAAGGTAGATATAATAGGTGTATCAAAAAATGCAATAATAATTTTTAAGCCAATTAATGATAACCCTTAGGTTGGTTGTAAATTGCACAAAACAAAAAAAATAGAGGATTTCAGTCATTTTATATACTATGATAAAAAAATATAGAATCACGTACAATAAAAATTTGAATTTTCCTTAATTTTCTCAAATGTGCTATAACTTTTCATTATATGCCCTCATTTGGTTGATTTTGCCCTAATTTGGCAACTGTAAACTAATTTTTTGAAAATTTGTTGATTACCCCCTCATTTTTCCTCATTTTCTTTAAGACACAATTTGTTGAATTCCTCCTCATTTGCCCTTATTTTCCCAAAGTTTTCAATGTTGTCAATTTTCCATATTTTTTGTGAATTTGTCTTGGATTTGTTTTTGTTTCTGATTTTTTTTTTGAAGTTTCTTAAAATTACCCTAATTTGCTTCATTTTTTTAATTTTTTCTCAAAATTTATTAGTTTGTTGCAAATTTTTTGTTATTTTTATGAATTTTCACAAATTTAACCTAATTTTTTGAATTTGCTCCAATTTTTTTTAATTTACCCTTTTAATTAGTCCAAGGTATCATTAATTTTTTGAATTTTCTCTAATGTAACCACATTTCTTGATTTTTCCCTAAATATTTGAAATTTCACTATTTTAACCTGGTATTTTGAATTTTCTTTAAATTACCAAATTTTTGCTAATTTAACATAATTTTTTGAATTTGCACTAAATTTCCTTTTTTTTTTTCAAATTTTTATTAATTTTTTTCTTTTGAATTTACCCTTAATTATCATAATTTGTCATTTTTTTAAAATTTACTCTAAATTTATAAAAGTTACCTTGATTTTTTCATTTTTGAATATTTTAATCACAATGATTTTAAACTTATTTTAAAATTTTACTAATTTATTAATATTTTAGATATGTCTTATAATTTTTTAATTTTCACTAATTTAACTTAATATTTTGAATTTTCTCTCAAATGCCCAAAATTTCTATTTTTTGAATATTTGTTAATTTGTTATAATTCGCCATGTTTTTTCAAAATTGTTAGAAATTTGTTGAAGTTGCTCTGAATATATTAATAGTTAACCAAATCATTCAAAATTTCTATAATTTGTTGAAATTTTGGAAATTAATTAATATTTTGAATTTTTTGTAATAAATAATTAAATACATTTTTTTAAATTTTTCCTAAATTATCCATATTTACTTTATTTTTTCAGTTTTCTTAATTCATTATAAATTACATTTTTTATATCTTTTTCAAAAAAATTCTAATTCAACCAATTTAGTTGAATTTTCTCCTAAAATGCCTTTACTTGTGCCAAATTTCTTAATTTAATCCATATTTTTGAATTTACTTTAAATTGCCAAATTTGTTTTTTTTCAAATTTGTTAAAGTGCCTATAATTTTCAAAATTTACCTTAGTTTTATTTTTTTCAAATTTTTACTAAACTTTTTTTTCTTTTGAATTTACCCTTTAATTATCATAATTTGTCATTTTCTTAATTTTCTCTAAATTTATAGAAGTTGTCTCGATTTTTGTATTTTTAGATATTTTAACCACAATGATTTTGAACTTATTTTGAAATTTTGTTAATTTCTTAATATTTTATATTTGCCTTATATTTTGCAAATTTTCACTAATTTAACGTAATATTTTGAATTTTCTTTGAAATGCTCAAAATTTCTATTTTTTAAATTTTTGTTACTTTACTATAATTTACCATGTTTTTTCAAAATTGTTAGAAATTTGTATTTTTTGAAGTTGCTCTAGATATATTAATAGTTAACCAAATCATTCAAAATTTCTATAATTTGTTAAAATTTTGAAAATTAAATTATATTTTGGTTTTTTCATAAATTTGTTAATTTTTGTTAGTTAAATGTATTTTTTTTAATTTTTTCTAATTATCTTTATTTTATTTTTTCAAATTTCTTAATTCATCATAAACTACAATTTTTTCTTCTTTTTCAAAATTTTGTTAATTCAACCAATTTAGTTATTGGATTTTTTCCTAAAATACCTTGTGCTAATTTTTTTAAAGTTGCCTATAATTTTAAAAATTTACCTTAGTTTAACGATAATTTTAGAATTTGCCTTAAATTTTTAAAATTTTGTAAACTTAACCTAATATTTATTGGTTGTTAATATAATCTAAATATTTGAATTTTCTCTGAATTACATTATTTTTTAAAATTTACGTTAAAATTTCCTTATTTATCAAAATTTAAAATTTAACAATAGTTTTTCAAATTTTACCTAAATTTTTATAATTTATCATTTTTTTCAGTGTTCCATGGGGATGCATCCCTCCCCCCTAAATCTTGACATTTTCAAAATGGGGACGTCCCCGAGATGTGGTGACATTAAGGGGACGTCCCCCAGCTACCCCTCCACCTCCGCCATGAATTGTCGCCATCTCCAAGATGTTTCCCTCTAAGAAGGGACATCTTTAGGGTGTCCCTTCAAAAAGGGGATGTCTTGGGGACTTTGGGATGTCCAAGGGATGCTCAAACATCCATCAACCCCCTAGGAAATGAACATGCATCCCTCACACAAGTGGATGCTAAAAAATGTTTGTTTGTTTGTTTGTTTTTTTCTTTTTTTTTTAATTTTAGAAAATGTTGTGTTTTTTAGCCCTCTACCCTAACCCTAATTGCTAATGGATCAACCCCCACTCCCAAGGCCTCCCAAGAGCTTATAAAAATCCCCACCCATTTCATTCCAAATCACACAAAAACTTCATTGAGTGAAGTAGAGAGCTTGAGCTTGTGGAGTCCAATAATTTTACAGATGATGTGTTCAACGAGAACTTTGGGGATGATTAGCCATTAATTCATTGAGTCATTTATATTTAGTATTTAGTATCTCTATTTCAATATTTTATTTTTGAACATTGTTGATACTTGATTGTGATTATGAATCATCATTATAAAATTTTGAAAATTCTGAATTCGATATTTTGATTTTGATTTTCAATGTTCAATGGTTCAAACTTGAAACTTCATTGTTAAAAAGATAAAACTTAAATGATTAAATCAAAATGTTAAGTTGTTGATGTTCAATGCAATATAATTATTCCTTATACAACTTTTTATAACTAATTTTTAAAGTACTATATGTATTTGTACCACTCCCTCGTCATCCCTAAACTTAGGACGGGGTATGTATTTGTACCGCTCCCTCGTCATCCCTAAACTTAGGCCCCCCGTCCCCCCATCCCAAAACTGGCGTCCCTCCATCCCCCTATCAGGAAATGCAATGAAACTATGTTTTTTTTAATTTATCTTAATTTGTTGAAGTTATCTTTAATTTTAAGATTTTTTTTATAATTTAGCTTAATTTTTCAAATTTTCCCTTATTTTTAGAATTTTCCCTAAACTAGTTAAGATTTGTAATTAATTTTCAATTTTTTATATTTTTTTATAATTTAACTTAATTTTTCAAATTTGTCCTAATTTTTAGAATTTCCCCTAAACTTGTTAAGATTTGTAATTAATTTTCAATTTTTTGTTAATTTATTTTAATTTTTCAATTTTTTTTCTAAATTATCCTAATTTTTCATTTTTTCTTAAATTTGTTGATTTTTCTCGAAGTTGCTTTAAATTATCTTTTTTTTTAAATTATTCCTAAATTGTCAAGCATGCCCTAGATCGATGATTTTTTATTATTTAATTTAATTTATCAAAGTATTTGACCTAATTTTTGAAATAGATTTTTCAATTTTGCCAAAAAAAAATTTAGTTGTATTAATTTTTAATAATTTCATGATTTTTCCCTAAATTTGTCATATTTTCCCTATTTTTAAAGTTTTAGTTCAACTTATTTTTTCAAAATTTCCTTAATTTTTAGATTTGTTCCTAATTTTGTAATTAGTTTTCAATTTTAAATTTTTTACTCATTTAATCTAAATTTATCAAAGTTTTCCCACTTTTCTTTAATTTTTCACCAAAAAAAAATTCAAGTTGGTTTATATTATACCATTTTTTTATTTTTTTCCATTAGAAAAAAAACATTTCCATGAAAATTTTTATTTTTCCCTAAATTTTGACAATTTTTATAAAATTTACTCAAAATTCGGCAAACTTTATATAATTTTTTGAATTTTCACAAAATTTGTCAATTTTTTTTCAAAAAGTCATTTTTCTTTCAATCTAACTTTTAATATTTTAAAATTGCCCTATTTTGCTTTAAGTTTTGGAATTTTTGTGAAATTTATTGGCCTTAATTTTTTTTAATTTTTGCTTAACTTATTTTTTTGATTTCACCTTAAATTTGTAATTTTTAAAATGATTTCATTAAAATCTCATTAATTTAATTTAATATATCAAGTTTGCTATAAATTTTAGAATATTTGTTATTTAAATCTATTATTTTGATTTTGTCATTGATTTAATTTAATTTGACATTTTTTTTGAATTTGCCTTCCTCACTTATTTTATCTAATATTTTGAAGTAAGCTAAAAATTTAATTTTGACCTTAATTGCCATATTTTTCGAATTTACCTTCGTATAATTTATTTATCTTTCAAATTTTTGATAATTTAACCTAATATTTTGATTTTCCTTTAAATTTTTGAAATCTTAGTAATTTAATCTTAATATTTTGAATTTACTTTAAATTTAATTTTAACATAATTTCTTTAAATTTGTTTTATTTTTTCAAAATTTGTTAATTTAATCTTATTTTTTGAATTTGCCCTCACTTACCATATTTTGCCCTAGTTACCTTAATTTGCTTTGATATTTATTAAATTTGTTGATTTTTCATAATTTTTTGGATTTTAAAATAAATTAGTCAAAATTTTCCTTTTTATTTTGCATTTTCACTAAGATACCCTAACTTATCAAATTTATCTCAAATTACCCTATTTTTTTTAATTTTTGATTTATAAAATTTGCCCTAATTTGTCATTAGGTAGAGGGAGATGATTTGTTGAATTTTTCATAATTTTTTGGATTTTAAAATAAATTAGTCAATTTTTCTCTTTTTATTTTACATTTTCACTAAGATATCCTAACTTATCAAAGTTATCTCAAATTTCCCTAATTTGGCATTGGGAAGAGGGAGATGGTTAGCAATGGGGTATGTAGTTGGGTGGATAGGGGAGGCACATGAGAGGAATTTAGGTCATTAGATGAGGTAGGGATAATAGGTTTATCAAAAAATGCAACAATAATTTCTTAAACCAATTTGAGGATTTACCCTTAAATTTGCCCTAATTTGTCATGGGGAAGAGGGAGATGGTTTACGATAAGCAATGCAGTTGGGTGGATAGGGGAAGCATACGAGAGGAATGTAGGTCACTAGACGAGGCATGGATAATAGGTATATCAAAAAATACAACAATAATTTCTTAAGCCAATTGAAGATTTACCCTTGGATTGTTTACAAATGTTACAAAATAAAAAAAATAGAGGATTTCAAAAAAATTATATACTATGATAAAAATTATAGAAATACATATAATAAAAAAATGAATTTTCCCTAATTTTCTCAAATGTGCTATAATTTTTCTTTATTTGCCCTCATTTTGTTAAATTTTCTCTAATTTGTAAACTGTAAACTAATTTTTTGAAATTAGCTCTAAATTTGTGGATTTTCCCCACATTTGTCCTCATTTTCTTTAAGGACTTGTAGTTTTTAGAATTCCTCCTAATTTTCCCAAAGTTTTCCATGCCATTTTTTCATATTTTTTTCAAATTTGTCTTAGATTTCTTTTTGTTTTCGTTATCCAGTTTGATTTTTTTGACAATTTTTTTTGAAGTTGCTCAAAATTGCCTTAATTTGCCTCCTTTTAAAAATATTTCCTCAAAATTTATTAGTTTGTTGTGAATTCCTTTTGTTTTGAATTTGCTCTAAATTATTGTAGTTTGGCCTTCATTAGTCAAAGCTATCATTAATTTTCTGAATTTTCTCTAATGGTTACTATATTTCATGATTTTTCCCTAAATATTTGAAATTTCACTATTTTAATCCAATGTTTTGAATTTGCCTTAATTTGCATGAACTTTCCTTATTTTTCAAATTTTCACTAATTTAACTTTTTTTCTGAATTTTTCATAATTATCATAATTTGCCCTTTTTTTAAAAATTGCAGAAGTTGCCTTAATTTTTTGAATTTTGGATATTTACGCCACAATGATTTTGAATTTACTTTGAAATTTTGCTAATTTCCTAATATATTAGATTTGCCGTATATTTTTTGAATTTTTGCTAATTTGACTTAATTTGTTGTAATTTGCCATATTTTTTTCAAATTTGTCAAAAATTTGTTGAAGTTGTTTTGAATATTTTAAATTTTTACTAGTTAACCAAATTATTCAAAATTTTCATAATTTATTGAAATTTTGAAAATTAATAATTTAAATTTTCCTTAAATTTGTTTTTTTTTTTTTTTAATTTAATGTTGATTTTTTTCCCTAAATTGTCCTCATTTACTTTATTTATTTTTAATTTTCTTAATTCATTATAAACTACATTATTTTTCTTTTTTCCGAAAATTTCCTCAATCTAAATTTTATTTTTCCTAAAGTGCCTTTATTTATGCCAAGTTTCCTTATTTTTTCAAAATTTTGATAGTTTAATCCAAATTTTTGAATTCACTTTAAATTGTAGTAATTTATTTTCAAATATGTCAAAATTGCCAATAATTTTTTTGATTTACCCTAATTTAACAAGAATTTTAGAATTTACCTTAAATTTTTAAAATTTCTTAAACTTAATCTAATATTTCTTGTTTGCTAATATAACCTAAATATTCAAATTCACTTTAAATGGTGCTATTTTTTCAAATATCTCTTAAAATTTTTTATTTATCAAATTTTAGCTTAATTTAACAATATTTTTTTCAAATTTGTTTATTTTTTCAAATTTATCCCAATATGTTGAAGTTATCTTTAATTTTACAATTTTTAATAATTTAATTTAATTTTTAAAATTTGCCTTAATTTTGAGAATTTAATTTAGAATATCCTCTAAACTTGTAAGATTTAAAATTAACTTTCAATTTTTTGCTAATTTATTTTAATTTTTCAAAAATTTATTCAATTGTCCTAATTTTTTATTTTCTTTAAATTCTTGATTTTTCCCTAAATTTGTCACATTTTCCCTATTTTTTAAAATTTAGTTTAATTTCTTGATTTTTCCCTAAATTTATCACATTCTCCCTATTTTTTAAAACTTATTTTAATGTGATTTTTTGCTTTGCCTAGATTTTAGAATTTTTGTTCATTTAATCTAAATTTATCAAAAGTTGTCTCAATTTGCCTTAATTTTGCACCACAAAATTCAAGTTACTTTATGTTATACTAATTTTTTTCCCCCAAAGTTGTCAAATTTTTCCTTTAAAAAGAATGGTTGCATTAAATTTTTTATTTTTACCTAAATTTTGAAGAAAATTTATTTTTTCCCTAATTTTTGATAATTTTCCTAACTTCATCAAATTTACTCAAAAGTTTTAAAATTTTACTAATTTTACTTAATTTTTGAATTTTCACTAAATTTGTTAATTTTTTTTTCAATTCAACTTGTAATCTTTTAAAATTGCCCTATTTTGCTTTATGTTTTATAATTTTCATGAAATTTGAAGAATTTGCCTTAAATTTTTGAATTTTTGCTTAATTTAACTTAATTTTTTTATTTCACTTTAAATTTGCAATTTTTTTTGAATGATTTCATAGAAAAAATCTCTTTAATTTAACTTAATATTTCACGTTCACCATAAATTTTAGAATTTTTGTTAACTAAATTTATTATTTTACCTAATTTTTTTATTTGATTAGTTAAGAACTAGGTTGAAGGGGCTTGTTCCCTTTACAAAAGAAATCCAAAAGATATACATGACAAAGCAACATGACAAAAAAGGTAAAAAATATGAACTCAATAGCTAAAACCCCCTACCACCAAACTTACACCAAGTTTTAGCCAAAAAACCTAACACCAAACAAAAAGAAATAGAGCAAAATTGACTCATTTAATTCAAAGTAAGAGACCAATTTCTTGGTCTTGTTACAATCACCTTTATTATTCCTCCCTCTGGAATGGCTTCCAATGAACTGGTCCTTATCCTCTTCCTATCATTTGCACTTGAGACTCGTAGACTGAATCTCTACTTTCTCCTCCTCAAGATCTCAATTGACCTCCTCACCTCCACCACTCTAAGTTGACTTGTTACCTCATCGAGTGCATACCAAATAATCCTTGCCTAGTTTAATGGTTGTCAACTTGTGACTCAAGAGCCCTTTTAACTTCTTGAATTCATCCACAATTTTATCACTCAAAAGTTTTTGGATATAAATCTTCATGTGTAACTTTTGGAGAAAATTTATGATTTCCACCTTGGCATTAGAAACATGAACCCCTATGCCTCTGCTAGCTAATGGATAGACATAGACAGGACTCCCCATATCTAGTTTCGGCTCCTCCTATGCCTGCTTAGTAGAATCCCCAACATTTTGCTCCTATTATTTATTAGAGTATGACTCAGTGGATTGATTAGTAATCCCCCTCTTCAATATATTCCTTCTCACTAGGGATATTGATGGCCTTAGTGATGATTTTAGACCACTACAGTTCCCCTCACTTAATTAGTAACAAAATCAAACCTTGACGAATTAAATCTACCAAAGGGTTCTTAAAGTTCAACACCAAGGCTTCCAAGGATTGCAACACAAAAAATGGAATGTTGATGGTGTGGCCTTTGAAATGATTGAGAAGGAGGAAGTGATGGGAAAAAATCATGGTATGTTTTTCCTCTAAAGTAATATACCTCATAATCTAAAAGTAGACTTCAAGCCATTTCCTTGATAGTTTTGACCTCATGAAACCCTTCTAAGATGAAATCTTGGGTTTCTTTTTTTCCTTTTTGAATAAAATGCCCAGAAGCTCCTCCTTTCTCTTATTGTCCTTAAAAGCTTTGATGTTAGTATAGTCCATCCCATTAGTCCCTCCAATGAGCTCCTCTCTGATCAAGATTCTCAAGCCATGCATTTAGACTTCATGATCTTTCCATCAATAAGTGAAGACCCTAGAAATCCATGTGTCATGCCCAACTAGCCATTTTATGAAGGGTGTCAAACCACCTTTGACCATTTTATGCCAAACATATTCATTTTACTTGACATCAGAGCATGAAATTAGTTTGAACCGATCTTTATCCCCACCCATTTTATGAATTTATAGATTTATTCTATAAGCTGCATTATTTGAGCTCTTATATGAGGAAATGGGTAGATTATATAAAAAATAGCCAAATACAAAGATGTGATGCAAACCTAAAATGACCCAAACATGCAAGTTGTAGGGATAATTACCTTTCATGTATTAAAATCAAAGCTCTCAATTTGGATTTATGTCATCATTAAAAAAACCATCATAACCATGTGGGGTGTGTGATTTTTTTGATTCAATAATCAAGATGATGTCATCAAGAAAATCACTCTCGTACCAACTAATGAAATCACTTCTTTGGACCCCAAGGTTGGCCATGCAATCGACACACCTATTACCCTCCCTATATACGTGTATTATAGATACCCCTTTGAAAAGGGCCAAAAAAATTTTTACACCATCAATTATTCCATAAATATTCTAAGAAGAGAGGGAAAGGCCTTTCAGACAATTAATATTATTCATTGAGTCACCCTCAATTTGAAAGAATTCCATGCCAAGGTTGGCTACCAATTCAATACCCCAAATCATTGCTTTAGCTTCTAAGACATGATTTATTTACATCCCCAATGGTCTCACATAGGCCAATCTAATATTTCTAAAATAATCCTTGATAAATCCTCTCAGTCTCGTTAGGCCCATGTTCCCTTTTGCAACCCTATCAACATTCAATTTAAACCAAGAGGGAAGAGGATGCAACCATTAAACTTTTGACCTATCAACCCCCTTCACTTAGGGGAATTAGGTTGGTCAAAAGAGGAAGTGAAGGATGACCAATTTTCATAGACAAAGGCCAAGATGCTCTTAGAGGTGGAAGAAGGATTGGGCCTATAGTTCTTAAAGATACAAGAGTTCCTAGCTTTCTAAATGCCCCCAAAAATATGGGGGGATACAGATTCCACTAGAATTTAAATAGAGGAGATTCCTAGGGTGGCTTATACTGAGTAATCAAGTCCTTAATAGAGCCTGGGGTAACCTAGGAAAAGTTAAACTTGCTAAAGAAATGTTAAAAAATAGAAGAAGCAAAGGAACAAAAAAGGAACAAATGCTCAACAGAT
The DNA here is from genome assembly GCA_037957365.1 of Torreya grandis. NCBI lineage: Eukaryota > Viridiplantae > Streptophyta > Pinopsida > Cupressales > Taxaceae > Torreya > Torreya grandis. The sequence goes on along the minus strand of JARHVA010000424.1, from coordinate 1,861,651 downwards.
TTAGCTTTTTGTTTGCAAAAAGTGCACCTATTAGGAAAAGGAATACCCCTTGCACCAAGTTATCCATATTTAAAATCCTATTCTAAGCTACTAACCAAAAGAAAATATTGATTTTGGTAATGAGGTTTTTTAACCAAAGATCATTCTAGTTATCATCAACTTTTGCCTATTTCCAAAGGGAGACATATCTAAATTTAATAAAGTAAATACCATTGGGATCATTTTTCAAAATGAGATCATCCTCCTTTAGGAATAAGTTGATATGAGTGTGTTGGAGAGAAATGTTTTAAGTCATGTAGGAGATGGGCTTGTTGCTGGTTCAGATCATCTTTTATGAGAAGTTTCCACTTCTTCCTTCCATCAGTCTCCTCTCAATAATCTGACACCTTATGGCCAAAGGTCTCTTTGAAGAAAGATATTAATTATAAATCTTGGAAAGAGGAGTTTAAAAGGGAGTTAATCCAAGGATATTGATAAAAATCCACTTTGTTACCTCTACTAACATTCTACTTGGGACCTTTGTTGAGTAGATCCTTACCAACTTTTAAAGCTTTCCAAAATGCTAAGCCATTATCTGGGTTGCTTTTAAAAAAAAATAGTGGCCTTCCCCAAAATTTAAGTATTTGGCTCTTATGATCTTGGTCCAGTAGTTATCTTCCTTGATCATGTTCCATCCTTGCTTTGCCAAAAGGGCTTGGTTCATGGATCTAACCCTTCTTAACCCCAATCCTCCTTTTGAGGTAGAGAGGTAAGCTTTATTCCAAGAGATGAGCAGAAACCTAAATCTATCCTTTAATCCTCTCCATAGGAAGTTCTTCTAAATATGTTCGATTTAATCTATAATCTTGCCAAGGATGACAAATAAAGACATGAAATAAATTTGGATGTTTTGAAGCAAGCTCTTTAGGAGTTGTAGTTTACTAGCTTAGGACAACAAATTCCCTTTCCATCCTGATAAATTTATCTAAATCTTGTCAATGAGGGGGTTCCAGAACTCTGGTTTCATGGAACCCTAAAAAATAGGAGTACCAAGATAAGAGGAAGGTAGATTCTTGATGACACAGCCTAAAATCTTGGATATTTTGACTTGAAGGTTGAGTAGGGTATTGATGAAAAATACTTTTGTGGAAGTTGACGCTCTAGCTGAAAACTACTTCATAGATTTAAATAATTTTCTTGAAACACCTAGATTCAGGGACCGAGATTCACCCATCATCAATGTGTCATCCATGAATTGATGATGAGTGACTAGACTGGTATTAGGGGTAGTTGTGATGCCTTTGATAATGTTGGAATTTCTAGCCTTGATAATAAGTCTACTCAATGCTTCAGCTAGGATGATGAAAAAATACATAGAGAGGATCTCCATAACTGAGCCCTCTTCCTACCAGGAAAAACCCCTAAGAAATTTATTGATAATAATAGAAAACATGGGGGTAGTTATGTAGGAGGTAATTAGATTTTTGATAGATTGATTGAATCCAAATGTGATCAAAATTTTATCAAGGAATTGCTAAGAGACCTGGTCATAAGCCTTGTTCATGTCTAGATTGAGGAACATACCTTGCCGATTAGAGTGAGACATCGAATGGATGGTTTCATGGGCAATGATGATTCCATCTTCTGAAGACAAAATCTCCCTATTGGTTTGAGATCATTTTATCTAGTAGAAGTTAGATTTTTAGAGAAAGCCCTTTAGTACAGATTTTATAGAAGGTAGAACACAAACTAATGGGTCTAAAAGTTGTCATTTGAAATGCCCATACTTTTTAATAATGAGCACTAGGAAAGTATTATTGAATTCTTAGAGCATGGTCTTAGCTTTGAAGAAATCCACAATAGCTAAGAAAACTTCCTTATGAATGATATCCTAGAAAACCTAAAAGAAGAAAGGTGGAAAACCATCTAGTCCTAGGGCTTTATCCCCTTGCAGTGAAACCATTATAGCCCTGATCTCCTCATCTAAAGGAGGAGAGAGAATAGAGGTGTTATCTTCCTCAAAAATAACCCTTTCAATAAGGTTGACCACTTGATCTTCTAAGTACTCATCTTCAAGGGAATAAAAGCAACCAGAGTTTTGTAGAAGTTAAAAATCTAGGATTCAATGTCTTTTTCCTTCCTGAACTAGGTGCCATCCTCCCCTTGGATTTCCATGATGGGCTTCTATTGGCAATTCTTAGATGTTGAGGTGTGAAATTATTTAATGTTTCTATCACCCTCCTTTAACCAAATATTCTTGAATTTTTGCCTCTAGTAAGTTTATTCATTGGCTTCCAAATTATGGAAACTACTAAGAAGTTTTTTTTTCTTTAAATTGTAAATTAGGGGAAAGGACCAAAACAAAAATTTCTAATTTGATTCTATGGATTTCCTCCTCAATGGAATTTTTTTAGAGGAAGATATTTCAAAAACTTCTTTGTTCCAAATTTTGAGATTGTTATTGACATGTCTAATCTTCATAGCCAAGATGTACATGAATGAACTTTGGATCAGGAATTTCCACCACTCCTTAATGGAATCTTCTAAAGACTAGTTTGAGAGCCACATTTTTCAAATCTAAAAGGTGTAGCCTTATATTTTGACATATTATCACTTTGGAATAGAAGTGGATTATGATCAAACCCAATTATAGGGAGGGATGAAAGGGAGATAGTGGAATTAAGGATCCAATTAAGAGAAATCAAAAAATTGTCAAGTCTTACTTGGATAAGATTATCCCCTAGCCTTTGATTTGACCAACTGTACTAGTTTCCCTTTAGATCCACATCAAAAAATCATGCATCGGTGATAAACTCATTAAATTCTAACATGCTATCATTAAGGGTGCAGATTCCCCCTTCTTCTCCTTGGGGGATAAGGGAGATTTAAAATCTCCAGCCACCATCCAACTCAAATCTTTAAAATGATTCATGATGTCTTTCAAGTTACTTCATGGTTTATTCATTTTAATCCTAGAATTTGGAGCATACACATTTGTGAGAACCCAATTATTTTTATTATGGATGTCAAACAAGGAAATAAAGATGTGGGTCTCAATTATAAGAAGGGGGTGTCTTCCAAGATTGAAGGATCCCAAAAGACCACCAGGCCACTTGAAGCACCTATGGAATTACTACAACTACAAAAAACTTTGTCCTAAATATTAAATTTGATATTCAAAAGTTTTTTGGCTATCATTTTAGATTCTTGAATCAAAAGGATGTTTGGTTTATATTTTAAGACTAAATTTATTGCCAACCTCTATTTTTTGGGGTTGTTTAGCCCCCTTATATTTTAGTAAATGACTTTCATTTCTTGTTACTAGGGAAATGTCTAAGGGTCATCTATGTACCCTTTGTAATCTACTTGTTTGTTTATACTCTCCTAGAGCTTTAGGATGAGGGTTTGTTTGAGGATTTTTGATCACATCCAACTTCCACTTTTTTCTTTCCTTTTTTGTGGTGGACATCCACCCACTTTTCCTTAGATGAATCCTTGGATAAATCAGAGCTTTCCCCTTTGCTAGTAGAAGATAATTGTCCTTTAGATGAGGAAATGAGTTTGGTCTCCCCATAGGATTTAATTGGAGTGAGGAGGGCCTTAGAGGGCACAATTTCTTATAAAACTAGGTCCTTGTCTAATAAAAAGGGTTCACAAATGATAGTACAAGAGGAAATAGGACTAGAGGTGTCATGAAGGATATTGCAAGGAGGGAAACCTTTTAGAGACATGAACATGGCTTCAATAACAAATGCCTTTAGAGGGGAATAAGCACTGGGGTGAGATGCTTTCATAGAGCCTATTGGGGAAGCCAGAGCTGGCACGGGTCGAGGGGGCTAAGGATCCTCATAGTCATGGATGGTCTCGATGGATTAGTAATAAAAATGTTTTCCCCTAGACTAAGAGGGACCAAATCTAGTTTTGGGGAGGGGGTAGGGGGATTTGGGGGGAGAAAGTGGGGTAGGAGGGGGAGGAAAGGGAAAGAGGGATGGGAATGAGGGAGTAAAACCTATTTGGGAGAGGGGGCTAGTGGGGATTTGAGGGGAGAGGGGGCCTAGGTAGAGGATTTTTTGACCCAAGAGGGAGAAGGGAGAATGGGTGGATTATTGAGCAGGGGTCACTCTTTAGATGAGTGGTTTAAGACATCACAAGTTTTACAAATCTCCAAAGCTCTTTTGAAGTTGATTCTTTGATTTCAGATCCCATACTTGGATTTGATCTTGATAGAGTGGATTAAGGGTTTATCAATAGGAATGAAGATATACACCCTAGCTACAAGAAGCCTCCATCTGGATCTAGTAATTGAGTCGATGGAGATGGGTTGAACAAGAGCCCTAATAATCCCCAAAATGACCTTTAGTGCCCAAAATTCTAGGGGGAACTTTGGTAAACTAATTTAGATGAGAATGTCCTCTAAGACCAAGCTATTGAGGTTAAGTAGACCAAGCTATTGAGGTTAAGTCCTACCTTCTACTTGAGAATAATGATGACTAAATTTACCATAAACCAAGGCCCTCTCGTGAGCATCTTTAAGGTGTCTTCAGGATGGGAGAAGTTGAGAAAAAAATCTTGGGCTTGGTTATAATATCAATTTGCCCTTTTGGTTTCTATTTGAGATTAGCCCACTTACAGAAAGAATCTATATTTAGCTTAAATTCATTAAATTTAGCTAGGATAGATTTTTATAAGGATAAATCGATTCTATTAGTGATAACATTTGAAAATTTGAGACTTACCTCCTTACTTTCACCTAAAGGGACCAAAAAATAATCTTCTGGGGTTGTTTGATGATGCTCACCTACGATCAAATCAACCCATAAATAATTATTTTTACCTTTGGTGGGATCAAAAATAGTGATTGGTAGACCCAGACTCGAACCCTCCCCAAGTAGCAACTGATTCTTCATATTGCTCGATGAGTCAAGAACCTTTTCTAGAACTGTCACAGACAGAGTAGGATCATTGAGATGCAACCCTCCTTCCTCCTGTCCATCGTTGGCATTCAAAATTCCTACAGTAGCTATTCTCCCACCCATCATACAACTAAAATCAATTGTCATGTTTTTTAAAATTAAGATAAATTTTTAATTTTGGCATTAATTACTATTTTTTTAAAATTTCTCCCCAATACTATATTTATTGTTCAAATTTTTGATAATTTTACATAATATTTTGTTTTTATTTTAATTTTTGAAATCTTACTAAATTAAACTCAATATTTTGAAATAACTTTAAATTTATAAGTTTAATTTAATTTAAAATTGTTTTGAATTTATTTTATTTGTTCATTTTTTTGGTTAATTTAATCTTTTTTTTTAGTTTGCCCTAACTTGCCATATTTTACCCTAGTTACTTAAATTTGTCTTGATATTTTTTAAATTTGTTAAATTTTTCTTAAATTTTTGAATTTTTAAATAAATTAGTCAAAATTTCATTTTTTTATTAAGATGCCTTAATTTATCAAAGTTATCTTAAATTGCCTTAATTTGCCCAATTTTTATGAAATTTTGCCAACCTATCATGATAGTTTTGAAATTTCTTTAATTGCATTATTTTTTGCTAATTTTTCAAATTTGTCTTAATTTTTAGATTATTCCTAAATTACCTTAAATTGTCCCATTAATTTTATTTTTATTAATTTTTTTCTAAATTCTTAATTTTTTGCTAATTTAACCATAATTTGTTTTAATTTTTTGATTTCTCCTAAATTGCACTAAATTGTCTTAATTTTTTAAATTTAAGGTAATTTATCAAAATTGCCTTAAATTATCCTAATTTTTAGATTTTATATTGATTTTTCCTAAATTTTTGAATTTTTGCCAATTTAACCTTAATTTAAAAAGTTACCCTTATTTGTTCAAATTTATAAAAAATTTGTCCTAATTTTTAGATTTTATATTGATTTTTTTAAAGAATTTTTGCCAATTTAACAGAGTCACCCTTATTTGTCCAAATTTATAGAAATTTCTTGACTTTTCTAAATTTGCACAATTTTTTTTGAACATATGCTAATCTTACCCTAATTTTGTGTAATTTACGTTGAAATTTTGATATTATTTTTGTTACCCTGCTAATTTTTGGATTTATTTGAAAGTGCCCTATAATTTGCTTTGTTTTTTACTTTTAAAAAAAAAAAATCTTAAATCTACCTTAAATTTTTGAATATGCTCCTGGTTTAAATCTAGGGCAATTTTTTTTTTTTTTTTTAATATAATTTATAGACTTGTCATTAGGAGCAAATTAAATCATAATTACATGGATGAAAGTGCACTCATGCAATTTATCTTTCATAGCTATGTCATGGATACCATAAGAAAGGTGATGCTCCATAATAATCATGTAGAGTCCAATTGTTTGCTATTTTTCTGATGACATGCAAGATTGTATTTATATTTACATGACTAACATCTTAGTTTTCTCAAATGCTTATAATCTACAACAATAACACACTACAACAAGTGGAGGGGGGTGTTTTGAGACAATAGAGGCAAATTCTTGCTATTTTTTTAGTGACATGAAAGATGGTATTTGTATTTACGTGAGTAACATCTTAGTTTTCTCAAATGTTTATGATCTACAACAATATCACCTTACAACAAGCGGGGGTGTTTTGAGACAATAGAGACAATACTTAAACAAATTATCTCAACTTGAGACAATTTTTTTTTATGAATTAGAAATAATTTCAAATTGAGATAAAAAAATTTGTGTGTTACCTCAAAGCAGGATCTGGTGATTAGTATTACAAAACAACTATAGAAAATAATTTGGATGCAATCTCGTGCCCATAAGTGTGGGTCTACAAGCATTTTATTATAGCAAAAAGAGTAAATACAAAAAGGTGGCTTGTTAAATGTAGTTAACCCTTAACATAGAATGGAATAGGGATGAATTTCTATATATTTCTACAAAATCTATTCCTGAAACTATGTGATTCATCTGGACGCTCACTCTATGATCCTTGGGTTATTTTTATTTTTTTGCACCAGCTTTCCATGTTGTAGCTGCCAAATCAAGGGAAAATAGGGGCAAAACTTGTTTACCAATTTTTTAGAATATGTTATAAACAAAAATTCTTGTTTGCTAATATAACCTAACTATTTGAATTTTCTTTGAATTGCACCATTTTTTTCATGTATTTGTAAAAAATCTATCCTCAAAACTATGTGATTCATCTGGATGCTCTATGATCTTCGAGTCATTTTTATCTTGTTGCACCATCTTTCCATGTTGTAGCTACCAAATCAAGGGAAAATAGGGGTAAAACTTGTTTACCAATTTTGTAAAATATGTTATAAACAAAACTCCTTGTTTGCTAATATATAACTTAACAATTTGAATTTGTTCTGAATTTCATTATTTTTTCAATTTACCTTAAATTTCCTCAATTTTAGCTTAATTTAACAATAGTTTTTTCAAAATTTACCTAAATTATTGTAATTTATCCTTTTTTCAAATTTATCTTGAATTTTTTTATTTTTTCAAATTTATCCTAATTTGTTACATCAACATCAAAAGTTATTTTTAATTTTACAGATTTTTTAATAATTGAACCCAATTTTTCAAATTCACCTTAATTTTTAGAATTTCCTCTAAACTTGTAATATTTGTAATTAATTTTTAATTTTTTGTTAATTTATTTTAATATTGAATTTTTGTCTAATTCTATTTTTTTAAATTTTGTTAACTTTATCCTAAATTCTTGAATTTCTGTGAATTTAACCTTCTTGTTCAAAGTTGCTCAATAGTGTGCAAATTTTTAAATTTTTTGGAATTCCTCCTACATTGTCAAACATGCCCTAGACTGATGATTTTTTATTATTTAATTTAATTTATAGAAGTATTTGACCTAATTTTTTAAATAGATTCAATTTTGAAAAAAAAAATCAAGTTGCACTAAATTTTACAAATTTCTTGATTTTTTCTTAAATTAGTCACAATTTCCCTATTTATTTATTTTAATTTAGCTTAACGTAAATTTTCAAATTTACTCTAATGTTTATAAATTTATCTAAATTTGTGATTAATTTTCAATTTTTTGCTTTACCTAAATTTTAGATTTTTTGCTCATTTAATCTAAATTTATCAAAGTTTTCCCAATTTGCCTTAGTTTTTTAAAAATAAATTCAGAGTTGTTTTATATTATACCATTGTTTTCTCCTTAAAGTTGTCATATTTTCCTATTTTTTAAAAATCCATTAAAGTTTTTATTTTTCTCTAAATCTTGAGAATTTTCCTAACTTCATCGAATTTACTCAAAAGTTCAAAATTTTGCTAACTTTACCTTTTTTTAAAATTTTCACTAAATTTGTCAAATTTCTTCAAAGAATTTGATTTTTTCTCAATTTAACTTATAATCTTTTAAAATTGCCCTATTTTTCTTTAAGTTTTGAAATTTATGTAAAATTTGTTAAATTATAATTTTTCTTAAATTTTTATTTAATTTAACTTAATATTTATTTTTCATTTGATAGGGTAAAATGCTTTGAAATTGGAGTTATGAACCAGGATAGTGAGGGTTTTGACAAATAGACCCACATCCATGTACAACAAAGAGGGTAAAAGATCCTCCTAAAAACCAAAAACAACAAAGAGGGTTTGAAGGCTCCCTTAACCTTTAACAAGAGAGGTAAAGGTACCCATGACTTTGGTGAGACTAGAAAACATGAAGATTTTAAGGATTTCCACAACCAAAGGTTTTAAGGTTCCCATAACCTGTAAGTACAGTAAAGAGGGTTTGAAGACTCCCCTAACCTTTAACAAGTGAAGTAAAGGTTCTCAGGACCATGGCAAGACTAGAGAACATGAGGGTTTTAAGGGTTCCCACAACTAAGGGTTTTAAGGTTCCCATAACTTGAAGTACACAAATGTGTTGTTAAATAGTGAATCTTGAAGGGCAATCTCCCTTCATCATGTCTTCTCTGAAGGTACTGTGAACTAGAGGATCCACATGAGGAGGAGGTCTTCTACCACTAGGGTCATCCACACAAAAACCATATCGTATAATCATAGCAAAAGGGTTTATCATCCCACTAAGATTCATAACCTAGTGAAACATATCAAGAAACAAACAACATAATATAAGTTCAATTGGAAAAAAAGGTCTTTTGCCTCCTAGGACATCCACAAAAATTCTACACTGCTAGGTCACAACAAGTGGCATGATCTTCCCACTAAGATCCATAATGAATTTCAAAGGGCTGACACCCTTCGTCATGTCATTTCTAAAGACACTACCAGACTGAAGACCTTTCAGAAAAGAAGGTCTTCTGCTACATGAATCTTTTGCCCAACTATCGCACAGCTAAATCATAGTGAGTGGGCTTTTCCTCCCACAAAGATTCAAAAAAATTATAGAGCATAACACATCCCCAAAAACATAAGAGGAGGCTACAGAGAATCCCTAACCTCCCAAATCTAACAAAAGGCCTTCCACAAAGTTAAGATCTTTGAAAATGACTAGAGTTACCACACCAAGATAAAATAAATGAAAATTTCCATTTTCCATGAAAATTTCCATTTTCCAAGAAAATAATAAGGGTTAAAACATGACTTCCTCTAATAACCATGCTACTTAACAAACCAAGGGAGTGGATTCTTCTAATACTTATCTTACCTTGGAATAGAAATCTAGGGAGAGATCCACCATCAACCATCCCATCAAAGGACCACGAGAGGAAAACCAAGTCAAAAGAGACCAATAGACCAATGGAATACTAGGAGTGGGATCCTCTGACACCCAACTTGCCCCAAAAAGGGATCCTGGGGGGGATCCTCTAGTATCCACCCCATAGAAGGAAAATAAAAAAGTAGGCAATCCATGAAATATTGAGGAACAAAAGTATGGCCTATGGCCTCCTCTAGATTGAAATATCCCATGCCCATGAAAAGCCTTGAAGCTATCCTAACTGAAAGGCATGCAAATAACACCACATCATTGATCAAAAGTCTAGGTATCGAGATAGATAGGGTCTTTACCAAGGGTTGAAGACTGTAAACTAGATAGAAAAGCACCATGCATGCTCCAAGCTAAGTGATTCACTTTGCTAGTAGAGTATGCCCACTAAGACATTCTATTTGGCGATGAGTCTAAGATATTTCTGCCACTATACATACCTATCCATCAACCCATCATAGACATCTTCTATTGATCTGCCATTTTGGGGATGGATGAAGGAAGGTCAAAGTTTTTACCTAGAATCCAAGTGCCACCATTGACCCATGGAAGACTATGGATGTCTTCCTATCATTCCACCTCTAGCCATTCTGCCACCTATTGTGATTTAGTGACATTACTTGTAGCTTTTTCTAGGGATAATACCAGACTCCTCCTTAGACTCATCTACCTCTTATGACCCTGGTCATCATCCTCCACGTCCTCCTCATCGCCTCCCTCCTCCCTTGTGGTTTCCTACCCACCCCTAAATTCAAACTTCCCTCCCATTACAGATCCCATAAACATTATCCAAAGCAAGCATTGTCAAGTATCAAAACAAATATTTAGTTTAATATTTTTTTTCACCTTAAATTTATAATTTTTTTTAACAATTTTATGGAATAAATCTCTCTAATTTAACTTAAAATTTCAAGTTTACCATAAATTCCATATTTTTTGTTAATTAAATATGCTATTTTGATTTTGATGTTAAATTTCTTTAATATGACACTTTTTTTATAATTTGCCTTCTTTTTGTTTTACCTAATTTTTTTAATTCTAGCCTTAATTACCATATTTTTTAAACCTGCCCTCAATAATTTATTTAGTTTTCAAATTTTTGGTAATTTAACCTAATATTTTGATTTTCCCTTAAATTTTTGAACTCTTAGTAATTTAAACTTATATTTTGAATTCACTTTTAAATTTATAAGTTTAATTTAATTAAACATATTTTTTTTAATTTTCTCTAGTATTTCATATTTTATGAATTTAATGTATTTTTTGAGTTTGCTTTGGCATATTTCACCCAGTTTGTCTTGAGATTTTTTAAATTTGTTGATTTTTTCATAAATTTGTTGATTTTAAAATAAATTAGTCAAAATTTCTCTTTTTATTTTGTATTTTTATTGAGATACCCTAATTTATCAAAGTTATCTTAAATTGCCTTAATATTTTTATTTTTGAATTATTAAATTTATCCTTATTTGCACATTTTTTTAAAATTTTACCAACTTAATATGATTTTTTGAAATTTTCTTAATTTGCATTTTTTAAATATTTTGTTAGTTTTTCAAATTTATCCTAATTTTTGTATTTTTTATTGTTTTTTTTAATTCTTGAATTTTTTGCTAATTTAACATTAATTCATCTTAATTTATGATTTTTTTCTTAAATTGCACTAAATGACCTTAAATTTTTAAATTTAATGTAATTAAACAAAATATCCTTAAATTGTCCCAATTTTTGGATTTTATATTGATTTTTTCCTAAATTCTTGAATTTTTGCTAATTTAACCTTAATTTATCAGAGTTGCCCTTATTTCTCTAAATTTATAAAAATTTATTGACTTTTCTGAATTTGCATATTTTTTTTAAAATTTTGCTAATCTTAACCTAGTTTCCCCTAAATTTGTTTAATTTGCCTTGAATTTTTTTTTTTTTTTTTAGTTACCTTCCCTGCTAATTTTTGGATTTTTCCAAAATTGCCCTATAATTTGCCTTATTTTTTACAATTTTTTGAAAATTGTCAAAGCTGCCTTGAATTTTTGAATTTTTGCTCATGATTTAAATATAGGGTAAAAATGTTTTTTTGTGTAATGAAATTTTTATAATTATCATTAGGGGTAAATTAAATCATAATTGCATGGAATAAAATGCACGTATGCAAATTATCTTTCATAGCTATGTCATGGATACCATAAAAAAGGTGATGCTCCATAATAAGCATGTAGAGGTGAGCTTCTCATTATTTTTTCAATGACATGCAAAATGGTGTTTGTATTTATGAGAGTAACATCTTAGTTTTATTAAATGCTTATGATCTATATGTTGATAATACACCAAGGCCCAGATCAGTGGAATGTGAATGCTTATGCTTATTTCAAACTTATTCTTTCAAACAAGTGATCACCAATGGTTTTAGTGTCTCTTTTGTTTATAGTGTACCTTCTGGCATGTATATATTGAACCTACTCCTCTACTTTGTTATCTTCGCATTCCTAAATTCAATACTTATCTGTTTGGTTACCATTGAAACATATGTATTTATTGAATAAGTAGGTTTTATTTTGTTCACTCTTATACTATATAGCTAAGTAAAGTTGACTAAATTTCAATGAATTTTTTAAAAATTTGTTAAGTTTAATCTAAGGACAAAAAATCATTCAAATTCATCCATAGAGTTTATGCTACATGATTTTTCCCAAATTTAATAAGAAAACTTTTTTAATGTGTTCAAAATTGGTGAATAAAAATAAACCTAAAATCTAGCATTTACAAGGGATTTTCTTGTTTTGGATTTTAGGCCTATGACAACTATAAAAAAATATTCTTGGGAACATATCATAGTGGTACGGTTCCAATACCAGTGGGTCCAATGAAATATTACCTTTACTTTGTTGCCATTATTAGTGTCTTAAGATTAGCCTAAACTAGATCTATGCACATCAATTACACATAAGAATGCATAAAATACCATTCTTAGAACACATAACATACATCTCCATTTATTGAAACATTAAAAATGTATCAAACACACCCTTTTCAAGATCTGCTTTCATGCTTTGGTTCATGATGTCAACCAGCATTCAAACATGATATGTTAAACTCTACAAGCCTAATTTTCATTATTACCCAACTAGTTGCTATTCCAAAACTATGTTGTAAATTCTTTAAATAATTTCAAGGCTTCTCGATTCCCTAAGCACCTCTTAGGTGTCTTTATCTTATTCACAAGCTCCTTACACTCTTTAGTCTTTGTAAGACAAATTATAGAATTCCATTTAAACTCTTATGCCCTTTATAAACTTTAATGAGCTGATAATACTTTTCAAAGTTATTTCTCTTTTTGTTTCATAGCTTTTACAGGCTAAAATAATTCTCATGGATCGATCCCTTCCCTAATTTTTGCTACCATGTTTTATCTAATGTTATTTTCTTTTTAAATCCTTCTCCAAGTGAATTTAATTATCTTTTATTAGCATATATCAATAGTTTGCTCCATTGTCTAGATGTAACAGAGATCAATGAATTGCTTGTGGATGAGCTCCTAAATGAAATGTAGGTGAATTTTGATATGTTTGGTTTATTGATGGACCAAATTCCTTTAAATCTATATTGTTCTTTGGTTATCACAAAATATGACCATTGGTTATCAAAACTAGATGCCAAACTCAATGAGAATCCATTGAAGGCAAATAGCCTTACTGACAATATTAACAATGCCTTTTGTATTATGTCTTAGTAGAAGATAAAGTAATAGAATTCAATTTCTTGCTTGACCAATTAATTAGATTTGAACCAAGGGAGAAACTATAGCCTAAAATAGACCTATTATTTTAAATATCTCTAGCATAATCTAAATTTGTATAACCAATCAAGTTGATGTTGATGCTTGTTCCATAGTGAATCCCAAAACTATGAGTACCCTAAATGTAGTAGAGAATCTATTTTGCTACTTTCTAGTGTAGTATATATGCTTCCTACATAAATCTAGAGACCACGCCCAGTGCATATGAAATATTAGGTTTAGAGTATATAAGGTAGATAAGACTTCCAACAAGTTGTCTATATGAGGTAGTATCAACCAAAGGAGATGAAGAATCAATCGCAAGCTTCACACTAGATAGAAAAGGAGTTGAAACTATTTTTATATTTAGCCATGTTAGACCATGAAAGAAAATAAAAGGCATACTTGGATTGTGTAATAGTGATCCTAGATTCAGATTGAGAAATTTCAATTCCAAGTAATGCAACAATCCCAAGTTAGTCATTGAGAACTTATTAGATAAAGTAGTTTTCACTATTGTGATGGTGGATGAGGAAATCCTTGTGATCAATAGGTCATCCATGTAGAGAACCATAATTAACAGTAAAATTTGTAGATGATATTATGGATTATATATCACCTCAGTCTTGTATACTTGGTAAACTTAGACCTTGTATGCTCCTCTTAGTTCTAGACCTTTTCTACTTCCACAACTCTTACATTTGTCTATCTTGTTCCCTTTGGCTTATATCTCTTAGTTTGATTAGTCTTATGTTGAAGAGACAAATCTTCTCGCTTGCTCATAATGCTTAAAAGGTATTTATCTTCCACTTTTTCAAGTTTTTAGCCTATACATATTTCCTTACTCCCTAGACACTAACATTTGAGACAGGCCCTACCATAGACATTAGGGTCCTAACCTAACACAAGTGTCCAGTTCCCTAAAGTCATCTAATTTATAAATGAAACGTATCTTAATGGTTGGCCTAAGTGATTTAAGGTTAGTTATTACTTCAAAGGATTGATATAAATACAATATCGATCTTCATTCATTCCTCACATGGGAGAACCTAATAAAAGACCAAAGAGACCAAGCATTCAGTTGAACAAAGTTTATTTAGTTTCATACCAATCATAGGTACAACACATTTACAAGTCTAAAGTACTAAATGAGTATCCCAAGATCTTGATTTTTCAATTTATAAGCTAGGTCACTAGTGTACTTGATTTTGCACATATTTAATGATTCACACACAAGCCAACACATAAGGTAGAACTACATAAGTTTGGGGCCCTCTTTTAGAGTATTGGCTATGTAGGCAATGTCCATTGATAGTGGCGTATTTAGGTTAACTCAACACAGTGTGACCACTAACCCATTTCCTTGAAGGTCAAAATGAAGATGGAAAACTAGGGTTTTGTCATTTCATAAGGAGCAATAGTTCATGACCTAGATTTGAATGCACTAGAGTGAAGGCAAAATAAAACCCAAAATCATCCAGGTGGTCACATTCTTTTCCAACAAATATTTTGTACATGATACTAGCATTGAAACCAAATAGTAGCATTGACATAACTATCTAAAGATGATGTTAGTATCTATAGTTTTAGAAGTGTCAGATCTAGAATTTGATGACTATTCTAGAACTATCTTCTAACTTCTTCTTGCCTATTATAGATCCAACACTATCAACATCATAATCATCTACATAGATTACTTGTCATTTCCATACATATCTTAGTTATACTTCCATATTTAGACTATCTTAATTTTATGAATTAAACATATGCTTATATATGAGTTTAGTATCTAATTAGCTTATGTTATAGATCTGATTATCACCCTTGTGTTATTTCATTTTATATACTCATTTAATCAAATCTAGGGCTAACAATAATATCACCTAGATAATTTTAAGGGCAAACAAAATAATCTAGCTGAAATAAAAAGGAGTCCATCTTGGCATACCAAGTTTGAAGAGCTTGTTTGAGGACGCAAATATATTTTTGAAGTTTTCAAACTGAAGAGGAATCTTCCACAAATCCTTGTGTTTGCTCCATGTATATTTTCCCTTTGAGGTCATCGTGAAGAAAGGCACTCTTCACATCCTTAAGATAAACATCACATTGATGTGTTGTGACAATGGCAAGAGTGAGTTAGATTGAGTTCATTTTGGAAACTTGGGGTTTTGTTATAGTCAATACTAGGTACTCAAGAAAAAACCCTTTTCTACCAAACATGCTTTGAACTTGTCTACAAACCCATCTGCCATAAATTTTATTTGGTAGATCTACCTATATCGAACAAGTTTTCTTCCCTTAGGAAGGGATTAATTTACAAGTGTTGTTCCTTAGCAAGGAACCATATACCTCTTCCATAGTAGTATCCCACTCAAGAGTGCATGATGCTTCATAAAACTATTTTGGATCAGAAGTAGATGCAATAAAAGCATTTGGGGCAACCTAGAATTGTGAATGGATTTGATTGATGTCTGATGGATCTTTAACTCACTGGCTAACACTTTAAAGTGTTTATATAGCCTAGAGAGGACTAGTTCTTAGAGAATTAAAAGGAGATTCCTTGTCCTCTAAATATATTATGGGAGGAGGAGGTGAGTCCTCATCACTAATCTCATCATCATTACTAGTAGAAGAATCAGGATCATCAAGAAACTATTTCAATAAATCTTAATCATCAAAACCATCATCAAATCCTAATGCATCCAAGTAAGAGGGAGGGGTGTCATGTAGAATCTGAAGGACTCTTTTTAAAATGAACACTCCTCTCAACAAAAAACTTGTGAGTGGTGGGATGGAGAAGCTTATATCCCTTGACACCCTCAGGTATCCAATGAAGATGTAACACTGAATTTAAGGTTACATTTATTTATGTTTCTTCTTGGGAATATGGGCCATAGTAGGAGATCCAAACACTCAAAAGTGCTTCATTATGGGTTTTCAATCACTCTAAGCTTCAAAAGGATTGAATCCCTTCAATGCTTTATGATAAACTTGGTTATAAATATGAATCGCTCATGCCATAATTTTTTCACCCTATCTAAATGTGTGAGCAGTGCAGTAGATGGTTGATCAGGAACAAAATGTGAAAATGTATACAATCATGAATGTGATATATGTTACCAAATGCAATATTGGAATCATTATCTACTTCTTTAATAATCATTGAATTAGGTGTGAACTCAACTCTCTTATTCAAACCCATGTGAGGGATTGGATAAATAGATATGAGATTGGTGGATAAAGAGGTAACACATAAAACATCATGAAATGTTCCATAATTCACTTCAATATATCCTCTCTCACTAAATTTTATAGAAGTATCATCTCCCAATAATATGGAAGGCATAGAACAAGGCTCCAAGCATGAGAATATGTCCTATGATGAATCCATGTAGTGTGATGCACCTGAGTCAATTACCTATGTGGAAGGCTAAGACATAACTACAACAAGTGCTTTGCCCCTATCTTTGTCCTTTTTATTGTCTTTGGCCTTAAAAGACTCTTGTGTTGATGAACTCTGATTAGAACAATGAAGGACATAGATATTGTGCTTCTCGAGCATCTTAGTTAGTTGGTCAATCTGCTTCTTCATGCATTTGGATTCATCATTCCCAAGTTTCTTACAGTAGGCACATGTAAGTCATTTTTTCTTAGGTGTCCTATCTAAGGAAGACTCTTTTGATACTTTTGACTTAGAATCAAATTTTTTATCCTTTCTTTCCTTTAGGTCCTTATTATGTTTCTTCTTCTTGATGCCATAATCCTTTTGTTTGTCATGACTCACAATTAAGGCACATGATTTAGATGGATTCAATTTAGCCATTTGAATAAGTTTGTCTTTCTCTTGAGTGAAGTCAGCAATAAAGTCATTCAATAATGGCATTGTCCATGTAGCTCCAAGGGCATGCTTGGTGGTGTGGAAGGTAGAAATGAAGACAAAAAATTCAAATCCCAACTTGACAAGGATGGAAAAAATCAATTGATTGTACTTTTTGTTAATGCTACATAATTTCAACTACAACCCGAGTGATTTGAACTTTGTGAATAAATATTGTATAGTGTCAAAGTCATTTGGGTTCAAATTGATGTGCTCATTCTCCAACTCATGACCTTTCATTATGTCCTACTTTCCAAAGAGTTTTTCTAATATGGTTTAGACTTTATTAAGAGTAGTTGCAGATTCAATATGAAAGAGGAGGATGAGAGACATAAATAAACATACTAGACCATAGGTTGTCACTTTTGTTAAACCACTTTGCCTTCTCTTTCTATAACTATCATGTTTTGGTATAAGTATTTTCTCTTCAAGAGGATTTACAATTTGGCTTTCCACTCATGATAGTTAAATGATGTAAGAAGCAGAGCTTCACTCTTATCCATGGTGTAAAAATAAATATGTGCTAAAAGACTTGATATGCAATCCCCCTAAATCTAAAAAGGTTTAATTTTACGATGCACGAGAACATCACCAATGTATAGAGATCAAAAAACTTATGTTTTTCAAAAAATGGTACCTAAAAATGAGTTCTTGGTTGAAATTTATTGAAGTTTAAATGTTTTTTGGTCACAAAAAATAATTATCTCCCCTTTGCAAAAACAATTGGGTGTGCAAAAGTTTGGCTAACTTTTGTGAGGAAATGTTAAGCCCCCTTGGGTTGGTTGTGACCAAGGCTTAAATTTATATATGAACAGGGGGATAAGAGTGAGGATGAGTGCTTCACCTTGATTTATGTGGGAGTGATGTCACAAAAAAAGGCTCCATTTTAAAAACAAATAGTGCCAATTTATACTCAATTAAATTTGACATCCTCTTGGTTGTTGCAACGTGAAAAGAAGGTGATTAGAGTCGACATAATTATTTGCATGGTTTGAAGTTCTATGAGATACTTACAAGGGTTACTAAAGTTGAAAGGTATGCAAATAGGCATGTTGAGTTCTGATAGGGGTGTTAGGGTTGATAGATGTGCAAATAGGGGTTGTAGTTGTTGACAAGTGTGTAGATAATGGTGTCAGTTCCCACTATGTGTTTAAGAAAGGGTAAAAGTATGTCAATTACCATAAATGGCCAAAATTTCATGTGATGGTTAGAAATTCTATCGAGACTGGAAAATCATCAAATCTACATATTTCATGTTGTTTCTCTAATAACCAAGAAGGACCCTCTTAGTTTCTTGACAAACCTAGAAAAATCTAGAAATGGTTTTTCCTCAACACCATCATATGTATAATTTTTTGTATAATAAAAAAAGGCCTTTAAACCATCCAAAATGGTCAATAAATGATTTTCACAAGATTAGGTTGTGTTTACAACTATTCCTAGGGTTTTTACACCACCTACATTTAATGACACTATCCATTTGCACTTTTAGATTCCAGATATTCTAGAAACCCCACCAAACCCTAGAAAATTGAAATCAATGAAAAATATTGAACCAGTTGAAATGCTAAATCTCAAAACATAATCAATGGTATTCATCTACCATCTGAACTCTGATACCATGTTGGAGTGGGTCACAATCGAGGATTAGTCTGGATAGGATCGAATGCATGAAATTGAGCCTGTATGGAATAGTGAATTTTGAAGAACTCAAAATGGAAGAAGCTTGTCTTCACAACCAAAAATTTGTATTAACATTATTAGCTAGAAATTACATTATATGGTGAGTAATTAGGTCACCCAAAAAGGTAATTAACTCAACTCATGATTATAAAATGTCTTAAAGTATATTTCCCCTAATGATCTATTATTAACCTAAATAAACTAATTATATTGTGTAGGTAAAACCACAATGGGAAAAATCCTACACTAACACCTCCCATGTCCCTAACTACTTGGTGTACTTATATTATAGCCTTCATTACCCTAGTATTGTCCTCTTGAGATATTATTTTTGAGATGTTTATTAAGATCTCTTCCTAAATGCTACTTTTATATAATCTTACTTTGGACAACAAGGTTTTGTAATATCGACCACTAGTTCTTTTATTTTCTCTTTTTTCATATGGTTTCTCCCGATGGTTGTGTTAATTTATCTATTCTATCGATATTTTAGCAAAAAATAATAATGAGATGGAAGAACTTGGCATTTTTGTCTCTCTATTTTAACCAAATAACTATAGATTTTTTGCTTTCATGATTTTTTTCATTTGCAAGGTTTATTGTACCTGGAGCATTAATTTTCTTCTTTATCAAGCCTTAGATTTTTGTACTTCTTTTAATTCTTCTGTTAGTAGCTCCTTTTTTGAAAAGATGTTTCCAAATTTATTTTTGTTTAACATATTGAAGTTTGTGTGCTAAAATGAATATTTTGTTGCCTTTTTCCTTTGTAATCCACCATTTTTCTAGTTTTTTTTCATAATTTAGATCTTGAAACCACATGAATTCCATTTTTAAATGGATTCCATTTGATTTTTTGTGTCCAGTGGTTTGAGCCTGCAAAAGGGATGATTTTTTAGCTGAATTTGTAGTAATCAAGGCCACAATCAATGAGAGGTGGAACCTATCAAGCCATTTGATTATGCTCTAATTTCTTTGCCTTGTATTAGTCCAAGTAAATTTCCCAGAGTTTGGTTTATATCTATTATTCCACCATTAATGTAAATGTTTTACAAGTCTAGCATATTAGGAGGCAAAATTATGAATCCCCTTGGTTTTTTTGAGGCTTTGAGTATGGCATTAAAATCCCCTTCTACAATCTATTTTAGATTTTTGTGAGACTAGTGGATACATTTAAGAGTAAAAAATCTCGATCACCTTGGTATATGGAAGAAATAAATGTTCTATCCATGAACATTTTGGGAGATAATCTTACCTTTTAATTTTCTTGGGTTTCAAAGTATTTCCAATCAACCAACACTTCCTTTGGCTTCTTCACATATTCAATCATAATTTTTCCAAATACTTTTAACAACTATATTGGTTTCTTGAAGGCATAAGATATCTAACTTTTCTTCTTCCAGGGGTCGATTTAATAAGCAACCTTTGTCAGAGTTTAGTCCCCTAACATTCTTGGTGATGGTTTTCATAATGCTTGGGTGGTGAAGGATTCCTTTTCACTGATACTGAAGGTCTCTAAGATTCTATGATTTCCACTTTTAGCTATCAACTAAGATTTTTTTTTGGATTTTTTGAGTAATGGGTTTTCTTCCTTGTGTAGATGGCGAACCCACATCTTGGTTGAATACTTTTTGGCTCTTTGACCTTTACCTATTTTCATAGTGGTAGATGAAGTGTATCACCTTCATTGCCTTGAAAAATGATAATTATTTTGAAAATAAGCATCTAAACAAAAAGTACATAATTTCATAACTTAAAATATATTTCATGAATTTTAAAACAAAATAAAACATGATGTGATAGAAATCCATCACTATCAGGGGTCTTTAGAGGGTTGTTTACAGAAGAACTTGAATAAGGATATAGAAGAGAGTATGGGTCATAATTTTGGAAAGAACGCATGGAATGTAAATTATTATTTGAATAACTCACCATAATTGTTTTAAAAATGTTATTAACATTTATCAATGTGTATAATTATACATTTATGTTTCAATATGAATTCATTTATTTAGTCATTAATAATTTTGGTTAGATATAACACATGAAAATTTGATTATTTTATTTAATTAACTAATACATACATATTGCCTTTGATCCCCAAGAAATGTGGATTCAAGGTTATTGCATACAACCACACAATCCCTATTCTATACGAATAATTAAAATTAACTTAACCTCTCACTTTCACAAAAATAGTTAATCCTATCACTAATATTACTCTAAGTATGATGAACTTACATAATATTCCCAATATTCCCCCCTTTAGTATAGGCATAGGGAAAGGAAACACTATAGATAAATCAGAACATGTGACATGACAATCAATTTAATGGATAATAAACACATTGACTTTCCACAAATGACAACATGTCAACCATCCAAGCATGAATAGAGACACATGACTATTCATAGCCCATATTTATGTCTACATCCACATATGTTCACACCAAATATATACTATGATTCTAGTGATGACTTATATGCGTAAACATGGACACATATTTTCATGCTTTCACTTCCAATGAGAACCCATCATCACTTACACATCACATTTGAAAGTAGGTATATACATATTTTTATACAAATTGTCTATAATGAGAACATATCACCACTAAGTACATACAAACACAAAATAAAAGACAAATATTGAGGACTATGTTCACACTAAATTACCATATATATTTTAGGATTGTAAATTTCTTGCACACTCTAGAGTTATTATATATATTTGTGCAACACATTTGAGTAGCTTTTCTTCGCACAACATTGCAAAACTATCCCAAAAATAGTCTTATATCACTCTCATAGCTACCTATGTATGCACTCCATAGTTACATGTGAAAACACTTTGGAGCTAGAAAAGTATACACTCTGAAGCTACCTTCAAAAATATTTTGTGGCTGAAAAACTCCAGAGTTGAAACACTCTAGGATACTTTAGATTTGGATCTGCATAAGGTTAAATGAGTGACATTAATATGAGATTATGAGTAATGGACTAAAATATTAGCTTCCTTAACTCATCTGGTATATCAATTGTCCATGATTTTTCCAATTCTCCAAATTATGTAAGTGGTTGGATTCTAATATTTTTTGATCTGTCTGCTACTTAGTTGCCAATTTGTTTCATACACTAGAATCTAATTTCTTCTGACTAGGATGAGATCCTGTGAGCTTCCTCTTGAAGTTCTTGGAGTGTCCATGATTTGATTTTTCCTAAAATCATACCATTAATCTAAATTTATGAGTCTCCTTCAATAATTATTCAATCCATCCTTTTGAGACTACATCCCTAAGATCATTAAGGCTAGGCCCTCAGCTTGGTTGTTGGTACATGTTCCAAGATAAAATTCCAAAATTTGAAGATGCTGGCTTGAGCTATTTTTGAATATGCATTCACCCTTAGTTGAGCCTAGAATCCCTCTTGATGCACCATCAAAGATTTGTATAATAAATTTAATAGGTGGAGATTTCAAGAGTTATTAATCTTATCTATTCTGATGTTATAATTCGGTTGTTGAGGCCTTAATCTATTAAATATAGTATGTTGATTAATGTTCCAAATTTTATTTTGATTCCTTAACAAGTTCTAATTTTTTATTGCTTTCAAGATAGACTTCTAAAGTGATTGCTTCAATCTTGACCCCTAGCCTTGTGGGAGAGAGAATTTTTTCCTTGAAGATTCTCTAGTTTCTCTCGATCCATAAATTCCATATGATTATTTTTGGAATAATCATCCAACTATTTTTTAGGGTCTTATTCCTAAATATTTAGCTAACATTATTTGAGCAAGGACCTTAGACATTGAGAAAATCAAGTTGAGGTGCCATTCTTTTATCCAGTTAAACCATACTTTTTCAAGAAGGGATTGTGGATGAATATATGACTACTAGATTCCTCATTTTATCCACAAAGTAACTAAATTTATGGGTCATGGAATCCTCTTTTGATTTCATTTATCAAAGGTTAGAGCCTTTTCCAAAATTATAGTCAGAGGAAGGAATTGGCTTTTGGGAACCTAGATTTAGATCAAACTTATTGGGAGGGGAATGGTTTGAGATCAATTAAAATTAGTTTTATTATTTCAATGTAAATTTCTTTGACTAATAATTTTCCATCCTTGGAACCCATCCCATATGAGTCTCTCCACTTCATTTTCATTACCTAATGGATAACAAGATAAGAGGAGGGAAAGGAGAAGGGGAAAGGTCACTGGTTTGGTCATCCATACCCTTAGGAGGGGGGTTTCTAGAGTTTTGATGTTTAGATAAAAAATTTCCATGATTTCTCCATCTAAACCCTTTTTGGTGCTTAGTGGATGTGTTAAATTTAGGGATCCATATTTGAACATATTTGATTTTTGTCATACAAAAATCTTTGAAATAAGGTTTTTTGGGTTTAGAAGGAAAGTTAGGGCATGAACATATTATCCTGAGTTTTTTATAGAACCATGTCCCTCTAGTGAATTTTTTTGTTAATCAAAGATAGAAAGGTGAGCTAAAAATAACTTTTAGTAAGCCAAAAAATTTCTTATCATGGATAGTCTTTGTAATTCTGGGCTATCCTAGAGTTTAGTTCTTCATTCATAGGCCAAGCACCAATAAATTTATAGATTAGGTCTTTATTTGATAGGTTAATCATGATTGTTTCTAGTTTGTTGTCCAAGATCAAAATGATTAGGATTGAGCTTGAAACCATAATGTTTATTTCATTAATAGTGATAGTGAGAAATGATGCAAGTTTTTGCTCGATTTTAATTGTAGATTATACATCTATGTTGGCTTTACCACTAGCTAGAACCAACTCCTTCATTCCCCTTTTCACGTCATTAGCTTCTTTTAGATGTAGGACATGCCTAGACAACTTAGCCTCCCCTTTATCATTATTGGTCATTACATATTTGAGCATTGCCTGTTTGCTTGCCTCTGCTTTGCTCGTTCTGGTTGCACTACTCATATAACTCGACATAATATTGTATCATGGATTGATAGATACTATATCATACATTTAGTAATTGTAATTGTAAAACTTAAATATAATATTCATTAATATATATATATATATATATATATATATATATATTCAATTTATTTTAAAAAAATTAATAAAAAGCTAGGGTTCTTATTTTTTCATTGTCATCATCATCTAAATTGAATTTTTTATATCCACTAACATCAAAATTAAAACTATGTTCCTTGCATTTAGGATTAAAATAGACTGTAGCATTCACATTCTCTTTTTCAAATAGTATGCAGTTATAGACACGTGAAACATATTTTTCATATGAATTGCCCAAGGAAGATGATATTTGTTTTGTTGTTGTATACAAGTAGGAATTGTGTTTCCTTCAAGGAAAAAAAACAATTTTTTAATAACCTACACATGTATAAACATAATTTTAGGAACTTACACATTTTTATATGTAATATATCTCTTAATAAAAGAATTTATAAGACAATCATAATTTTACAAAGATAATTTTTTGCTTACTTTTGTAGTGTTGTTTCAATAATTTTTGACCAACCAAATCTGACCTTCTAGTCCATTAATGCTAATGTGGCATTTAACATTATTTTTCTTGCCACCTTGACTTTAAAAAATGTTGTTTTTGTTAGTTTTTTAATATATTTAGTTCCCACATCCTCTACATTGACCTATGCATCACCATCAAGTGCATCTTCATCTAGACTTTCTGCCAGTTTCATTCATAGTATTAACACCATCATTGTCATTGCCATTATCTTGTTGAATATAATCATGATCATAAATATGAGTAGAAGGATGAGAAAATAAGAGATATCATGTTATCCAAACCCCCATCTTATTTGTGTCTGAACTATAGTTTATTTATTGCACTACCTAATGATAGTGATTATGTTTCATGAGGTGTACATTTCAAAATCCAAACCTTTTTTCAAAGTTTTTATTTTTTGATAAATTATTTTGTAGGTGCATGGATGATCAAGTTGGCACATGGGCCATGTATATGTCTTTTCTGTGTCTGAATTCTAGTTCATGTATTGCACTATTTTTTGGTTGTGATTATGTTCTCTATTGGGCATGCATTTTAGGGTCCAAGATTTTTTTGCCTTTTATCTATCTTGGTAATTTTTAAAGGTGCATGGGATGATTCAGATGGCACATGGATAATTTATCTATCTACACAACATCTACACAATGATATTTAAACCTAGAGGTATGATCATCAATCTTTAATATACGAATTAAACAAATGATCATAATGAAATACTCATGATAAATGTTCTATACATTAAAAAAAAAAAGCATAATAATCCTAAAGTAAATTTCTAATATAATAAATTCAATCATTAATTAATTTGAAAATATACAAAAAATAAAATTATATTTTGGCAAGTACTCATTAAAAATGTCTCCAATTTTTTTCTATAAATCCATCTATTTAACATTGTAATTGAAGAGAATGAAAAATCATTCATTTAAGGCCTTCTTTCCATTACATTATCTTAACTTTATAAGAGGGGGAAGATTATAATTATAATAAAATATGTAACATCATAATTGAAGAGATGATGAAAAAACATCCATATAAGGCCCTCTTTCTATTACATTATCTTAACTTGATTAGAGGGGGAAGATTATAATTATAATAAATAAGGGATTCTTTCCTTGATTTAATATCTATATTTTACTTAACCATTATATAATGAGATAATTCCTTTGGCATGTCAGTCTCTCTGTTAGTCTGACACTCCATAAATAGAATTGATTTTCTTTGACATTCATTGCTAAAAATTGTTTATCAAACCGATAATATTTTTGTAAGCATCCACACCTAGTAATATGTATGATCTCACTTTTTATGCACTTTATGACCCTCTTCAATCTTCTCTAAGTGATTTTTCATTTGAACATAAACCATAAGTTGACATGCTAAACATAAACCTAACCAACCTTTTCCAATCACTGAATGAGTATTCAGTTTTCTAGAATGGTAATATGGAAATGCCATAATCTTGATAGGTTTTTGACTACACAATGAGGAGGGTCAAAATAAAGAAACCCAAAGCTGTGTTAAATGTAATAGATGATCATACCATATAGTTTCACCTCCAAAAGCTAAAAGGCTCATATAGTTGAAGAAATGGTTTTTTCATTCAACATACACCATATGCTTGGAAATTATGAACTCCATATCATATAATCCCATATATTTTCTTGGAAGTTCCAAAGCCCTTAAAAACTTCTCGTAAGGTTTGTATGGTATTTGTGATTTTTATTTGGTCAATTCATTCAATATAATTATAAACTGATTATTTGGTTGAATGATTTGCACCTCATCTTATTCATTAGAGGGTTTGTATTGAGGACATAGTGATTTGTCTAATGCTTGGAGAGGATAGAGGGTACCAATGAAGAGTAAAGAACAATAGCCTTATTGGGATTTACCTAAAAAATTGAATTATCCTTTCCAAAAATACAGCTCCTCAACATTCCTCCTCTTATAACTTTGCCTCTTTTCCATAGTGGTAGATGAAACGTATGACCTTCATTACCCTGAAAAATGACAATTATTTTGCAAATAAGCATCAAAACAAAAATATTTATAATTGCATACATTAAAATATATTTCATGGTTTCTAAAATAAATGAATACATGATGGGATAAAGAGCCATCATGTCAAGGGTCTCTAAAGGGTTGTTTGTAGAAGAACTTGACTAAGGATCTAAAGGAGAGTATGAGTCAAAATTTTGGAAAGAACGCACATAATGTACATTTTTCTTTGAGTAATTCACCATAATTGTTTCAAAAAAATGATTAATATTTATCAATGTGCATAATCATACATTTATGTTTCAATATGAATGCATTCATTTAGGCTTTATTAAATTTGGTTAGAGATAACACATGGAAATTTGATTATTTTATTAAATGAACTAATGCATATATAAATACTTTTATCCCGTACAAATGTGGAGTTGGGATTATTACAAAAAATCACATAATCCCTATTTTATAGGGATGAGTACAACTCACTTAACCTCACTTTCACACAAATAGATAATTCTATAACTAATGTTACCATAACAACAAGGTACTAACATAATATTCTGAATATTCCCCCTTTCAATATGGACATAGAGAAAGGAGACACTATAGATAAATGTAAATATGTGATGTGACATTGAATTTAATGGATATGAAACACATTGACATTCTATGAATGGCAACACATCAACCATCCAAGTATGATCAGGGACAACTATTCCTCCATATCTATGTTTACATGAATATATGTTCATATCAAATATGTACTTCCTTCTAGTGATGACTTACATATGTAAACATGGACACACCTTTTCATGCTTTAACTTCCAATGAAAACACATCATCAGTAACACATCACATATGAAAGTAAGTATATGCATATTTTTCTATAGTTTATCATTAATGAGAACATATTATTAATGGCTACAAATAAACACAAAATAAAAAAACATATGTTGAGGACTATGTCATCACTATCTTTACTGAGTGTTAGGCTTCTCACTAAACCTATGTTTGGATCCTCTATTCATAATCATGAACAACATAAATAGTATCCATTGACATTAGATATTATTATTGTATTAGTTAGTTTGGCATAATTTTTAGTGGGACTCTTATTTAGTGAAAAACTTGAGGTTATTGGTGGGTGGATAGATGGTAGAGATGTGAAATAGGTTTTATGGTAGGTAATAAATGTGGGAAGTTTCTTTCATGTATATCTAGGAAGATGAGGGATGTCAAAATGCAGAGATGTGGAAACTCAATTAGCATGGAATGGTCAAGGAGCATGAGTGGACCATCATGGACCAATGATGAAATTTTGGAATGGTTGAACCTGTTGGAGAATATGAGGGTGCACAAGGATGAGAATGACTAGAGTTTATATTTATTTAAAATTAAATACACATGGTAAGGGCCATCAAAACATGTCTAGGCCATAGATGCATGGTGATATTATCTAAATTCAACTTAATGTTTCCAGTTGTATAAGGTATAAAACCAAAATAATAAGTTGCAACCTATCAATTTCTAGGCCATATAGTTGTTAAAATGGATCATAGTTGTAATCTCTATGTGAATCCTTTATAGATATTTGACAGTTGTCATAGGATGGTAGAGTTAACACCCATATGGGCTAATGAGTGGTGACTGATAGAGAACAAATTTTTGGTAGGTGCACTATTAGTTAAACACCTTAAAAGAATAGAATTACCTAATAACCCACAAAAATGTCTTGACATATGATAAAATGCTCTTGCAAAAAGGTTTCAAAAAATGATATTCATGCACATATTTATAGATTTCATACATAAGTAACAAGGTTAATAATGACACCTTCCCCATTCAAAAACTCATGTTCCCATACTCTAATACCAAATATTAAAATATGTATTGAAATTACTGAGATACAAATATGTTCAAGGAAAAGGTGGGGTTTCCATTGTTAATTTTTTCAATTCAACTTACCTAATTTGCTCTTAATTTAATGTATGAAGAATCAAATTCACCCTTAAAATATTAGATAAAACTCCAATTCACCCATAATCAACTTCGAATGCCAAATCCATCAAATATTCATTTCACTATATATACTCAACAAAATGAGACCCTTGTTTTCTCAATTACACATAATATTTATGCCCTCTCTACATTTAACACAATACACATGTTTTTTCCTCAATTCAATCTTCATGCCCTCTTTCAGAATTCAACTCAATCTTCATGCCTTTCTCTTCAGTTCACTACAAATGCTTAACAAAATGATGCACTTATTTTCCCAATGGCACTATTTATACCCAAGTATATAATTTTAACATAGCTTCTAACTTAATGTGTGACATTAGTAAAGATATCCTTAAGTCAGAGACTAAATTCACATTAAAGATGGAAATAAAGTCCTACTTAGGGACACCCCAATGTAACCTGTAAGTAATGTAATGGAAATAAAGGCACAAATTAAGTCATCCCAATGTATGTAAGTAATTAAGTCACTCCAACATCATCTCTTAGAGACCCCCAATGTCACTAACAAAGATACCCAACATCACTCGCTAAAGTCAACCATTCAAGAGACACTATAACATCACCCTCTAAAAAGACCTCTTAAATCCAGCTTTGAATATGAACTAAGGGTGCTATATTTGAAAAAGAAAAGCCTCTACAGTCTTTAAGGTGACCTTATAAGGCAAATTTAAATTAGCTAAATGTAGTAGTAAACAAAATATTTTTAATTATTGGTTAGTTTTTTGTTTTTAATTTAATCATCTCATTAGAATACAAGTAGATGAAATAACTTAGGATTGGTAGTCTTTAGGGACATCCTAACATGAAGCTAATTTGGAATTTCTTGTATATACCATTATTGCTATGATTTATATCCATGTGAGTTGGCTTTACTTATTCTTCCAATTATATTGAAGTCTTATTCTCACTATTAATATTTTCAAGTTTTCAAAGAACATTACTAATAGCTATTATTATTTTTTCCTTCCATCTACTTATTGAGAAAAATCAAAACATAATGTATGGGAGGCATCTTCAACAAGTGTACAATATGTGAATATGTTTTGGTGATCTAGTTCATAATGAATTTGGAATGCTTGCATCATTTATTACACACACCAAAATCAAATGGGAGTGTTTTATTAGTTTTAGTTTTATTATTTTTCTATCTTTGTATGTTGTGAATAACATCAAATGTATCAATATTTATCATTATCATCATCTTTCTACCTAGCTATAATTTAGAAACATGATGTCAACTATAGCATATGGAACTATCGATAACAATTGTATATCAAGTATGAATGAATTTTAATGTGGCACCTCTAGGATTGAAATGTATGTATGTAAGAGTTGTAATTGAAATATATTTAACTATGCATACGTTCCTCCTAAAGAGATGCATGCACACACCCCAAGTCTTATGGTGGAAGGTGCAACTAATTCTAAGTTTGTCTTAAAAAAATAATAATGATACCCTTAATGATGAAATATTATATGGGCTAATGTAGTTCTAGCATTTGCAGATGATTATGTGTGTAGCTAAATATGATCTAGTAAAATAAATGCAAGTAATAGCTCTTGGATAAAAAATACTAGGACTAATTTGAATAGCCAAAATGTAAGGCTGGGTTAGGTCATGATAAACGCAAGAAGGAAATGGTGCTAGGACAGGTATGGATACCCATGATGTAAGGCTAAGTTAGGTTGGGATGACTTAGAATAGAATTAGAGGATGTTGATAAAAGCTCAGAATAGGTAATGTCAAGTATGTTAAAAAAATGTAAGTAATAATTTGATCTACTTCACTTATGTTGAAATAATTTCCAAAATGAAGAGATAAAGAAAAAAAGGATATATTTAACAATAGCCCCCAAGATGATCTTATTCTAGGAAATCTTCAGATCTAAGAACCCATGAAAATCAACAAAAAAGAAGGAAGGAATCCCTCCATCAAAGCAATCCATTTAGATGATACATTAAACATAAACAAAATCATAGAGAAAATTAAGCAAATATGGATACCGAATATTCACAAGATAGAGTTGCCTAGGAGGAAATCCCCTCTACATTGCAATCACTTTAATGTGAGTTTTCTCTTTGAATATTAGGGGATTTGGTGTTGCTAGATAATGCCATACCTCATAGAGTCCTAGTAGAAAATATATATATGGTTTTTATTTAAAAATCCTTGAGAAGTGGGTTTTAAAACATATTAATTATACATGAATATGGGGAAGTAAACAAATAGTCATATGCTCCAATACCTGAATCATGATTCATTGGGACTTGGCAAAGTATGATTTTGACTCTTAAGTTCCTTTCCTATTTAGAATTTTGGTTAGAAGTAATGTCAAGGAGTTTCATATGTTTTTTCATGTGTAAATATGTAAATTACCCCTTTGGAATAAAATGGAAATATTATGTCAAAATAGTTGATAACATGGATTAGGAAAGTCAATATGCATGATTTGGTTGTTATTGCCAATGTTAACAATATAAGAAATATGGATGAAAAAAATGAGTTTAGTCAATAATTTGGCTACAAAAGTCCTTGACAAGATGGAAATTGAAGCTTGTATGGTTGAAATGGATTTTACATGAGGATACATCACATGGAGTAATAGAAGGTGAGAAAAACCCCTCAATGTGCACTACTACTTGGGGGATAAGGTTCTTGATTAACAATATTATTTCCCCTTTGCATTAAGGCTTGGATGCACCATAATGGTCTAGAGTGATTTATGGTGGATGAAGGGATTACTCTTATCATGGATACATTAATTATTTAAAATATTGGTGGTGACCTCATAAAAATGGATAAGGATGACTTTAGTTGTTTTTCAATTCACAATAAGGAGACACCATGTCTATCGATGTAACTTCTATCAAAGATGGTTTGAGTATGATTTTGTTTTATCAACATTAATCTTTCATACAACCTCTTCCTTGGTCATCTTTAGACATCAATCATGAAGGTTATTCTACTACTTTTTAAGTGTTGTAGTTACGCATGAAGGGGAGGCGATCACATGCTTGGTTTGGCCTGAAGTGAAAGAACAAGACCATGATCATGATCTGAATTGTAAGCAATGAAATGTTGTCCCCTAATTCTAAGAAAAATATTCTTGTTCTGGTACTGTCAAGATTTAATATTTTCTTTCCATTTTGTTGTCTTTTTTAACCTCATTTAAACCTTTGGTATAATTTTATGGTGTAAATTTTATGAATATTTTGAGTGTTAGACATCTATGTGGTTGTACTAGAGTTTCACCAAAATCCATGGGCTATTAATTCTTTGTGGAATTTTGAGAGGGAAATTTTGATGCATATAAATTGTTCTCTATATATATTTTGGTTTCTTTTAAGCTCCCTATACATTTTAAGCTCCCTATTAGAGATTTTGAAATATATGACCTATAATTGTTAGCTTGTTGGTATTTTTGGGTGATATATTGATTTTGTTAACCCTTATCCACATTTAAACAATCAAATCTTAATAGCCAACCAATCAATATTGGAATAAGGCATAACATGGTTCATCAAAAGCTTCAAATATTCCTCTTTTTCTATGTAAAACTACTCACTCTATTATAATAATATCACTCTATTATAAAAATCTTTTAAAATGTTGTTTTGGGTTTTTCACTCTATCTAATCTTTCTAGAACATTTTAAAATATAGTTTTTGTGAATAACTGTGAAAGATATCACTGTTTTAGTGGAATTTTATCATACTATGTTTATTTACTTAAAACCTACTATAAAATGCAAAATACAACATTTCTATTTAAAAATAAACTTCTCCCAAAATTTTCCTTTTCTACTATGAATTAGATTAGGATTTGTAGGGTAATGTTGAAGAAATATTTTTTCGCAAAATATTTCATGATACATAGGATCAACTTGTTAAATCCAAACACATAGCAACCTCTAACATGTCATAGTATAAGACAAATTTTACTAGAGCCTTGGGTTTATGCAAAGGAGAAAATAGTTCATTCTAGTAAATAATAAGTACCAATGCACTCATTACTACAAAAAATGCTACAACACAAAAATATCCTACAAGTATTAAACTCTAGGTTTATATGGGTTTATATGTGCATTTCCAATCAAAGTAAGAAATAGTTATAAAAATCTAGAGGGTTAATATAATAAATACTATCCATTTCAATTCAGAACCACAACTAGGTAGAGACTTAATAAATTCAATGCAAAACACCTTTTTGTATTTTTACAAAAAATGTCAGCAATATTTAGTACCATAATGAGGTTATTAAATTTATTATCTCGATCATGTGATTGACTTCCTGGCTATATAAATCTACAACCAACATATGATTCCAGCACTATTTGATAATTTATAAGTATAGAGCAATTCAAAGGTAATCATTGTATCATGGTTTTCTTTTCACCCAATGCTTAACACCATTTGGACACATCCCATATTGAAATCATCTACAATATAGAAGAGGAAAATCTCAAGTTGTAGATGCCACAATTTATTATGGCAGTTCCAACAACAAAGGTTGGACAAAGTGTGGTCAACATGTATAATATTCATACATTCAATATTTACCAAATGTTATCAAAATCTAACAGAGTGGCCAATCAAACTAGTGATATCACAACCATTTAAAATATAGAAAATAGTACAACACTAAGTGTCCTTGTCCACTTCTATTTAAACCATTATGATAGTGTTAAACATATACACAAATTAAAAGCTTCAAGATCATAAATAAACTTGGTACAGTCTGATCCTAATGGTTGTAATTGTTACTAGTGCCATAGTATTCTTAAAAATAATTATAGATAAGGAGACCAGACATAATCTTACCCATCATTATTAGTGCCAAAGTATGGTCTATCAAGAAAAGAGCATTTCAGTAAAATTCAATTAAAAGGTGAGCTATGTGTTCCACATAACAGTGTGTTTGCCCACAAGTTACTTAGCTTCATCAAAAGATGAGTTTCAATGAGCATTTAGGTGGCATATAGACCTATTTCATAGTGCATATGAAAATATAAGATAAAATATTTTACATTCTACCCAAAAAAAACTATATTATAAAGTTTATTTAAGTCAAATAAATAAATTACAGTCAATCAACTCATATAGGTCATACAAGAACTTATGGATGTAAAAAATGACATCCAAAGCCTGCATGTTTTCCCATAAGCTACTTAACTTCATCAAAATTTGAGTTTTAATGAGCATTTAGGTGGCATATATACCTCTTGCATAGTTCATATGAAAATATAAGGTAAAATCTTATACATTCTACCCAAAACAAAACTATACTATAAAATTTGTTTAAGTCAAATAAATAAAGTACAACCAATGAAATCATATAGGTCATACAGGAACTTATGGATGTAAACATCATCATCCAAATCCCGATTTTATAAAATTAAAATAGTGTACAACCATACCTAAATAACCAATAAACTTCAACTACAAGAATTTTATAGCCATCAAAACATCCAATAAACTTTAACAACAAAGACATTTCAATCCATGTAATATCAAACAGTACTTTAACAACAATTGCAATTTTCAGCCATATGAAAACAATGATTTAACAATAATGACCTAGGCTTGTAAATGTATTTTACTAAGTTCTAGAGCCAATTCTGATTTTAGAGTTTGCTCGATGGCATTACGCTATATAAGGTATTCTCAAAAGAGCTTTAGATATACCAGCTACTCTATCAAGGTACCACATATAAGGGTTTTTTATAACTCAACTCTTAATAAATATTGTAAATAAAATGAAATCCATAAATCTCATGGATGAAATGAAATATGAAGAATTATAATAGACATAAACTACTTCCAAAAGAAAATTATAGGTATAAAACTAATCTAGGTTTTCTTGCTTTGTACATGGAAATTATTTATATATATAAATATAGTCATTTTTTAGCCATGCAAATGTTTCATAAAATTAACAATTGAAAAAATTTCCAACTACCATTATATAATGAACTATCACAATCAACAAGAACTTTAAAGTTACATTGACTTCCCTTCCCCATTGTTTATATTGAGGTTACCACATGAGTGATCAAATTTACATTTTGTTTGAGGTTTTTAAAACCTTTTTAATTTCTTTTAAACCTTATTAAGAAATGAAACTTGATATTTTCAAACCATATGTAATTATTAGGATTTTGGGGTGTGGAATTTATGCTTCCTTTTCATAATATAAGCTTGATATTAATCTTTTACGCTTCACATCATAACAAAAAACTACCTTTAGACTTAGTCATAAGACCTCACTAATGATTTTCAAGTATCGATCACCATTTTGGCTTTGAGTTTTAAAATTAATACAAGGTGAAACCTATTCTCACTGGTCAATTTAGTAAGAGATGTTAGTTTATGAATTAAAGGGAAGTCCCTTATATATTGTATCAATGGTAAAGTCAGTTTGTTATAACAATAATTAATTAAGAGGTTTTCCTATTGCAAGCTTTATTTTATACCTGAGTAAAACAATTAATTGTTGTAAGGTCAAGGTATTAATTAAATTTAATCATCAACTAAAACCTTTTCTTGACCCTAAACAAGACGTTGGACCATAAGGTCAAGTCAAATAAAGCATTAAAGGGTTAATCCATTTGTATGGATTATTATAAATAATGAAAAAAATATTATAATAATAATAAATATTCTATATTGATTAGATCATGGAAATAAGGGATGGATCTGAGTGAGAGGTAGATGGAAGATGATGAAGGCATCTTTGGAGGAGGGCAAACATAGATGACAGTGATAAAGGAGCAGGTCAAGGTTAGAGTTCAGACATGGATAGCAATAGTGAAGGATTGCGAGGGGGGTTTTAGCAAGGGTAAGGTTATGCAATTTAGAGTAGGTCAGCCAGAGGGAGTTGTAGAATACTAACAAGATGAATCTCATATGAAGTTGAATCAAATGGCAATGATGGCTATGACTCAACAAGGCTATGGGAGGAAGTGAATAGGGGTACAGGTCCAATCTATATTTAGATATTACAATGTTGATGATGCTGGGAGGAGTGGGAAGGAGCAAAGTGGTGGGATAGGAATGGATCTAGGTAAAGGTAGAAAGATAAAAGAGGTTGAAAACTTCTCTAGGTTTTTTGCATCTAAATATATCTAGGATAACCTATCCTTTGAAGACATTCTAGAGTTAGAAAGGTTGGTGGTGAGCAATGGAGTGTCAGAGAAAAGCCTTTCTCTTAGGAAGATTATTGAAGGCATTCCCTCTTTGTCAAATAGGGTTTCTCCTAAGGATTTTGTGTTTGTCAACTACAGTAATTACTTAAAGCCTTTTTATTATTGTAATGACTTATGCAAAGAAGTCATGCTCAGAAAACATCTTGCCTCAGATCTAGTTATGATTCCTAAGAGCCAGATTCAGAAAGAAAAGTTGTCAGAGGAGGTTATAGAGTCTATAGAGAAGGTTCATATGGAATTAAATTCATATTAGAATGATTTCATATAAATGGCCTTTTTGGTTGATATTCCTTTAATATTTTCAAAATCTCCTTCACTCTTAGAAATTTTAGATGATGAACTCTCTTTGATGGAAGTGGAAAGGGGGTAAAGAGATTTGATTGGTAGGTGTGTGGGTAAATGACCCTCTTGGATTCTCTCTCAGAATGGTCATAGAACACTTGGCCCAAAATTAAATATCCTTCTTTGTCAGGCTTGGCAAATGGGTTTTTTATGCTCTTGTTTTAATCTTTTAAAAATAGGGACTTTGTCTCGACAAATGAACCATGGTTCTTTGGCAAGTAGGGGGTGTTTTTTAATCCATGGACTCCCTTTTTTGATCTATATTATTCAATGATCTCCCAAGCCCTAGTTTGGGTCAGATTTTACAACACTCCTTTGGTCTTATAGGATGATGATCTTTTCAATAAATTGGTTAGCATGCTAAGATTTTTTTTTAAATTTGATGACTCCATTAGGCAGATTTGAACTATGCCAAGGTGTGTATGCTAGTGGATTTAGCTAAACTGCTACACCATTAAATTCATATTTCTTCCTCTCATGGTGTGTGGATGTCTTTTATTAATTTTTAAGGCCTCCCTTTCATCTACTTCAAATTCAATCAAGATGATCATAATATGGCTTTGTGCCCCAAGAATTTTTTTTGATGTTCTTGGTCACTATTCTTACAGAAATGGGTTAGGAAAATTGGTTGCTCAAATCAGGA
Organism: Torreya grandis; assembly: GCA_037957365.1. Taxonomy (NCBI): domain Eukaryota; kingdom Viridiplantae; phylum Streptophyta; class Pinopsida; order Cupressales; family Taxaceae; genus Torreya; species Torreya grandis. Next base: position 1,824,925 of record JARHVA010000424.1, on the reverse strand, counting down.
TTTAGTGTAAAGAATGCATCCTTCTAGTGAGCCCCCATCTACAATAATCTTTTAGTAGGGTTCAAATAGGTCTATGTATAGGGAAGTTTTGGAGGCTTTAGCAACATAGGCTATTTTGTAGGTAAGGCAACTCTCTTCTCCCTTGAGGTAAAGAGTGGCTGAGGATCCTAAGCCAGAGCATGTTATCAATCCCCCTCTTTTAATAGTTTCTTCTCAAAAAAATATGAAATCATTGGATATTACTGAAGAAGGGGTAGAGGATGGGGAAGATTCTTAAGATCTCATCAGTAGAGTGGTTTATCTATTACTAAGCAACCTAGTGTTTTGAAAACCCCTAACTATGGCATGAAAGGAAAAAGGGGTAAGAAAATGGAAGTGGAAAGGCTTCAACTTGAGGCTCAGAACTCCATCTATGGAGATACAAAATGGACTATGAAAACCTTACTCTCTAGCAGGAGTATATGTTTGTTGGCTACTAAAGGATGAGCTCTTTGGTTTATTTTCTAAGTTTGTAGCTAAGTAATTTTCTCTTAGCCCAAGGTGTTGTCTTTTCCTTCTTGTCTTTTATTTCCTAGTTGGTGTCTTGGTCCTTCTTGGTCTTTACTTGTGTTCGAGGTCGTAGGTCTTGATGCTTCTTTGGCTTCTTCATTGTTTTTTACTAGGTATTTATGTTTTTTCTAGTGGTTTTTCATGAGGATTAGACCCTCAGTTTGTGTTGTAGAACTGGTTAAAGTTATGGTTAAAAACTTACCAATTATTGCTCCAAATAAATTCCCCATTCTTATCTAAAAAATATTCCATATTGATTAATAAATTAATTGTCTTCTCCTCCAAGTGGTAATATTTTTCAATGGAGAATTAAACGTCAAATTAAAAACTACCATGACAAGATGTGATAAGAAATAAAAATAATATATTTCTTACAAGTACAAGGTTAATATCTAGATAGTATAAAAAAATTATATCTCCTTAAGAGGAAGTAAAACATACTTAGTTTCATCAATTATAGATAGATAAGACTTCTTAAATGTGGGTTGAGCTATGGTTATTATAAGCCTGAATATAATTATGCATCCTTTAGCAAGAGTATACTCTTCAAACCTCCAAAATGATTATATATTGGTAGATCATAACATTATATAAGGGTGTTTCTCCACTTGAGAATGAATATAGAGCACACAATAAATGATTAAAGAATATATTTTGGAAATGACTTCACGATGTTCAATATGTATGGTTGCAAATTTTGTACATTCTTAATAGAGATAATGGTGTTCAATGATTGGATGTTCTAATTTTTTTGGTGGTACATTATCTCTATCAAAATTTCCATTATTTTCCTCTTTTTACCCATCTAAACTTGGCTCAATCCTTGGGTTTTCAAGTATTTTCTTATAATTATTGTTATCTTCAATAAATTGATCAAAACATGGGCCATATCCTATATTGTTGAAACCCTATATTGTTGAAACTATAAAGGGGTATACTTCCTATTAGTTTAACTATAAAGACACAATTTTAACTTAAATTCTATATTCTCTAAAGTTTTCAAAATATCTTTTCTTTTGATTTGGTGCCATAGGGTGGTTTATTGAGGTTCACCTAGTATTCTCCTCCTTAAACAGGGGTATGGGGGTTGTTATCATAATACTTTATTGAGGTTCACCTGGCATTATCCTCCTTAAACATGGGTTTAAGGGTTACTATCATGATAATTTTTTGAGATCCAATATAATGTGTATTTTATCTTATGTTTCATGGTTCTTGAGCTATAATACAATTGTCTGTAGACTTTGTACACTTAATTGGGTTCTTCTCTTGATACATTTTCTTTTTTATAAAGTGAGGGGTTCTATTGGGGACCTCACCTATGTAGATTAAGAAAGTACATTGTGAATTTTTTTTTTATAAAACAAAGGTTTCTCCATTCAAGAGAAATTTACAATCGAAATACATAATAAAAAATTTAAAAGATGGCCATGCACAAGAGGTAATTGGCAAATTTATTGCCATCAAAGCCATCAAGATGCCACCAAAAATATCCCATGTTATCGAAAGGTATAGCCATCAAGCCCAAAAATTATCAAAAAAAATCAAACATTGTTATGAATTACTAACAATACCAACAAAACCATTGAACTAGACCACAACCTAGAGCAACCCAAATAAGGAATGAAATAAAATTGTCCACAAACACCAGATCCAAACTAAAGAAAATAGATCATTGGGTTTTGAACAATGTGATGTATACATAAAACATAAAAGAGATTAAAAATAACAAGTGGGTAGCTACCTTAGATGTCATTAAAATTACCTAAGCCACCCCAATAATTTGAACCACTGCCAACTACTTTTCTAGAAGAAGCTTTTCCAACCACCTTATCACTAGAATGAGCTGAGCTTTTCTAACCACCCTGTCACTAGGAGTTAATTTTTTCTTATTTTTTGAGAGAGAGCTATGAAAATCCATGTTGTATTTTGAAAATGACTTAACATCTTGTCCTTGCAGAAGAGGAATTCCTACAGGTTATCTTTGTCACTGAACAAAAATAACTTATAAGGAAAACTTTATTCACACATCAAGCTGGGAAATGCTTGGTTTTAAAATGGGGAGGATATCCATAAGAGAGGGTTTCTTGGGATCATTTACCCTTTTTTTTAATTCTTTTCACTTGTATTTATGTTATGTTTCCCATGCTTAAGTTCAGGGTTGACATGAGAAGCAACATAGATAGGTTTCTTATGGGTAAGAGGCTTAGCCTTAGTTTCGAAGAAGATTTTGTTTTAGACTAATACATGGGAAGCACCTAATAAATAAATTATGAGGATAGAAACAAATTTTTGGAAATATTTTGATGCGCCATAATAACTTCTTATTATGTGTTCAAGATGTTGGCAATATGATTGTCATTGATATCAAAAGGGAGATTATTAACATCATAGATGTCATTGATGCTCAGAGCTAAATATGGTGATTAGAGGATATGTAATGGATCCTATCAGAGGTCAATTATGATTGGAGTGCATGTGTGTATGAGTATAATTCATTTGGTTCTTCATATTGTTCATCTAGACATTTTGGGTCTATGACAAGAAAATCTGAATAGGCAGTTTGTTGATGTCACCATTGCCACATGTGGATGATTCTCGAGGAGTTGGTCATATGGTTGTGATCACATTACTCCCTATTTTTTATGCACCAAATTTTAAGTCATGTGATGAATCATGGTAACATATATGAGGATGCAAAGCTAGCTACTCAGACATAATTCACTAAGTTTCTATACTTAAGCCAATTTTACAAAAAGGCTCAAGCAAAGCCAAGTAAGCATGTTGATGAGGTCAAAATTTGCACACATGGAGGTGTTAGGACAAAATAATAATATGGGTTTATTTATTTTTGTGCCTAATTTCTATGTGTCAAATATCAGGTCATGTGATGTAGTGTTATAAAATATGTGCATGTGTAAAGTTGGGCTCCCAAGCATTCTAATAGTGTTTTCCCACACTTAGTCAAATTTGCAGATGGCAAGAAAAAGCTAAGTAGGCATTTTTATGATTTCATATCTTGCATGTATGAAAAATTCTAGAGAAAATGAATATATGGATGGAATCCTCTATGTGAGAGGATATTATGCACTAAATTATAGGTCATGTGATAAAATGCATCAAAAGTTATGAAAGAACAAAGTTGGCCTTCTAGGCAGTTCTAGGTATGGCTGACTTTGTGGTAGAAGAATTTGAGTGAGCATATTAATGGTATTATATCTCAAATTTATAAAGGATTTAGGAATAAGTGAGCATATGGGTTTATTTATTAACATGCCTAGTTTATATGATCCAAATTTTAGAATAGGTGAATGAGCGAAACAAAAGATATGAAGGTGCAAAGTTAGCCTTCTAGGCATATTGAGATGGTCCCCATACTTAATTAAATCTGCACAAGGTAATTTTCAATCTTGTTTGAATATATAATAGTGAGTGCTTAATCATATGTTAAAGATCCAATGATGTGCAACAAATTTAATATGTCAAAGGCACTTACGAGTGAACATGCTAGTGACAAGTGTCACAATCACAGAGCTTGAACAGTCAATCTATGGTGTGGTTCAAAGTCAAATAGTTAATGATCAATGTGAGGATACCAAGTATATTAATAAAGGGAACTGATAGCCATGTTCAAATGGCACACACTAGTTCTAAGTGTCACATTCTCGAGAGCTAAGTAGAGATAAAGATCGAACTTATCAAAAGATTAAATGATGAGTGGATGGTCATGCAATGAATATCTAACGAAGTGAGTGGACTCAATGGGATCAAGTGCTTTATATTTAATGAGATAGAGGTGAGTTAAATACCAAGTTGTTTGATGAGATCTATGGAGTGTATTCATTCTAAAGACTCAAGAAGCAAGGAGATGAGATAAAGAGATCAATGTTTAATGATAAGATAGAACTAAAGTTCGTGCTAGTTTGAAGATCTAACAGCATGTAGGATCTTTGATCAAAGGATCTAATGGATGTATTTTAAATTTGAATCATTAAAGCTCAAAAATGTATAAAGATCTAATGGATCACATGAACCTATCAGAGATTGATCTAATGAATGCATTTTAAAGTTGTGTAGATTGAATGAGGATCATCAGATCTTGATGTGAAGCTTAATATCAATGGTAAATATTTAAATATATGTTCATCCCAATGGTCAAGCATTGGAACATGCAAGAAATTGTAGTTAAACCATAAATTATGACACAAATAATGAATTTGATTGTTGTAATCAATCAAATTTGTGTAATATGGCATGTGCATCAAAACTAGAACCCATTATATGCTAAAAATAGTAATGAGACTAATAATCATGGTGGTGGATCATGAGTTAAATATGTGGGAAAATTATTGTTAAAAATAAGAATTAAGGTTAAACAAAATTGAGTGAGATGTGTTATCAAACAAGTGTAAATATAGAAAATATATTAAACCCTATATCAAATTCTTATATATGTCATCTAAGATATAGTCATAAGTTATTATTACTACAGTTGGAGTTATTAAATTTTGTCAAATAGATAAATATAGAGACACAAAGATAAAGGGACTAAGTTAATCAATGTAATGATTCACCCCCCCTCTCATTAAATAGTTGTGTTCTAAAAATTGGTATTAGAGCCTTAGTTCCTTATAAGAAGCTTAATCAGCTCAGGTAGATATTGGATAGTGAACTCAAATGGCTAGTAAAGAAGGATCTTCCTCAAACAAAGCACCTCTCTTTGATGAATCAAACTATGCATTTTGAAGCATAAGAATGGAATCATATTTATCCTCATTAGGGTTTGATGTATGGATGTGTATTGTAAATGGATATATAGCCCCTGCTATAAATCCTACCAATCATGATTCAAATAAGGCATATAAGAGAAATGTTAAGGCAAAGAATGATATCCTGTGTAGATTGTCTAATTTAGAGTTTGTCAAAGTGATGCATTATCAAAATGCACAAGATATTTGGAAAAAATTAAAGAGCATCTATGAAGGTGATGATAAAGTAAAGCAGGACAAGCTACAAACATTCAAAGGCAAGTTTGAAAGCCCTAAAATAAATGAAGAAGATAAAATTGTAGACTACCTCTTTAGAGTAGATGAAATAGTCAATACAATCAGAGGCCTTGAAGAAGAGATGAAATAATGAGTCATTATCAAAAATGTCCTAATATCTCTACCATCAAGGTATGATTCTAAAATATTTACAATAAAAGAAGCAAGAGATATGGATAAACTCATTATTGATGAGTTGCATGGAGCCTTCACTGCCTATGAGATGAGAATGGGAGAAGCAAATACCTTCAAGAAAGAAGCTGCATTCAAAGTAGCCAAATAAGGAAAATCATAAGCACCTACATCTGGATCTAAGGAGATTGATGAAGAAGAATCTAACTTTATCAGAAGATTAAGAAGAGGGTCTAAAAAGTACAAAGTTAAGTTACCCTTTAAATGCTTTAATTATGGTAAAGTAGGACATTTTTCTACTAAGTGCCCTTATAACAAGAAGGATAACTCTGAGCAAGAAGAGAATAGTAAAAAAGTGAAACCTCACTATTCTAAGAAGAACTTCTTCAATAACAATAAAATCCTATACACAAAAGAAGATAATTATTCATTGGATGACAGTGATAGTTCTGATGATGATCATGACTCTGCTTTTTTGGCTAAAGAAAGGAAGTACTATTCATGACATTAGGATCAGCCTCTTTGGATCAAGAAGAAGTTGAAGACTCATATGAATAATAAGAAGAAGGAAAAGTGGATCTATAATGTGAACTCATCTATGCTCTATAAGAAATTGAAAAATTGAGAAAAAGGAACTCAAAACAAAAGAATCTTGGATAAAATGAGATTGAAAAAGTGTCCAAAAGTCATTAAAATTTTGATCAAATGGTGGTTATCCTAAAGAAATAATTTGAAGAGGCTAAAAGAATAGAAGATGTATTCAAACTTGAACTACAATCTAAATTTGATGAGTGCATGAAGTTAGAAGTAGAGATATTAGCTTTGAGAAATGATCTTAAGAAAGATAAAGATCAAATAAACAAATCCCTAAAGTTGAAAGGAGGATCAAACATTCTAGATGATTTGATCAACTCTCAAAATCCTTTAAAAGAGAGATCTGGTCTTGGTTATGAAAAAATAAAAAGTTCCATGACTATTACATCTACTAACCTATATGAAAACTTCAAAGCAGAAGGAGAATCAGGAGCAAAGAAATATAAAGCTTGCAAGGATATAAAGAAAGACAAAAGTACAGCTGATGGGAAGACATTTGAAAAGAAGCTAGAAGAAAAGAAGACAAAGGTAGTTGATGCAGATGGATACACAAAAGTGAGAGACTTGAAGAAGCTAAAGTTTAGAAGAGCTCCTCATACTGCACAAAGAAATGCTATGACTAGGTATTCTTCATCCTTTTATGGTTATTGTTATACCTATAATAAGTTTGGTCATAGGGTTACTAATTGTAGATTTATACCTAAAAGGAGAAAAAAAATTATAAGCAAAAATTCATTTACATCCTTATTAGATACAAATATAATATGCTATAATTACAATAATTTTGGTCACATAGCTAAACAATGTAGAGCAAACTTTGTAAGACCAAAAACACAAAGTAATAATAAATGTATACCTCTTAGTGTGAATAAAGGTTCACAAGTCTCTGAAAAGGAGAAAAAGAAGACAAATAAGAAACCCAAAGATGTGTGGAAAATAAAGGATCAATCTATGATTGCTTAAATTACACTCTATGCCAAGGAGTAGAATTTATGTATAACAAACAATGGTTGCTCAAAACATATGACTAATGACAAGAGAAAACTCATCAAATTGAGAAAATGTAAGGAAGGATCTATCAACTTGGGAGACAATACTGTAGTAAAGATCAGATGTAAAATAACCTTGAACATAGATGGAAAACTCCCTACACATGATTTACTTTATGTTGAAGGATTGAAACATAATCTACTAAGTGTCAGACAAATGTGTGACAATGGATACAAGGTCACATTTAATATAGAAGGTTAAAATTTAAGGAGATCTAGAAGACTAGTTGCAGAAGAAAAAAGAAATGAAAGCAATATCTATAATCTTATTGAATTAAATGGTAATAACTGCCTGATAAGAAAGATTGATGAAATTTGGTTATGGAATAGAAGAATAGGCCATGTCAATTTTGACAACTTGGTAAAGGTAATCTCAAATAAGTGTTTTAGACACATGCCTAAGATAACCAAACCTATAGACAATACTTGCAAAAAATGTCAGCAAGGCAAGTAGACAAGGGTCAAATTTCAAACAAGGGAGTATGCAACTACAAAGCCTTTAGAATTAGTTCATAGTGATCTTTGTGGTCTTACTAAAACAAGAGGATCTAAAGGAGAGAGATACTTCATGCTATTTGTAGATGATTATTCAAGAATGACATGGGTAACCTTTTTGAAGGACAAGTCATAGGTATTTGACAGATTCAAGATCTTTAGGGCCGTGGTGGAGAATGAGATTAGACAAAAAAATCAAATGCTTAAGATCTGATAAATGTGGATAATTCACCATATATGAGTTCATAGAGTACTATGAGAAGCATGGAATCAAAATACATTACTCTATAGTAAGGACTCCATATTAGAATGGAGTGTTGAAAGAAATAATAGGACGGTTAAGGAGATGGCTAGAACAATGCTAAAAGAGGCCAAGTTACCTAATGGATACTAGATAGAAGTAACCCAAATAGAAGTATATATCCTGGATAGAGTTCAACTAAGGTTAAAGAGTGACAAAACTCTCTATGAACTATGGTATGGAAAACTTGCCTCTGTTAGGTATTTTAGAGTATTTTGTAGCAAAAGCTACATTAGGAGAAAGGAGGATGAATTGGGAAGGTTTGAATCAAGATGTGATGAAGGAATATTTATTGGTTATTCCACCTAAAGCAAAGCCTACATATGTTGTAATAAAAGGCTACATAAGATTTTAGAAAGCATCAATTTTAAGGTTGAAGAAGACTTAAAGCATGTTAAACCTAACAAAGACATATATGAAGAAGAATCAGAGTCTGAAGATGAAGTAGCTAATGAAAAGCTTGAAGAAGTAAGTGAAAAGGCCCCTGCAAGATTTGTTCAAAAGGATCATCATATAAAACAGATCATTGGCAATAAGAATGAAGTAATTCAGACAAGAAGAAGAGTTTCATAAAACAAGGAACAAGTAAGTTTTGCTTTAATGTCTGAAATTGAGCCTAAGAGCTATGTTGAAGCTATCAAGGATGAAAAATGTCTAAAATCCATGGAATAAGAATTGAGCCAAATTAAAAAGAATAAAACTTGGGAATTAGTTCCAAGGCCTTCAAACAAGAATGTAATAGGTACAAAACGGGTCTTTAAAAACAATATCAATGAAGATGGAATTGTCATAAGGAATAAGGAAAGATTGGTGTGCAAAGGATATACACAAGTTGAGGGCATAAATTTTAAGGAAACATTTTCTCCATTTGCTAGATTGGAAGCCATAATAATGTTTCTAGTGTTCTCTGTTTACAATAAATTCAAAGTCTATCAAATGGATGTTAAGTCTACTTTCTTAAATGGGAACCTAGAAGAGGAAGTCTACATAGATCAACTTGAAGGTTTTTAGTTATCATAATAATAAGATTATGTGTGCAAACTAAAGAAATCTCTATATGGTCTAAAATAGGCACCTAGAGCATGGTATTCAAGATTAGATCAACACCTACAACAATAAGGATTCAATAAAGGATGTGTAAAAAGCAATTTATACTTAAAATCAAAAGGTGAGCATATGTTGATTGTTGTTATTTATGTAAATGATATCATCTTTGGTGGTAATAACAATAAAAAATGCAAATAATTTACTACATAAACTCAAAGTGAGTTTGAGATATCCGTGCTTGTAAAAATTTCTTTCTTACTTGGACTACAGATAGCAAAAACTAATGAAGGGATATTTATATCTTAAACCAAATATACTAAATAAATGCTCAAGAAGTTTGGGATAGAAGATAACAAGCCAGTAGGTACTCCCATGATAACTAGATGCAAGTTGAGCAAAGAGGATGAGTCCCTTGATGCAAATTAGACTTTGTATAGATCAATGATAGGTAGCTTGTTATACCTAACTGCATCAAGACCTGATATCATGCAAGTAGTATTCATGGTTGCAAGATTTAAAGTTACTCCTAAAGAATCACATGTCAATGCAGTCAAAAAGATCTTTAAATGCATCAAGAGCACAATTGACTATGTACTATGGTATCCTAAAAGTGAAGATTTCACTTTGATAGCATATACAGATGTTGATTAGGCAAGAAGTGAGGATGATATAAGAAGCATTAGTGGTAGTGAATTTTTCATTATAAATAGACTTATTTCATGGCTAAGCAAAAAGTAAGAGTCAATTGCTCTTTCTACATTAGAATTAGAGTATGTGGCATCAGTGGCATGTTGCACTTAAGTCTTATGGATGAAGAAAACACTCAAATACATCAAGGTAGAGTACAAATCACCTATCTCTATTATTTTTGATAATTCAAGTGCTATTAACATATCAAAAAATCTAGTGATGCATTCCAAAACCTAGCACATATCAATCAAGTATCACTTCTTAAGAAAAAAGGTTGCAGATCAAGAGGTCACAATGGAGTATGTGCCAACTCAAGATCAAATTTTAGACATATTCACCAAACCTCTTCCCAAGGAATAATTTGACTATCTATGATAAAAATTAGGAGTGGTGGTTTCTACATCATATTACTAAATCCTAGCGATAGGGGCATGAGACCAGAGGGAGGAGCATAGAAATTTTGTTAAACCTTAGAAAATGAGATAAAGGGAAACTCAAGTATCCATATTTCTTGCAAATTTCTAATGAGTTGATGGTTGCAAATTCTTGGACAAACTCCTCTATCTGATAAAGGGGGAGAAAATTTGGATAAACAATGAGATAGAGTCCCTTTGTCATTGATGTCAAAGGGGGACAAAAAGTGAAAATGTTCTCTATGGGTAAAAAAAGGTGCAAATGCTCTTTGTAAATGTTTATCAAAGAAATAATAGAGCATGTGTCCAAGTTAAGTTTAGGTAGAAGTGGCATTGCTTAAGGGGGAGCAAGTTTGGTATGAACAACTTTAGTTCATACTCATCAAAATCCAATGCAAGCAATGCCAAAGAAGGAGCTGAATATTATAAGATTAGATCATGTAGTTTACCATCAATGACAAAGGGGGAGATTTTTAGCAATATGATTATCATTGATGTCAAAATGGAGATTATTGGCATTATGGATGGCATTGATACTCATGGCTAAGTATGATGATTAGAGGATATGTAATAGATCCTATCAGAGGCCAAGGATGATTGGAGTTTGATTGTGTACATGAGTGGAATTCATATAGTTCTTCATATTGTTCATCTATACATTTTGGGTCTATGATAAGAAAATATGAATAGGTAATTTAGGAATGTCACCATTGGCACATATGGATGAGTCTAAGGGAGTTGGTCATATGGTTATGATCAAATTAGTCCTTAGTTGTTATGCGCTAGATTTGATGTCATGCAATGAAACATGGCAGAACATATGAGGATGAAAATTAGGTTACTCAGACATAATTCACTAAGTTTCTATACTAAGCCAAATTTTCAAAAGGGCTCAAGTAGAACCAAGTAAACATGTTGATGAGGTCAAAATTTACACACATAGAGGTGTCAGGACAAAATTACCATATGGGTCTGTTCATTTTTATGCCTAGTTTTTATGCACTGTATATCAGGTCACATGATATAGCATGGCAAAATATGTGCACATGTAAAGTTGGGCTCCTAGGCATTCTGACAGTGTTTTCCCATAGTCAAATTTACAGATGGCAAGAAAAAGCTAAGTAGGCATTTTTATGATGTCATATCTTAAACATATGAATTTTTTAAGAGAATATGAATATATGGATAGAATCCCTTATATTAGAGGATTGTATACATTAAATTATAGGTCATGTAATGAAGCACATCAAAATTTATGCAAGAAAAAAGTTGGCCTTCTAAGTAGTTCTAGGCATGGTCGAATCTATGGCAGAAGAATTTGAGTTAGAAAATTAATGGTATTATATATCACATGTGATAAGGATTCAAGAATAAATGATCATATGGGTTTGTTCATTATCATGCCTAGTTTATATGGTTTAAATTTTAAAATAGGTAGATGAGTGTAGCAAAAGATATGAAAGTGCAAAGTTAACATTCCAGGTATATTGAGTTGGCCCCCATACTTAGTCAAATCTACACAAGGTAAATTTCAAGATTGTTAGAAGATTTGACGATGAGTGCTTAATTATACATTAAAGATCCAATGATGCATAGTGAAGTCAATATGTCAAAATCACCTACAAGTAAACACACTAGTGACAAGTGCCATAATCATGGAGCTTGAACAATAAATCTATGATGTGGTTCAAAGTTAAACAGTCAATGATCAATGCAAGGATGCCAAGTTTCTCAATAAAAGTAACTGATAGTAATGTGTAGAAGGCACATGCTAATTCCAAGTGTCACATTATCAAGAGCTAAGCAAAAATAAAGATCAAGCTTGTTAGAAGATCAAATGATGAATGGATAGTCATGCAATGAATATCTAATGGAGTGAGTGGACTCAATGGGATCAAATGCTTGATATTTAATGAGATAGAGGTAAGTTAAATTCCAAGCTTATTTGATGATATCAATGAAGCGTATTCATTCCAAAGACTCAAGAATCAGCAAGATGAGATAAAGAGCTCGATGTCTAATGATAAGACAAAAGTAAAGTTCATGCTAGTTTGAATATCTAATTGCATGCAAGAGTTGATATCAAAGTATCCAATGGATGCATTTTAAAGTTCAATCATTAAATCTTAGAAGTTTACAAAGATCCAATAGAATGCATGAACCTATCAGAGATTGATCTAATGGACACATCTTAAAGTTTGAGTAGATTGAACAAGGATCATCAAATCTTGGCATGAAGCTTAAGATCAATGGTCAATATTTAAAGATATGTTCATCCCAATGTTCAAGCATTAGAACATGTAGGAACTTTTTGTTAAGCCATAAAATATGATACAAACAATGAATTTGATTACTTTAATTGATCAAATTTGTGTAATATGGCATGTGCATCAAAACTAGAGCCCAGTATATGCTAAAAATAGTAATGAGACCAAAAGTCATGGTAGTGAAGCATGAGTTCAAGACATGATAAACTTATAGTTAGAAACAAGAACTAAAGTCTAATATAAATAAGTGAGATGTGTTAGCAAACTAGTGTGAACACAAAGAATATATGAAACCCTAAATCAAATGCTTAGATATGTTATCTAGGATATAGTCATAAGTTGTTATTGTACAACTAAAGTTATTGAATTGTGTCAAATAGATAAATATAAAGACACAAAGATAAATGGACTAAGTTAATCAATCTACTGATTCACCCCCCAGTAGATAGTTATGTTTCAACACAAGAACAATAATCCTTTCCTGAATACTCAAATCACTCAAACCCTTGGGAACCCTCGTCGCATGCCAATAAGTGATGTCTTGGGCCAAGGAAGTTTTTGAAAGCAAGGGTCACTAAAGGGGATTGTGATGAGGTTGGGTTGGAAGGCATCCTAAATGTTTTATAGGTCTAACATATAGGGTAAGGCAGATGAAGGGAACAAAGTTTTCACAAGTAAAATCAAAATAGATACATTATAGGGGTGATGGTGATAAACTTGTGTATGAACTCCACCTTAATAAATTCAATAGAGTGTTTCACACCATTTTATTTCTAGTGCCTCTAGACCCAAGGTCTTCCCAAACAAGTTCCTCTCCCATGTCATCTAGAGTGAGACACTTGTGGAGAATCCTTGAAGAGACAAGAACCCCAAAGAGGTGGTTAGCATTCGAGGTAGATATTGAAACTTGTGAGAGCCTAAAACTAAGATTCAAGGAACACAATCAACACAAATAAGTTGTGGTAAGGGATATGCAAATTTGAATTAAAGGTGGAAAAATGAGTGAGGAGGCATCATCAAATAATAATTATCTTGAATTAAGTCCCATCACCCCACCTTTCAAAGTTTTGATCAGTCCTATGAAAATTAATGAGTAAGGTCATAGCCAATCCACTAATCATGGAATAACATCTAATCTCTAATCCTTAATTTTATAGGATTGTCTATAACTAAATGAAAGATAGAAATGTAACCTAGTTTCTTCTCCTTTATTATGTTTTTTTTAAATTAACTTAAGAGTCCAATTAGGATTAGAATGTCGATTGACATAAAATGAGGGGTTTCCACCTCAAGCATCTGAGGAGATGAGTTTTTTTAACCCAAACAAGTTGTACGATAGTGTACTTTTGATTTTTGAGAAAGTTCCCAAGTTGGCCCTTGATTTCCCAAAATTTTTACTAGATGGTTCATTTAACTATAGCACTGAGAGAAGCATATATATTTTATAAGTGGTCCCTCAGCTCAAAATTACATTGAAGGATATAATTGAGTTTCCAAATTATATTTCTTCCCTTGGCCTATCACATTTATCACCACCATTGAGTCGCATTCAACTTTTAAATGAAGTTTCTCCTTGAGTAATCACTAATATGAACCCTTCTACCCTTATAACATTATTTAACCACTACCTTATTTGTTTACATGCCTTTTACTTCTTTTCCTCATTCAAAAACTCTTTACCAAAAACCAATATCACTTTGGGACTATTATCCACCTTATCTCCTATATATTTTAATGGATTCAATGTGAATCTCTTACCATCTTTCATTATGTTGTAGGTTTTTCCTCCAACATCATGCACAACCCTCCTATCAAACTTCCATGGCCTTCCCTACAACATATGACACACATACATGGGTATAGTATCACATAGAACTTTGTCTTGTATGAAACAATTTGAAACTCACCATACATTGCTCATTCACCAATACTTGATGACCTTTAAACAAAAAAAAACCTTGTATGATAAAGTATGTACCAATAATTTTAGTTTAATATTCTCTACCATTTATTAAGAAACCAAATTATCCATTTTATGCTATCAATAACAACTTTGTAACACTTTCCCTTGGATTAGCAAACAATTCAAAATGAAAAAATCTTTGTGCTAGTTCATTCACCTCTTTGTTCGGCTTCAACAACACTCTTTTCATTAATGGATCCCCTTTTTTTTGTTTATATTCTTTGTGTATTGGAAACCTAATGCTCTTTTCATCCCCAAAGGCTATATGGGTTATTCCTTCAACTCTCTTGTTGTTCTGAGGGTCTTCTAGACACTCATGAGTTTTATATCTAACATACTTATTGCATTTAAAATAGTTACCTTGAAAACCTCTTCCTCTTACTCTTCCAAAGGATCCTCTCCCTCTATCATAATATCCTCATCTTATACTTGAGTTCTAATTCTAGGAACTACTTGCCTCTCCATCATGGTTTTTTTTGTCTTCTACCACTACTACTTTATCTTCATCCTCTCAAATACTTTCCTCTACCTCTAGAGTTCACTTATTGTTTCCTCAACCACATCTATTTTGCCTTTAATTAATATTAATGTCCATTCACATATTATCCTCTAGATGTCTATCTCTTATAGTGAGTTTGTAAAACTCCTTGATATATTCCTTGCTACTCATCTCCTTTTGTTTCAAATTCTAGAGCTTCTTAAACAATCTCAACTGATAATCAAAAGGTAAGAATTTGGCCTTCAACTTTCCCACCAGCATGTTCCAAGATTTTATTTTCTCTTTATTTTTCCTTTTCCTCTTCGATTGTACATGATCCTACCATATCAAATCATGGCCCTTAAACTTTTTACAAGCAAACTTCACCTTCTTGGGATTCTCCATTGACTC
The DNA here is from genome assembly GCA_037957365.1 of Torreya grandis. Taxonomy (NCBI): domain Eukaryota; kingdom Viridiplantae; phylum Streptophyta; class Pinopsida; order Cupressales; family Taxaceae; genus Torreya; species Torreya grandis. Next base: position 1,809,491 of record JARHVA010000424.1, on the reverse strand, counting down.
ATAATCAAAGTAATTCTCCATCTTTATTATCCAATCCACAAGTTCCTCAGAATTTAAATTTTCATTATATCATGATGTACACACTTTTTGGATTGTTGTCAAGACTTGTAATAGCTCTCATAAATCTATTCTAAGCTTCATTCTTCATATATTCTACTCCAATCTCTTGAGATCCTCCTTCTTCTTCCTCCCTCTCTTCCCCATCATAAGTTCCCCTTCTATATTTTTCTTTCATTGTGTCTAACCTTGCTTGCATTATTCTCATCATCTCTTTTAAGTATATGAATCTAGGCCCTTATGGTCTTGCCCTTCTTTGAAAAACATTCCCTTTATGTGTTATCACTTCATCCAACACAAAATTATTTCACATGACTTTCCAATTGACTCAACTAGATTCTTCACATAAATAATCCATAAGGAAAAAGTAGTTCTAATACCAAATGGTGCAATCATAGGTAGGGTATCTAATTAATAATAACCTTTTATGCCTATGATGCTTATTTTTTGGCACAAATATGTACACAAGAGGGACCCAGGGATGATACATGCAGACATTCACAAAGAAATCACACACTTTTTATTATTTAACATGTATTACAATGAAAATTAAATAACCACCCTTGAACATTTTCCATTTTCTCATTTATAGCAATAGGAGGGAATGGGTTGATTCTTCACATTCCACTATGACCATTTTCATGTTGTTATGACCCTTCATCTATTATTTTTTTGGTCCTATTCTTTGCTCTATGGGAGAAGTTAATGATTTGAGGCTTGTCGAGTACCATTTTTGTTTCAGGAATAGTCATGTCAACTGCATCAAATATTTGGGCCCTATCAATAACTAACTTGCTCTAAGAACATGTTGATCATCCAATTTATTTCCATGAGGAATGTCAGCATCCAACATTATTTTATGAACAATTCGATTAACTAATTTAGTTCTATGAGGAACTTCGACATCCGACACAGTGTGCCAATTTGGTTTTGAGTTTTCATATTCAAACCTTTAAAAATGATCTTAAAAATTAGAGATGCTAAAAGATTATTTATGATGGTAATCATTAGGTTTAGTGATAAAGTTTCCTACTTTGATTTCATACATTTGCTTGACATATGAAACACCACTTTTATTATACAAGCCTCTTACTCTTTTTCAATGCATGGATAATTTATTTAAAATGTAATTACATGTAACATGATTTGGTAGGTTAGACAATATATAATTCCCTTTATATACTATAGTAATAATTGATAGTTTTGAGGTAAATCTACATTGAATGCAAATAACTTGGAGATATGGACATCACAATGTGTTGAGTCTATATGGGTACACCACATAATTGACACCAAGCAACTATGGTAATGGTATTATTTTCTATAAAAGCTACACTATCAAGAGAATACTATTAAAAAATTATAAGTAAATACTATAACATAAGACAAAAAAATATAAGAGAATGATAACTTTATTACATAAGGTAGTGTTCAATACTATTGATCTATAAAAAGAGGACATGTCATATCAACGCCCTTACCTCAACATGAATCATTTTATTTATATGATAAAAGACCCAACAGTTTTTGGTCAAAACATAACCATCAAATATGACCCAACATAACTAAAAAGTCATGAAGACACTAGATAAATATAATAAGAGAATAATAAGAACATGAAAAAGTAGCTACCAAAACAATGCATGTATTTAAAATCAATGGTTTACATTATCCCCTCTTTAAAATAAGCTAGATTTACTTCCAACAACACCCAAAGATAAAATGATAAAGAGTGGGATTAAAGAGGGAAGACATACAAAATTTTTGGAGGAGTTGATGTTGTTTTAAAGGAGGAGGTTATCAAAAACTTCAAGATACCTTATCTTGTTGAAATACCTATGTGAAAATTCTGATCTTTATAAACAAATTCTGCAGTCTAATTTTGTTGATGAAAACTCTCAAATCCTACAATTATGTATTTTTACAGATATTTTTTTCAACTTTGGGATTCTAAAATTTAACCCCCAAATAAATAAATGTATCAAACCACACATTTAGTGTATAAAACCACACATTTAATGTAGCAATCATTGTAGTTGATTGTATGTAGCAGATTATATGTTCATTTAGTAGTACAAAATTGTAGAAGCCATATGACATTTTAGCCTAGTATTATGGTTCAATAATTTACAGTTTAAATTACTTTGTGATACATATATAAAGTGTATGCTTTAGTAGAGGTGTACAGTGGTGTAGGAGGGTGATTTAGCATGTTGTATGGACTGCAGAGAGGAGGACAACTGACTTGTAGAGATGAGGGTGCATGACAAAGAAAGGGATTGTATGTTAAATAGAGACGTCATATAGTAAGTAAAGAAGAGGTTGTATGGCCCAATTTGTATGTAAAATAGATTCATTATATGGTGAGTAGGGAATGGATCGCATGGCTGAAAAATATTTACAAAGGGTGAAAAATATGGTTTCATATGTTGGAAGAACATAGGAGAAATAGGTGTGGCCATATGGGCTAACATTGGGTATGGATTGACTAAGAAAAAAATGTTGAGATTGTGTTGAGCGTATCATATGTATGTCCAGATCATATGGTGTGGATGGTTTGGGTTGGGTGTATGAATGATCTTTGGACATACGGTGCATTTTGGGCACACAATGAAAAACTTAACTTGTGTTTTGGTATTTTTTAATTTTCCTCTCTATTATTTTTATTTTTTCAATATGAGACACTTCATTAAAAATAATATCATGTTTATATTTTTTACTGGTGGATCCCAATAACTTAAATACTTTATTGTAATGAACATAATATATCATAAGAGTATATTCAAAAATATAGATTATAATTTAATAGATGGTGTGAACATGATAACAAAAATAACATGCGAATAAGAGCATAATAAAGTAAATATATGAAAAAAAGTGAAACAAAGAGCAAAATATTGAATATATGACTAAGCCACTTCGGGGGGGCAACCTCCACAATCCTTACAATAAGAAAAAATTTCATAGTATGATGATCTAATACTCAATCACTACCTTTTATATATACCATAATTAGGTTTTAGGGACTTCATACTCTAATTAGGCCAAATTCTCCTACTATTACGAGACATTGAAACTATCAAATCACCACAAGTGAACCCAAACCTATCCCAAGACATCCAATTATTTATGTTAATCATATTGATATTTTTCGTGATCAATTGATATAAATCTAATTTGGAAACAATCAATGTATCTTTGACTATTGTCCCATCCATGGTGCCTAACTACTCCAATTTCAAAATTTATTGTATCTTAAATGGTACAAGCCACATTACCTTTAATATACCAAGTTTTATTTCCACTCAACCATTATGTTTTAATATAAGTTCCCTTGATGTGGGATTTTATGCCTTAAATACTTATCATGCATGCAGTTCCTCCTTTTAACACAAGTGTTCTCAGTTTAAAATTAATGCACTATAATTATTGGTCATGACAATATCTCTATTGCCTTGACATAGTCTTAGTTGGAGAATGTGTAATGACTCTCTATTTATATAAGGAGAGTATATTTGAATATAACTATAATTCATAAATAGTGCATGCTTCAAGAGGTCATACTTTACCTTCATTTGCAATTTTAACATTAGACCTTGTGTTTATGCTCATTGTAGTCAGCATTGTGAACTACATGTCAACTACACTTTCAAAATAGTGGGCAAATTTATCATCGAACATTGCATCCATGACTTTGTATTTGGTGAACTTAGGTGGGTAAGCCATTTGAGATGTTGATGGTTCAAAAGGACTTGGCATTGTTGACTTTTATTTTTGACCATCAAATCTTCATAATTTCAATGTTATTGCAATCAAACTGGAACACCTCATATTATTCCATTTTACAATGGAATAAACTATTGAGGAAGTTCTTATTTTTGGATCAAAACTAAAACTCCAAGATCCCGTCATCATTTAGCTCCATAATACCTTAGTTAATATCTTCCATGCAATATTCCTTGGAGTATGGGTCTATCAAATAAAATGAGGTTGGTCCCTCACTCAACTCTTCATATGTCACATATTTCCAGCCTTTTTTTTCAATGGAGAGTAAATATTTATTCTAGTTGTGGTCAACTTTGGTATTTAGAATCAATTACAACCCAATAATGCATCATAGTCCTTCTTCTCAAATGAGATGACTATAAAATTCAACAAAAGGGGATGGGTGTAAATATTTCTTCTAGTTCTTGGTAGTTGACAACCAACCTTGACCCAACAATGCATTATAGGCTTATTTCATAATGAGATGACCACAAAATTTGATAAAAGGGGATGGGTCCTGATAGATACTATTTCTCCCTCAGTACACCCAATACCTCTATGCGACATTGGTATGCTCCCACCAACTAGAATGTTGTATGCCATAACCATACTTTAAAATGGTGTTTGTTAGGTTTATATCTAGTATCTTCATATGCACTCTACTAGTTCTCAAGTTAGATTCATTGTCAAGAGTATGCGGTTGATTGCTTGATTAGGCACTCAACTATGGATTTATTCTTATGTTTCTTCTTCTCCCCATTGTTTATATTTAGCTTTAAAATTAGGTGGGTTGTCATAAGCACTATGTCAAGAACAATGATGGTTATTGAATTCTTAAGTTAGGGAAGACTTTGAAGTATAAAAGTTGTTGGAGAAAGGTTAAATAAAGAAATTTTAAGTTCATGCTCATATTAAACAATGTTATCACTTTAGAAATGTGGGGAACTACATATGTGTATGGTCTAATATCCATCAAAAAGATCACAATCAGGTATGGTTTCCTACTAGCATGGATGGATTACTTGATGGATTGTTTGAGTGGAGCAAGGTACTTCACAAAGATTGATTTGAAGAGTGGATGTCACCAACTTAGAGTTAGATAATATGAATGTGATGAGTGGAAGACCAACATTCAAGATAACGGATTGTTTGTTTGAGCCATTTGTTGTATTATTCAAATTATCAAATACACCAAGCATGTTCATGAGACTCATGAATGAAATGTGGATATCACTAAATCAGAGTTAAAGAAGGTGAATGTGATAAGAAAAAGACCACATTCAAGACAAAGGATTATTTGTACGAGTCATTGGTTATGTTATTCAAATTTTTAAATTCACTAAGCATGTTTATGAGACTCATAAATGAAGTGTTAGAAACCTTATTGGAGTTTGGGATTCCATTTTGGATAATATTTTTCCAATCATATCCCATTTTCAGCTAGCTTTATTTCCCCTGGATGCTTTCTCTAGCAAAAAATCTTTACATATTAATTTTTTTGTTACTATTTTAATTGGATTTTATGACCTATATAAAAAAATTCCAGTCCTAAAGCCTATAGTTGCATGTATTTGTGGTCCTCTTTTTAATTGGATTGAAGCTTGGGAGATGATCTAGCACCTTACATATTTGGGCATGATGCTTTTTCTACAAAATTATTAAAATGAATTTAGGTGTTCATTGACAATCATTCATATTGTTAGAAAGTTGATGTCTTTACTTACAAGACCAATGGTTGAGCCACATGCATAACTTATAGAGTTTATCCTACCTTTTTCAAGTGTGTGGGGAAGCAACTTGGGATTGTAAGAATGCAATCTTGGTTTTTTATGCACATATAACTATACTTCATGGTATAGATGAATCATGATATTAAAATAACTTATACCAAACCACTTATGACTTGAGTGTTATATCTTTTATGTGTTATCCTATTATGACAGATATTATGTACTTTATAGCTACTACATTTTGGAAGTTGCTTATTGCTCCCATTCTTATGTTCTTCATGTTTCTGAATTTAATGGGTCTAATATCATCCAAGATCATTGATTTTGGAAAAATAACATTCCAAATAATATATAATATAGAACCTACATCAAATACAAATATAGTTTTAGTCTCAAGTTTTCTTTGAATATACACTTTCTGTATTATTTTGTGTTGCTTTATAACTATATAAATTAAATAACTTGACATAATTTGTTCTATATGCCTGTAAGTTGTAACTAAAATAAAATGACATTTAATTTGGGATTGAATGGTAGGTTTTCTATGTTTTATGAAACATTTTGAATGGTTTTATTATATTTTTTATTGAATGCAATAAGCACCATCTAAGGTATTTGATCAATCTCATCAAAGTCCAAAATTGTGTACTACTTCTTCTTGACAACATTGTTACTTGGGCTTATGTTTACACTTATTACGTATTAAATAAATCATAATGCATTACCATGAATGATAAAAATATAATGGAAAAAAATAAGGGTCACCAGGAGATTGATAGATACAGAAGATTAGTTTTGGAATGGGAATGCCAGTTAAAAAAATGGGTATAGGGTTCTTGGGAGATGCTAGAAATAGAAAAAAAAATTAACTATGTAAATTCAAAGAGGTTAACATATTAATATACCATGTGAACACAACTTAAAAAGTATTGCATGCAATTTTAAAGTACACAAATGAGATTAGGGCATGGGTGTTAATCAATTAGGGTTAGGTAGTAATGGTAGTGGACACTTTGGCCTATGTTTAGTTTTTAATAGGAGTTTGTAGTTTAATACAAGAGACTCCATGGGAAGTGTGCAGAGATTCAGAATGAAGTCGCTAGGTATCCTAAAATGTCTTGGTACCATAGATGCATCTCTATGTCAGCTCCTTAGGATGCATCTCTTAGTTTCATTGGAAAGTAAATAAATTTGGTAGGCAAATTCTTCAAAAAAGAGAGAATTAGGTTGTAGATAAAAGGTGGTTGCCTCTTCATTATAGGAGGCTAGAATAACAACTTTGAAACTAAATTTTTGGCATAGGTACTGGGGTTTTCCATTTTTTTACCTAGGTTACAGTACGGCTTGAGTATATCTATACAAAAATAATGAAGAATGTAAAAAGTACAAAAGTTATGAATAAAATAGAAAAAATTAAGCATAATAAATGTTATATACAAAAATAAATAAAAATAACAAATCAATATAAAAAAATCAAAATAGTAAATGAGTCATGATATATATCACATAGGTTTAAATAATAATGAGTCATGATATATGATATATCACATAGGTTTATATTATCTATTCAAAAATGGAAAATAGTCAATGGTCAGTCAAACTCAGTAACTATGTTAACAAATCATCATATTGGTCTTCATTGAGAGCATCCAAATAAGCTATTGGTTCATTAGAAACACATGCAGTAGGACTAGCAGTGGTTTAATTGTGCTTTTTCTCTTTCATGTTTTTTATTATGTTTCTAATTAACTGAAGTCTTTTCTTTTGGTATTTTAATGGTTTAGTTGTGTTTTTTTTCTCTTTCATGTTTTTTATTATGTTTTTAATTAATTTAAATCTTTTTTTTAGTATTTTGGTATGATTGTCATACCCACAAATGCACTATTTTTTAATTATGATAGTTGGGTATCCATTATAATAGAGACCCTAAGAGTTAACTAGACTAGTACATGTTCCAAAAATGTATTGGTATAGCTAAGGGGGATTTTAGGGCAGTACTCAGTAACTCAGCTTTGAAACTCAAATTAAATTATCTTCTATCAAGCCTATAGAACCTATCATAGTAATATTATTGCATTGTAGCACATTCTTTACATGATTTAATTGCTACATATAATGTAATGTGTCTATACTGGAAATGTCTCTTTCTTTAATACTTTTTGCACCAAGTAAAATTTCATTTAAAGAAGGCAATTCATGCACAACAAAATTATGCATGAAAATAAATTATAATCTCTAAGTGACTAATTTGGGTGTGGGCTTTCACCAATATTTTTTTGACCCTATACTAGGTTCAGTATGAATTGGGCACATCCATTCAATAGATAATAAAAATTATAAAAATTTATTTTTATTTTTTTATTTCACTATTTTTAAACAAAAAATCATGCCAAAAACACTTTGGCCCTTGGGTATGGCCAATAAATGCTCCTGATCACCTTGGATATGTGATGCCTTATTTAGGATGAATCCAACATGTTTTTAGGCCTTCCTTGGCTTGAAATTAGTTTCTAATTCATCTTGGGTTCAAGGGAGGGGGGGAATAACACACACATACAATCTTGTAGACTATCACATACATACATGACTAAAAAAGGCTTTAATCTCTCTTTTCCTTAGTCCATTAATGTAGCATATAAAATTTTCAATAATAGGCTATTAATTATATTTATATTCTCTACACCCAAAATAAGCCTTTTGTTCCTGATACTTGTGGACTTTTAAATTTTAACTATTAGTTTAAACTGGCTTGCTTGGGGATTCTTACTGCTTAATCACAGTTAGTCTTCCACAAGGAGCCATTATGAAGCTAGAGTAATGTCACAACAAAGGGGCCATAACTCAATATAATTTTTTAATGAAATACTCAAACTTAACAGAATCTATAAAAACCATAACCTTATCACAATATATCATCCATGATGATATGCTATTGTGCTAAGGTCAACCAAATAATAAAATTAGTTTCATCACTTTTAGAATAAAAATCTATAAATAGAATCTTTTTTTCAAAAACCTTGGTGATTATAGTTATCTCAGGTCTCATACTGGGCCCAACCCATGGAAACTTTGCAGTCGAAGTCCTCTTTTCTTCATCTCAAACCTAATCCTCTCTTTAATACGTGGATTTCCTTCCCATCTCAAGATGATAAATATATGGAATAATCTTAATTAGTGGAGGAGAATGAAGTATAAATGGGTCTTAATGTGTCCTAAGTTTTTTACAAATTGGAACAAGGGAAGCATCTCTTATCGAGGTTTTGAGTCATATCAAGATATTGGCTCCACAATTTGAGAATCAATGCACAAAAGGGTAGGTGTTTCTATACATCCATCTCTTACTGAGGGTTTGAGTCATATCAAGATATTGGCTCCATAATTTGAGAATCAATGCACAAAAGGTTAGGTGTTTCTGCACATCCACTCACATCCCTATACTAACCAATGCTTTGCTCCAATGTTATATAATATTTCCCATTGTCCAAAAGCACCCTTTTACATTTTAATCTAATTTCTGGGAATTTACATCTTTATATTTTCCCTTAAGACTCCAATCAATCAATTTGATAATATGCATGGCAAAGTGTCAATGACATGTAATGAAAATTATTAATATCCATATACTCATTATTTTTATGGGGCCTTTGATCTTGGGCTTCCAATTTGTACTTATGGTGTGAAACACATTATATTACCTATGTTACATTGAGAAGGTGTCAATTAAATATCTTTCAGTGGAGGAAAACATCAACTCAACATGAATATGAATTCTCATGCACCTTATCAGTCATTCCATCTTTTCTAATTTGTGTAATGTCCTTAAAATCCACCAATAGTCAAAATCACAACAACAAGTATCCTCCTCTAAAAAATATGTAGTAGTCAAGGAAGGCCTAAACACAACCAACCATAATGTAGGTAAGCATGTAGTAGTTAGGGATCAAGTGCAGTCAGTCATCAAGGAAGTTAAATTGTTGCCATTTTTATTAAATAATTTTCCATGGAAGGAGTGTTGCCAATTATATAGAAAATCACCCTTGAAAGAATGCATATAATAGAAATTATTATTTATTAATTAATTAACTAGTCATTAATCATTCATTTGATGAAGGTCATGATCCTTGGCAAAGAAATGTCATTTGGTTGGGAAGCAATGAGGGTATTTATATTTAGTGAATTGATGAGAAAGAGATCATCGAATTATGAATTCAAATATTTAGTTATGTATAAGCAATCACTTATAAGTGCATTTAAGGATGAAACCCCTTAAACTAGATAATCTAAATACAAGGATGGAAACCCTTGTAATCAATCCCAAGGATAAAACCCCTTAAACTACATAATCCAGATATAAGGATGGAAACCCTTGTAATCGATCCCAAGGATAAAACCCCTTGTGGTGTAACTTTGTAATATTTGAAATCTATATTTGTAAATAAAAAATTAATCCAATTTGACTTTATTATTATTTAATTTATCATTTTATAAAATATTATTTAAAAGAATTCTGGAAAATCTAAATTAATGTAAAATATTCTGATTTGGAATATTATTGTGGTATCATAGTTGTTTTTCTTGCAAACTTGTGAACCATGGGGTCACTACATAAGTAAATTATTGATATTTATGAGTTGTATGACATCATTTCAATATATATTTGAAAATAAATCTCTTTTGAGGAAGACGAGTTTGTGAATCATAGTTATGACAGTTTTGAATATCAAGAGAAATTCAATTTTCATGAGGTCTCAAAAGAAAAGAAGATGACAAATTCCAAGAGTGACTTCCCTATCTAGGAGAAAACAAATGAGGCATCCAACATTGAACTAAGGGAATTCCCAAACATACTTATCCAAGAAGAAGTTGATATTTATGGAGATTCATCTATTTCGAAGAATGATCTAAAAACTCTAGATATTAGAGATGCACACGAGTTATCTATCCAAAACACTAATGATGATGTTGATATGTGTTATCTATGCTAGAATAAAGATAAACTTCAGTGTGTGCAAGAGAGAGGTCTTGAGGATTGTTCCCTGAACACAAGTTCTAAGTTTAATAAACTAATTGATTGTCTAATTAATGCACACTATCAACAAGATATCATGGGATATGGTCTTAAAAATAAACAATATGGATATCCAACCAAAATAATTGAAAAAATATGGAAAAATTAGGAGTCAAAGTCATAGAATACTGGAGCAAAAAAATTTATGGAGGAGGTTAATAAAAAGCTTAATTTTATCCATGATTCTCATCTATCCACAACAAAATATGAAATGGAGGAGCTTAAATTGTCATTTAATAAATTAGAGATTATACCTGACAATGTTATTGACTTAATGCCATTGAAACCCTTGAAAGTGGCAAGTAATAAACTATTGGGGCTATCTCTTAGTAAATCAAGTCTATCAATCTTGAAAATCATTGATGTATCAAATAATCTAACCCCAATCACTTTACAAATATAAAATTTGGATCAATTAGAATAGTTAGATCCAACCCCTTTGAGCTTGGTTAGTAATAATAGAACATTGTAGGTCAATTACCCTATTCAAATGCACCATTAGAGTTATGTTTTCATATTTTAACAACTCATTGTTTTTAGGGTTCAAATATTGGCATCCAAAAAATTAAAACATGGATGAACCATACCACCAAATATATTTTGATGCATTGGGCCACCACCATCTACCCAATATCAAGATCAATTGGTTTTAGCAATAGTATCAACTAATAAATTTACTCTACATATCAAACTAAAAAATGGTTTAAAAAATGAAATTAGAGGCCAAACTTTGGTGGAAGCCAAAAGAGACCCTGACACTCTATTTTTGAATGGAGAGACAAGGCATATAATTTCTAACAACAATGAAAATGCAAAACTATGCATGTATTCAAGTAGAATCCAAATCATGTTTCATAAAAAAAATTCATAAAAATTCTCGATGTATTATGGTGAGAAGAAGCAAGTATCAAATTAACTTTTGGGAATGGAATTAGTTGGAAATAAGATTAGATTTTAACTTATTCAAACACTCTAAATTGAAGAATGCAATCTTCATCTATTAGATGTTTAGAAGCTCAGTTAAGGGAAGAAATTGAAAAACAATAACAACAAACTATGTTGATGTCTAATAGGCCATATCATAAATTAATGCATCCTTGTGAACACCAAAGAACTAATCTTGCCAGGGATGTCACATTCTTTCAAAAGGAAATTCACAAAAAATGATTGAAGGAAGAATTTTAAGATCACAAAAATAAATTAGAAGCTAGTTGGACAAATAGGGATGCTAGGGCCATTCATAATAGAGGAGTTGCCAAATACCATGAGAAAATGTTGAAGGAATATTAAAAAATAAATGAAAATATTGAAGGGCATGGTTATATGGATAAAGATCCATCTATTGTACATCTTGATGACATTCAAGCTGAGATATCAATCATCAATATGGTTGTTGGGATTGATGTGAAATTGGGTAACTCTATGATACAAAAAGCTTCTAGATTACTATAAAAGTATATTGCTCTTTACAAGATATTTTCAAAAAGGTTCTATAAGTGATCATTAATATATAGGTTGACTTATGGTGTGGTTTAATCTTTGATATGAAGTACCTAGTTATAATATACTATGCTTCTTCGAATATATCTAAAGAGGCAAATTTTCCTTTGAATGTAAGAGAAATTCAAAAGGGAAGTCACGAATATAACAAGTGAGAATTGGTTCCAACTACATGACCAAATTAATGAACAAGATAGTGAAAATATTTGAACAAAACAAGTGCACTAAGCTTAATAACATAATCCAAGGTGGTGAGCACCTACAACAAAAATCAAAACTTTGTGTACAGAGATTAGTTGAAGATGCTAGGGTAGAATGTGAGAATGCCTTTAGAATGTGAGAATGCCTTGTTCATCTATGATTATGATAGAAAAAATGTATAAGGAATATTACTTTAGTGCTATATGAATCTAACTCCAAATTTGGATATTATTACATTGATAATGGAAATTAAGGGTACAATGACTCCATCTCATAGCCCAATTCTAGCTCAACAACTAGGAGATAATAGATTCAGATTTGAAGAGATGGGTGTACTAAAAAGGTAGATAATAGGTTCATATTTCTCACTTATATAAATGTAACCATACTATAACAAGATTAAATTAATAGTGAGTTTGGGTATATCATGGCTAGAAAGGGATTGTAAATCTGATAGTATTAATTAAGCATGCCTTTATGACTTTGTAATTTTCTATGACTTTGAAAGAGAGAAAAAATTGGATCAATGCAGGAGCACTACAAAATTCATGTTTGAATTATATGAAAATTCTACATGTATTTGGTACTATATCATAAGGAATGGCTTAAAGGGTTTGATTAAGACAAAATACATATCTCCTGGAAATATACATGGCAATGGCATCTACCTTTCGATTAATATAAGTTATTCATATTTTTATTATTACTCTTCGCTATTGAGTAAAAATGATAAAACTATAGATTATAGAGTATTGGTTATTTGTAATATTTTTTCATGGAAAAAGTATACAAAACCTCCTAACATTTTGATGATTCCCACTACAATTATTGTTGTCTTATGGTATTTGATCACATTTGTGAGATGGCCAATAACAAAAAGGAGCATTAATTCTTGAGCTCCTCAATTACTATTGATTGAGGATGAGCAATTTGAGGAAGGGAGGTCTATAATGTCCTTAAAATCCACCAACAATTAGAATCACAGCAATCAAGGATCCTCCTTTAACACTTACGTAATAGTCAAGTAAGGCCTAAACACAGCCAACCATAATGAAGGCAAGCATGCAACAGTTAAGGATCAAGTGCAGTCAATCATCAAGTTAAATTGCTGCCATTTTTATCCAAAAAAAATCATGGAAAAAATGCTGCCAATTATGAATCAAATCGCCCTTGATAAAATGCATACAACATCAATTATTATTTATCAATTAATTAACTAGTCATTAAACATTCATTTGATGAAAGGTCACAATCCTTGGTAAAGACATGTCATTTGGATGGGAAGTAGTGATGGTATTTATATTTAGTGAATTGATGAGAAAGAGATCATCAAATTATGAATTCAAATATTTAATCATGTATAAGCATCTGCTTACAACTGCATTTAAGGATGAAATCCCTTAAACTGCGTAATTTAGATACAAGGATGGAAACCCTTATAATTGAACCCAAGGACAAAACCCCAATGGTATAACATTGTAATATTCAAAATATATATTCAAAAATAAATGATTAATCTGATTCAACTTTATTATTATTTTATAAAATATTATTTAAAGGAATTTCGGAAAGTCCAAATTAATGTAAAATATTTTGATTTGGAATATTACAATTTGGCTATCAACACCATAGAAAATGTGTTAACTCATTTGGGTGTGGATTTTGGCTTAATTATTTTAACCAAATTTATAACCAAAACAAAAAATAAATTTCCATAAAAGATGAAACAAGTTTATTCCCTTGGGTCATCAAAACACCCATCATGTATGGGGTCACGTGTGTGTTTGTTTTTCCACATTTATAGAAATTGCTTTATGATGGTCAATCATATGCTTGTTTTCCACATTTATAATTGTAAGAGTAAAACTCTCTAACAAAATTATGGGAGAGAGGCATTGAAATCGTAAATTCAAAAAATGTATGCTAATTGTGACTCCAATTTAACAAATCCCTTTTTTAGTACACATCGCATGAGCACGTGTTAGCCTTAACTAGTTTAAAAAGATATGTAGACATGTCTTGCATTTTAGATCTCACTAAATCTTGATTATCACACATGTTCTTAAATTATAAGATTATTTTCATGGGATACATTCTGGAAACAATGGTCTGATAGAATAAATGTATCTTGCCTGTCATTGCTAGACATGTAATAAATATATACCCAATGTTTTATTGATTGTGCATTTCTTGACATTCTTGGTAATTATTAATATCAACTATTCTTGTAAATGTTAAAATTAAATATATATTTTATAGTTTCATAATGATTTTCTCATTTTATTTTTTTTACTATTGATGGATCTTGTCAACATTTGTAGTCAAATGAAAGCATAACTTATAGACATCTTTTTCCTTTTAATTAGTTGTTATGTTAATGTGCCTCCTTTTAAAGCCTCAACCGGATCACAGTCCACATAAGCTTATTAGCATTATATTGATCATAGTTTTTCTCAACTAGTTCATCACTCTATATTATTTTACCGATTAGATTGGATGGGAATCTCTCACACATTTTTTATTTTATCAAACCACTATCATTTCCCACCCCAATTGAATTACATATGTGATGTTTGAAACTTTTAGTTTTGTTTATACCATAGTTCTATTATCTAATCCTCAAGTGAATAATTTAATTATTTATTCCTTCAGATCAAATGGGTCACTCTTGTAATGGAAATAAGTTTTTTGTTGTTTAATTTTGTCTCAAATTATGCTTTTCTTCAACTGAGTTGTTGACACTTTTGAGCATTTATCTAGGTTATGAGATATAATGGAAACCATAATTTTCTATACGTTTTACTTATCTATAATTTTAGTCTAAATTTTTTGTAACCATATACTATTATATGTTAATGCTCACTCTAGTACTAGCCAGACCATGGCCTTTTCATTGGCTCCAATTGGATTAATGCCTTGCTGATACCAATTTGACCATGGGTAATTCATCAACACAAATCAAATTGACTCCTTATTAATATTGAATAGATCATGTCCATTATCTTTATATTAATAATTACATTAGGTCCAATATTCTACCATGAAATAATTTTGTTGTTGTCATAGTACCTTGATGGCACCAACTAGACCCAAGTTTCTCTATCAAAATTGTGTTTGTGTTATGCTCTTGATAACACTAGAATAATTATCCTTGCATTCATATTATCACAATACCTTGTTTGTACCAACCAAGCCCAAAATATTTATATAAAAATTATATCTGAACTATGCTCTTGATAACACTAGAATAATGCTTCTTGCAATCATCTCAATTTGATGCTTATTCAGTTACTTAAATAATAATGGAGCATTAGTTTGAGTAATTATGTATGATGAATTCATATTCTTAAACAACAAGATGATGTATGAGTAATGCTCTAAATAACACTATCGAATGAGTCTCCCTTCATGCATCTCAATTTGACACTTATTGGGTCACTTATATAATAAAGGAGCATTAGTTTGAATAAATGTGTATGATGTATTCATATTCTTATATGCTAACAATTTATATATAATTCTTTCTTAGATGCCATGCATAGTAAATGTGGATATATGTTAACTCAAAGGCATTTAATATATGTGTATAATGTGCCTTACCTCAAGTTTGATTATGCCATCATCACCAGTAAGGAAATCACATAAGTAGTAATGTTAGGTGTGGAGCCTAATTGTCTTCTAAGATCAGTGGTTAAAATTTTGATGTTATTCTAGCTAGGTTTTAGATCCCATTCTTTGTATTTCTGATGGCATGGGGGGTTTCAAGGGGGGAACTTGGGCCATTGATTAAAATTGCCTTGTAAAGTTATAATTTTGTAGTAAATATGGGTCGTTAATTAAAGGTTTATAGATCTAACAATAGAGTTTGTGTTTAGGTGTTTTTCACCCTAAAATGTATTGATACATCAATGATATGAAAAAAATATATTGTACACATAGAGGAGGTATAGAAGGTAGATAGGTGTAACAAGTTGTGTTTCAAGATTTGTTTCTCCCTTGTATTGCTGAAAATAATATACTAGACAAGTTTGGTGGATGTAGCCCATCTTGAGTGAATCATGTTAAATCTAGTGTCTCTTATTTTGTGCATGTTTATGATTATTTTTGTATTTTGGATTGATTCATTTCATAGTTTCTCTTGTATGCAATTTGGGGATAAATCTATGTTTTATTTTATCCTAACAAGTGGTATCAGAGCGAAGATTTTGTTTGCATAATTTTAAATTGTAGGAAGAAAAGGGTTTGACCTCGAGTGGGAAATATATCAGATGAAAATAAATATAAGGTGGATAATTTCAATGAATAAAACTTTGGATTGTGGAAGACGCATATGGAGGATTACCTTTACTAGAAGGACCTATATTTGCCAGCAGAATGGCAAGCCAAGAAGCCATCAATAATGTCAGATGAAGCTTGGGAACTATTGGATCAAAAATCCCTTAAAATCACATGGTTGTGCCTTGAATTTTTGTATCATTAAACATATCACAAGAAAAGACAACAGAAGGTCTTATGATCACATTAGGCAAGTTATATGAAAAACTCTCTAACTCAAATAAAATATTTTTGATGAAAAAATTATTTAATATGAAAATGTTTGAAAATGGTCTAGTACCAGATCATTTAAATGAGTTTAACATGGTTACTAATCAATTAAATTACATAAATATTTACTTTGATGTTGAATTTAGGGATCTTCTCATTCTTTGTTCCTTTCCTAAAATTTGGAATAGCTTGGTAATGGCAATAAGCAACTTTGTGTCTAATAATACTATACTAAAGTTTGAACATGTGGTGAGTGTTATCCTAAGTGAGGAAATGAAAAGGAAAAGCACAGGTGAAACATCCATATCTAAAAATGAATTAATAGTGGAGAATAGAGGAAGGAAAAAGAATAGAGGAAGAGGAATCATGGAAAATCAAAAGGGGGTGCAAGATCTAAATAAAGAGGTAAGATGGAATGTTGGATCTATGGCAAGCCAAGACACACAAAGAAAGAGTGTTGGTTTCAAAAGGATAAATCAAGTAAGGACCAACAAGGAGGTAAAAGATAAGTAAATGTAGTAGGTGGTGTACTACAAAATAATCTTATACTTTCTTTGGATAATATTGTTGAATATTGGGTTTTAGATTCAAGTGCTTCTTTTCATGCTACCCCTCATAGACATTATTTTATAGATTACATTCAATGTAATTATGAGAATGTTTACCTTGGTGATGATGAACCCTATAATATTGTTGGAAAAGGAAGTGTTCAAGTTAAATTACAAAATGGAAACACTTGGGTGTTGAAGGGTGTCATGCATGTTCCAAGATTGAGGAGAAATCTAATCTTTGTAGGGTAGCTAGGTAGTTAGGGTTGTATGGTCACATTTACAACCAAATCATGAAAGGTTACAAAGGGTTCTATGGTGGTTACAAAAGGTAAGAAACTAGGCACTTTATATTTTTCTATAGATAATGTTAATTCATCTTGTGTTGTAGCTGTTACAGGTAAAGACGTAGATTTATGGCATTATAAACTTGGCCACATGAGTGAAAAGGGAATGAAGACCCTACATGCAAAATATAAATTACCAGTCTAAAATAATTATATTTGGACTTTTGTGATCATTGTGTATATGGAAAATAAAAATGTGTGAGGTTTCTTAGGGTTGGACCAGCTAGAAAGGAGTAAAAGTTAGAGCTTATGCATACAGATGTATGGGGAATAGCTCAGGTATCTTCACTTGGTGGTTCAAATTATTATGTTACATTTATTAATGATGTAACTAGGAAGGTTTGGGTATATTGTATTAAATAAAGTTTGATGTTGTTGATACATTCAATAAATGGAAAGCCTTAGTTGAAATGAAATAGGTTTAAAACTAAAATGTCTCAGATCAGATAATGGAGGTGAGTATTGTAATAATGCTTTTAATAATTATTTTTCATAAAGTGGAATTCATAGACAAAAAATATTTCCAAGAACATCACAATAGAATGGTGTGTTAGAAAGGATGAATAGGACTATTATGGAGCATGCCAAATGCATGAGATTGCATGTAGGTTTACCTTTACATTTTTGGGTAGATGCTATAACTATAATAGTATATCTAATAAATAAAGGACCTTTGAGTGCTTTGGATGGTGGAATAATAAAGGAGTCAGGGACTGGAAAGAAGGTAGATTATTTTTTCTAAGATTTTTTGGTTGTGAGGTATTTTCTTATATTGACAAAGATCATAGGAATAAATTAGAAGCTAAGCCTCAGAAATGCACATTTATTGGTTATGGAACTAATGACTATGGATCTTGGTTGTGTAATCTAGAAGATAAGAAAATAATTAGGATTAGAGATGTGTTCCATGAAAAATTCATGTACAGGGACCATTTATAGGAAAATAAGCAACAAGAATATAAAGGGGAATATAGAGTATTAGAAGACAATATAGAAAAACATGTCCTAGAGGTTCCTAATCAAAATGTGCAATAGGAATAGGTACCTCAAACCCTTGTTAGAAGATCTACAAGATTAATTAGACCACCTGATCATTTTTCTCCTTCTTTATATTATTTATTACTTACTGATGGTAGTGAGCTAGAAAGCTATGAATAAGTATTGCAGATTGATGCCAAGGATAAGTGCGAGCAAGATATGGATGAGGAGTATGATGCTCTAATGGAAAACCAGACATGGGATTTGGTGGAGCTTCCCAAAGGAAAGAAGGCATTGTAAAATAAATGGGTATATAGGATAAAGGAGGATAATGAAGGTAAAAATAAATTCAAGGCTAGAATGGTGGTTAAAGGTTTTGCATAAAATAAAGGTATAGACTTTGATGAAATATTTTCTCCAGTAGTTAAAATGACTTTTATAAGATTTATTTTAATTTTGGTAGAAGTAGAAGATTTGCACCTTGAACAGTTAGATTTGAAGACTACATTCCTTCATGGTGACTTGGAGGATGAAATATATATGGAACAACCACAGGTATACAAAGTCAAAGGTAAGGAGAAAATGGTGTGCAGGTTAAAGAAGATTTTTTATGGCCTAAAACAAACTCCAATATAGTAGTATTTTAAATTTGATAGTTTTATGATAGAACAGGGTTATTGTAGATGTCCTTTACACCATTGTGTATATTGTAAAAGTTTTGAAAATGGTTTTTACATTGTTTTGATTTTATATTTAGATGATATGCTTGTAGTTGGTTCCAACATGCACAATATTAATGCACTCAAGAAACAATTAAGTGATAACTTTTTTATGAAGGATCTAGGTGCAGCTAAATAGATCCTTGGTATGAGGATAACTAGAGATAGAAAGAATAGGAAGCTGGAATTATCATAGGGAGAGTAGATAAGAAAAGTGTTGGAAAGATTTAATATGAAAGATGAAAAATTAGTTGGGACACCTTTGGCTGCACACTTTAAATTAATGAAGGAATAATGTCTTAAAATACAAGAAGAAAATAACCTAATGTCTAAAATTCCATACTCATTAGCAGTTGGTAGTTTAATGTATGTAATAGTGTATATGAGGATAAACATTGCACATACAGTGGGAGTGGTGAGTAGGTTCATGAGTGATCTAAGAAAGGAACATTAGAAGGCATTAAAATGGATCCTTCGTTATTTAAGAGGGACCATAGATATAGTATTAAGCTATGGTGGATCAGATGTGACATTACAGGTATAAGATGACTCAAATATGGTAGGTGACTTAGATGGTATAAGAAACACTATAGGGTATATGTTTACAGTAGGTGGTATAGTAGTTAGTTGGGTATCATGATTACAGAAGGTTGTGGCACTTTCAACCACATACACTGAGTATGTTGCTATGACAGAAGTAAGCAAGGAAATATTCTGGTTACATAGGTTGATTGAAGAATTGGGACATAGTCAAAAAAAATGTACTCTATATAGTGACAATCAGAGTGCAATCCATCTAGCCAAAAACTCAACTTTTCACTCCAGAACAAAACATATTCAGTTGTAGTATCATTTCGTTCGTTCAGTGATAGAGGAAGAGGAACTAAAATTGGAGAAGATACATACCAATAAAAATCCTATGGATATGATGATTGAGGTAGTTATAAGAGAGAAGTTGAAGATTTGTTTATCTTTAATTGGTCTTCATGGATGATAATTAAATTAATGAACTTGTCTAGGTCTAGATAGTATAGTAGATGCAATAGTGGTGGAGTTTCTCCAATCAGTCTCTAAGTGGGAAATTGTTAGGTGTAGAGCCTGATTATCTTCCAAGATTAGAGGTTAAAATTTTGATGTTATTTTAGCTAGGTTTTGGATCCCATTATTTGTATCCCCGATGGTGTAGGGGGTTGCAAGAGGGGGAACCTGGGCCATTGATCAAAATTTCCTTGTCAAATTGTAATTTTGTAGTCAATTGGGCCATTGATTAAAGGTTTCTAGATCTAATGATAGAGGTTATGTTTAGGTTTTTTTTGCCCTAAAATGTATTGATACATGGTTGAGATGGAAAAAATATATATATTTTACACAGAGAGGAGGTAAGGAAGGTAGAGATATGTAACAAGTTTTGTTGCAGGATTTGTTTCTCCCTTGTATTATTGGAAATAATATACTAGATAAGTTTGGTGGATGTATCCCATCTTGGGTGAACCACGCTAAATCTGGTGTCTCCTATTTTGTGCATGTTTATGTTTATTTTTTTATGTTTGATTGATTTGTTTCATATTTTATCTTGTATGTAGTTTGGCAATAAATATGTGTTTTATTTTATCCTAACAAGTAGTGCCATACTTCTTGCATAGTCACTACTTTGATTAAGTCATATTTTAGTTAATACCTACTAGCACCATTTTCTCTTATTTTACATTCAAAACAAACTTTAAATTATCACTAAAAATTATCAATTTTACTTTCACAAGAATGAAATAAGAATACACATTTCATTAATCTAATGTATTTTGTTGTGTTTATTTGGACACTGATGTGATTTAATGTCAGTCATTGATAATTCATATAGATCACACATCCCTAGAAGATATTACCTTTCCTAGGTCATGTACATCCTCAATAGGTAACACCTCTTACAAAAACTTCCTTTATTAGTTTTATTTCTTGGTTCTATATGATGTATTACTCTTTGTTCAGAGGGATACTTAAAAATTTTGCCTTTATCCATAAGAGTAGTAGTTAAGTCAATCTTGTTGCATAGAGCTATTTTATGTGAGAAAATACTTTTGATGTCCTATTGAAGAGTTTACAAGAATGTATTTATTATTCTATCAGTCTCATAATATTATTTGATGCATGATTTATTCTCATTACATGTGTGCCTAATGGATTTTAATGCCAGTTTTATTTTTTTGGCTTGTTTTACCCTTAAAGCTCTTTTCTTGTTATTCATATTTACTTATTGATTTAACCTTGAATATTTCACTTCAATGTGCATATTTTGGACTCTAATGATTTTTTTTATATCTCAACCAATTATTTTTTATCACCTTTCTTATTTTCTAGAATTCCTACCATAATTGGTTCCTTTGCACTATATATCCAACTATGTAAGACCCATTTAATGTGTAGTTCTTATCCTATGATAAATACTTAGGTAGTAATTTTGTATAATGTTTGTCTAATTCATTCATTATAATTTTATCCATTTTGAACTCCCTAGGTCTTTAATGAATTAGGTACAAGATTAGCTTAGAAGCCCTCTTCCACAGTTCAATTCTAAAACCTTATAATTATTGATGACGACAAGGTGTTCAAATGTGTGGTTTGCAATGAAATCTTTGTAACAATAGCTTGTTTTCCTTACTGGGACACTTCTTTGATCTTTTTCATTCTAAAATATGACACTTCTATTTAAATTATAACACTTCCTTTCTTAAGTCTAACAAGTCTGCTTCAAAGGCCATCTTCTGTTGTTCTAATTTCAAAGTCTATTTTTTTAGTTGAGGGAGGCTATAAAAATGTTTCTTTCATAACAAAACAATGGTTGTGATACATTATATGATATTTCAAGTGATATTTTTGTATTTTAAAATTTCCATCTAAAAATTATGTATAATATCTATGTTATCGATATGGATATGGGGATACGAGGATTTATTTTGGGAGGTTTGGATACATTAGAATACAATTGTATAAAATTATATATAAAAATTAAATATATAGCCATATAAGAAAAATTAACCACATAATATGCATAGACAAAACAAAACAAGTTAAATAAAAACTTCGATATGATGTCTATAGTTGTATTTTGAAGTTTAATAGTGAATAAGAGTGAACAAATGTGCAATGTGTCTAGAGGTGAAGTGGATATCCAAACTTCCAACAATTGTAATGGTGTGATGCAGATTTTGATAAAATGAGTGTGAATACTACTTTTAGGGTTGGGAATGCATTTATTTTGTTTTTATCTGTAATTTAAAGTCCATGTTTGACTTTTCATTATGAAAGCACCTGGGAGTGTGTCTAGGCTATGAATATGCTCGAGTATGTCACCTAAACATACTTAGATGTATATGTAGCCTAAGCATGCTCCTTGGGCATCTCCCCTATGCTCCCCCATGCTCCCATATCCTAGGGCATATCCCTAATGCCCTCAAGGCTAAGGGGTGTATCTTGTAACATATTATAATATTAAAAATGGAAAAACTATATATTGATTCTAGAAAATATTAGAGAAGGTTTCAAGTAGACTTGCTCATGGAAGATTTCTAGACTAAGGTTATTATAGTTAGCTTCAAAAAATTATAAGACCATATATGTTATAAAATACCCTCATTAAGGCCATATAATAAACAATAATTCCATAGATTATAGTTTGTAAGTATTTCAATCCATACATCATGAAAACAAAAGTATATCTAACAAAATAGATAGTCATATATTGTTGTCATAACCTATTATAAACAATAATTCTATTCATAAGAAATTGAATAGATAAAATAGTGCACTAATGAATATTCAACCACTCTAATAAGTCCTCCCACACATCTCAAAATCATCCACTAAACATGAAAGATTACCACTCCAAAAAAATTAATACTTCCAATGAAGTCTATTAATAGAGTCATTGCCATCATGGTTCTCGACCAAGTAACTGTAAGAGCCATATAGTTGACTAGCTTTGACCATAAATCTTCATTATTCACATTCCCCAAACCTTAATTACACATCTCCTTAATTATAACAAAGAATTTCCATGTAATTTGTGTGACTTGCGCACTCCATTTGAATATGTTTGTGTAACTCACATGACTCATGAAATCCATTCGCAATACTTGTGTAACCCATGCTCATGTAGCTTATGCAAACTACACATAAGGAAGCTAAAGTACCATAATAAGATATGGACTAATTTTCAAGGACAATTATAGGAAATTGAATGGTCTTGTATCTAAATCATGCTACACTCATAAAACTATTATACTCGGGATTTAAAGGAAAAGATCAATAATCCTATTCTTATTTTTCTAGCCATTGTATGATATATACATTATTCATATTTGGTTTAAATAGAAGAGCTTATTATGACATGTTTTAATATTATGTGAATGTGTGATGGATATTTATTAAATATACGTGCATAGGTGCATATTCATATCTATAATAACATAATAGGATTACTCTCTAATTGTATTGTTATCTACCACCACATTGATCATGTAGTGTAGATATTTGGTATCAGTTAAAGTTCTAGTGTGGAATGTTTGATCATAAATGTTCATGGTACCAAAAAGGTGTGAAATTTGGCTCTATTTTAGACTACATAAAAGAGTGATGTGGGAAATCAAAGATAGTTGATTCTTCATATAAATATATAGAGGCACTTGTAGATGTATATAAGCTCATCAAGGATGATTTATAGGAAAAGAGGACAACCCTTATAATTCAATGTTGCTATTTTATTTTCTAATTTTCTTTTCAAATCTGATCATTATTTCAACTTCTCCATTTCAAAATCATAACCCATTTAAGGCACAATTTAACCTCAACATTCCTTTATTGATCAAAGCTAAATCTTGAAACACATGGTTGCAATAACTAGAAGCCTAATACTTCATTAATCACTTCACTAATTCATAAAAGATCACCTTCACAGCATTAAAGAGGTCCAAATTGGACTTTCACAAGTGGGAATCCCTTAGTGCACATGGTTTCTAGGATGTGACCCCATTGACCGTTGGGAATATTTTGTTGCCAATGTACATGGATAATTATACACTTTCAAATATGCACTCAAATGCTATGATGATGATTATTTGAAGTTACAATAGTTGACGTAAAAGAGACACCAAATGTGCAAGATTACATTGAGGAGCTCCATGAATTGCTTGCACTTTGGAATGTTAATGAAATATATCATGACAAGGTATTGAAGTACATTAATGGAATTCATTACACTATTTGTGAAAAGATAGAATTCATGTTCACAAATGCCATGAATAAGCTTATTAACACACTATCAAGAAGAATTTGTTTTTTTAAGATGAAGTGGAAAGGTCATTCCTTTTCTAGCTCCCATGTGAAATAACAAGTGTCCAAGAAACATGAAAAATCAACCCACATAGAAGCAAATTTATCCTTTGTTAAGATAAGATTAATTTCACAAATTTCCATAGCAACCAAGAAACAAACACCTTTGCAATAGAAATCTTTGGCTCCAAATTTTGCATGGGAAAAAAGAAAGAAGCATCAAGGGGAAAAGTGATTTAAGTATTATAAAACTCATACCCATGATGTGATTATTGTAAGTTTATATTTGTGTAGACCACTCAAACCTGACTTGATTATGTGTTAAAAGAAAGAATATAAACCCTGACATCTCTTAATTGAGTGTTAGTGTCAATTATGAATCCTACACATCCAAGCGTATTGAAGAATGATAGAGCCTAGTATGGGGTCAAAATACAACCACTCCATAATCATAAACGGTGGAAGTCATAAAAATACCATTGTGTAAGATGTGGTGAAGCCTTATAATTGAAGCAGACCAATAAACCTACTCCATTGGATGGATACAATAGGGAAACAAGGTGAATTAACCATGCTCTAAATATGGCATCAAGGCCATTCATGATACTTTTGCTTACAATGTCATGCTACATAACATTTATGAATTATTTCTTTGTAAGCCTTGTATTTATGGCCGTAATACAACCTACAAGTTAAGCCATAGTGTCAGTATGTCAATCAATAATTGCATCTATAACACTTGCTAGAATATCATTGTGCAAAATGTGGTGAGGCCTCACAATTTAAGCACACCAACAAACCTACTCCTTTGGATGGATACAATAGGGAAACAAGGTGAAGCAACCATGCTCTGAGTATGGCATCAAGGCCATACACTACATCATTACTTGTAATGTCATGCTACACAACATTTATGAACTCTTTCTTGGTAGGCCTCGCATTTATGACCACAATTCAACCTATAAGATAAGCCATAGTGTTGGTATGTCAATAAATAATTACATCCATAACACATGATATAATATTTTCTAAAAATAAAGATTAAATTGATATCTAAAAAATAATTCAAGAAATTGGTGTTTCATACATGAATTTTATGTTGCTAATACTTTGCCTAGAAGTATGTGTATGCAAAGAAGCACATTATTATGACACAACCACATGTGTAGTCTTCTAAATATTAATATCTTGATGCCTTAGTATAACTTTATGAATATGTTTTTTAAGAACCTAAAGGCATTATGTCTTACTGCAACCTCAACCATTAAATTGACCTAGCATTTACAATATCGAGTAACCCACTTTATTATTGATATGTTTGGGATCATGATGAGATCCATCACTAGATTCATCTCCTAGAATAATGGAAGATCCAATATATCTCTTTGATTTATGGCATCTTTATCATGCTCATATCAAAGAAAGATGGATGATCTAAGAGGATCTCCATACAGTGGTTCCAACACCACCATCAAGTTTGTTCTCATAGCATGTGATAATTACGATTATTTTTCAATGGTCTTCAATAAAACTATAAAACTTCTAAAGTTCAATGGTACCTTCAAGATCATTATTACATTTAAGATCATTATCCTATCTCCAATAGATGTCACATGCACTCTTACAATGGCATAGTGTAAATTATGTAGATTGGATGTAACGTCACATGTGTGTGCCAAACCTTATATGGTACCTATCATTTGCTTCAAAAAGGTTTGACTCACATCACCTCCATGTCAAAATACAAATGACAAATGAAAATTGTGTGGTACCACCAGTTGCTAAAAACTTGTTGCCTACCCTTAAACAAGTATATAGTATGCATTCTTCAAAGGCTTAGTTGGTGTAGAGTTGAGGGGTAATGTTATTTCTGATCAATCAACATAATTTTTAGAAGGTGAATATTCATATAGAATTTCAACCAGTTAAACTTTTATAGTAATTAATTTTTCCTTCATGGTTTTGTAATTTATGTATACACATATATAGCTTTAGTAATCAATCAGAGTAGAAGATAGACATTCATATATATTTCTCAATAGTATACCATGTACAAGTTGCATAATTAAATAAAACATTTTATTCTCTCTCTCTCTATCTAATAGAGCTTATGCATATGCATATAACACATATAGATAGTTATTTAGATTGTTGTCCACTAGGTTTCCTTTAAGGACCTTTATCAATGAATCATGGTGGTTATGCATAGACCATTGTGTATTGAAAAATATCACAATAAAGAATCAATACCCACTTCCATGCATAGCTAATATTTTGGACTATCTCCAAGGTGCACAATAATTCATGAAAAGTAAACTCAAATTAGGTTACCATTAAGTTTTTATCAATCCAAAACATAGGAAATGACTATATAAATGGTTGGTGATTCCTTTTGGCCTAACCAATGTGTCATCCACATTCAAGTGCTTCATGAATGACTTACTTAGGTCCTTCCCTATTTATTTCATCATTATCTACTAGGACAACATTCTCATTAATAGCAAAACATGGGTAAGAACACATCTATCATGTCACACATGTCCTAACTACACTGCTCTTAAATCAATCAATCAATCACTTACATATATGCATAAACCTAAAGAAGATCAAATTCATGAGAGATTGTCATCTTTGCACACTCTCATAGATCTTAGGGGTTTTCTTTGACTTCCAAATTTATATCATATATTTGTCCTAGGATCCTTGCATATCTCTTGGCCATTGAATCAGATCATGCACATAAACTTTAAATTTCACTTGTCACCCATGTGTTGCTCAAAGAAATTAAGACACATTTTTTCTCCATGTTTGACATCAATATAACTTTTTAAATTGATACCGACACGTCACACTATGTGATCGGTACATTGCTCACCCAACATAGATATTTCATAGACTATCACTCAAAAACTTTTAGTGATGTTGCTCAAAGGTACTCCTATGAGAAGGAACCATATGTTATAATTCAAGATTTGAAACAATGGTTACATTACATCTTGAAAAAGGAGACCATCATTCAATTAGATCACAAGCCTCTTTAGTTTCTTCACATTCATGGCAAGATAGATAATGCACATCATAAAAAGTGTAGCGCATTTACAAAAATTCATTTTGGTGATCGAACACAAGATGGGAAAGGGCAACAAAGTAAAAAACTATCCTATTTTACCTCTATTCCATGCACTCTTCACATTGCTTGACACTTAGGTTCATAATTTATATGATTGGGATAATTTCTACCCAATAGACTTGGATTTTGCATAAATATATGAAGCTATCATGTAAAGCATGTAGGTCCTGAAAGTATGCTTATTTGATAGGGTTCTCTACAACCTTGTACATTTCT
The DNA here is from genome assembly GCA_037957365.1 of Torreya grandis. NCBI lineage: Eukaryota > Viridiplantae > Streptophyta > Pinopsida > Cupressales > Taxaceae > Torreya > Torreya grandis. The sequence continues at coordinate 1,781,362 of JARHVA010000424.1, read as the reverse complement.
CTATTCCATGTAATGCCCTTAATCGGTGACTTGTTTAAGATGAATACTATATCAAGATGCCAAGAAATTTTTACATTAACAATGATTATAGGCACATATGTGAGTGTGTGTACTATTGAATAATGGATTTATGATGTATATGGGACTATAGAGTTGTAGAAAACATTAATTTTCAACCTTAATATGTTGATTCGGTAGCATAGAACATTGGATCAGCACATAAGTTAACATAAATCTTTATTGGTAAATCATTTATTAGAATATTTAAGTTGATTACATATCAGTTGTTATCTGAAGGTAATACAAAAAGGAAGAATTTTAGACACAATTATGTTGTGATTGAGTATGAATGTAAAAGGAGCATGGGTATATAAGGAAGGTAACATCTATGTATAAGTCAACTTAGAGCTCAATTGATAAATGGCCACATTTATGTAAAGAAGTTACATGTTCAAACCTATTTTATCCATTCTTAAATATTTTACAAGCAAGTTTTATTGAAGGGGAAAATAAAACGCTATGAAACATAATGGCTACTTGATAAGGTAGCCCAGTTGTCAAAAATTCAAGTTGTAAATGGCAGGTCTCATGTTCAAATCATATTGCTGGCTTCTATCCCATTTATAAGATAATTTTACAAAGGAGTCATTTTTTTATGAAGAGAAACCTTTATTTTTCATTGGGCCTATAAATAAAGGATAAGCGGTGGCTTTCCATTATGGAACCTTTTTATTTTTATAATCAGAGCAACTAAAAATGAATAGGGAAATATTCCAGTTACAGAGTGTTTACATGAAAGCATTTGACATAAATAAGGTACATTTGAAATTTAAGAATTGAGTTATAATGCAATTTGTTAACTTTTTTAATACTTCATGGGAGATTGTGGGAACAATATGTGTTATGTCTAGAATCTATTTCTTGAATGGTTGGATGCATTTGAAAGCTTTTTACATCTTCAAATTAGGCCATTAAAGTTATAAAATAGTTTTTTTACTGGTTTTAATTGGTGAAATCCCAAATTGGATAAATTATAGAGAAAATGTGCTCTAAAATTAAAGATAAGGTGATCATTTTGATGATTTATTATTAGAAATTTATTTTGTGGCACCATGGGATGACAAAGGTTCTAGCAAAAATGAAAATAAAAATTGATTGTAAATAAAATGTGCTCTAAAATTGAAGACAAGGTGACGGTTTTGATGATTTATTATTAGAACTTTATTCTATGGTGCCATGGGATGACAAAGGTTCTAGAAAAAATGAAAAGGAAAATCAGGAAAAGAAGGCTAAGTGAACTTTGGAAATCCTTCTAAACCACAATGTTTATCATCTTCAACCTCCAATAAGTCATATTGGGAGCCATATGACACATTAATACTCTTGATGAATTTGTGAATTATCTTATTAAGGGGTAAAATAGAGAAAACTAGAGTATTTTGTTGGTTATTACTTGACAAAGTGGCCTATGAAAGCACATGAGAAATAGAGAGATTGAAATATCTCAATCAAATAAGTTTAGAACAATATCTATTTTGTCCAAAATATATTTCTCCAATGCTTGGATGCATTTAAATGTTTGAGGATATCTTCAATTTGGCCCAGTAAAGTTATAAAAATAATTATTTACATGGGTTTTATCAGTGAAATCAAAAAATGAATAAATAGTAAAGAAAATGTTATCCGAAATTGAAGATAATGTGATGGTTTCAATGTTTTATTGTCAAAAATTCATTCCTTGTAGTGGCGCATTAACAAAGGTTCTAGGATATTAGAATCTAGTTGATGTTTTATTAGACAAAAAAGATAATTTAACTAAAAAAAAGGAGAAGGAAAAGAGGGAAAAGAGGGCAAAGTTAACTTGGGAAATACGTATAAATTACATTGTTGATCATCTTCAACCTCTGGTAACTCATATTGGAAAGACAGTGACACCCATGAATATTCTTGATGATTTTATGAACTGTATTATCAATGAAGGAGGTGAAATAGATAAAATTGTAGTATTTCATTAGGTATTACTTGATAAAGACAAAGTGGCTTATTAGAGATTAAAATATCTCAATCAAAATATTATGGGGCATATTACCAAGTTGAGAAAATAAAAAAAAGTATGCATTGATAGGGAATTCAAACTGAGTCTAGAATTGGAGAAAAGTAGAGATTTATATTTTCTCCAAGAATAATTATTTTGGATTTGATTATGACTAGTTCCAAAAATTCTTTGCCTCCTAAGCCTATAGTGGTCTCATACATAATGAAAATAAAAGTAGATAATTTTAAAGCGATGATATTTTATTTTTATTTTTTTAATGTTCTAGGTAAATTTGATATGGTTCTTCCCTACCCTGTATAATAATACTTTTAATTTAGTTAATTATGTCTATAGGCATTCTAAAATCATGGGGGTGGAGTGTAATGTAGTTAATTATTCACAGTTATGTTTGCATTTGAATTTGATGTCCAATTGATCATCATAGAGCAATTATGTAATGTCCCCCTTATTGACATAACTTGCTTATGAACCCTTAGCTTGGTTTTTTTCCCACAATGCTAAGGGAAAGAAGGAAAAGGGAACTATGAGGGGGATATTCAAAGAGCAAAAAAGGTGAAAAGTACTTAAGTGTTTTAATTTTTAGTTGAATTATGCAAAAAGTGTTTTTGATCTAATTCTCACTTAAGAAAGGGACATTTAAGGGTCATGAGAGTCTAACCCATAAAAAAGGAAAACTAAAAAGGTTAAGTTGCTTATGATTCAAAAGACACATCCTTCCAACTTGGACACCACCCTTGGGGGATGATTATAAAAATGAATTGAGGATTCATTTGGAAGGTTATGCTATTTTAGCATATTGAAGTATTGATTAAGTATGTCAAGCTTATTCATCACAACTTTAGGACAAAAACATTCAAGTCTAATAGGAGTTTGGGGGTGAAAACATCCATTCTTACATCTAGGGAAGATCTATTCAAGGGTTGTGATTATTCTTTAGATTTTCATGGTTGCATGTAATTAGATCTACATAGGTGTTTTATAACACCACCTTATTCAAAGGTAAAGTGAATACCTTATAAATCTATTTTCATTGATTTATCTTTGTTTGGTTGCATAATTGAGCTCTATTTTCATGTTTGAAGGAACCTAGGGTTGTAACTAGGATTTTTGGAACTTTGAGAGAACTTTTAGGGGACTTCCCATGGACAGAAAATTCTGATTCTAATTTTGTTTGATAGCTACTATTTTTTTTATCATTTTGAGATAAATTTTGCATGGGAATTAAAAATATTCCAAAAGATATGAATTTTTAATTTTTAGCTACTTAAGGCAAATAATAAAGTATTGAGCGCTGAAAATAAGGTAATTAATTTAGAAAATTATTTGCATAATTTTTATTAGTGGAGTGATTCACTTGGGTAGATTGATGGAGTGATTTTGGGATCTATTTTTGAAGGAAATAATTTAGTTTATATTTTGAAAATTATTTGAATATTATTTCAAGTGGGGCAAAGTGAATTAGGGAAATTGGAGACCTTATTGAGGGGATAAAACAAGGGTTTGAATTTTATATTTATTTCTCTTATTTTTTCTAAGTGTGGTGACTTGTTTGGAGGGGCTAATTTGACTATTGGTATCCCTAATTTATTCCTTGGATTCCCTAATAAATTTTAGGTATTTTTGGTATATTTTTCATGAGTTTATACGAGAGATTTAAGGTTGATTGGAAGGAAAAATGAAGATGTAATAATATCTTTAAAATCATAATTATTATAAGGAATTTATAGCCACATCCCCGACCCATATTTCCACAAAAAGAGGTATTTTATTATATTTTCATATTCAATAATTATCGGATTTATTGTGGAGTGTTATTGCTTTGAAATTGGGACATCTATTATTGCTAGGGTTTGTTGGTTTTTAGGATATCATTCATATTATTTTTAGTTTTATAATAACGGTTTTTTGGAAAACCCCAATTTATCCTAATCATCCTATTTGGGGACATTAAAGTGTTATCAGATCCAATTTATTGTCCAACTATGGGATGGAAAGGTATTTGTCAAACAGTGATAGGGACAGGGCTAGGTTGGATGGATCACTCAATCCCAGAATCAATTGATGGGAACTATGGATATACTCCTTCAAATTATGAAAGATATGAAATGGGTTCATCCCCTTGAAATGGAGGACCAACCTTTGGTTCATTGGGATCTAATGGAAGATTATGATGAATATTTAACAATTGCACCTATGTACAGAAAGGGAAGGAGCTTCAAGTAATGGCTAGATTTGAGACAAGGCAAAGGGTTCCATGGGAACATGGATACTCATGATGACTTAGAAAAGATTCTTATTTCTAACTTTGATGGAGATATAGGTACTTAAATTAAAGTGTGGGTAAACAAGGTTAATGACTACCTTAAATTGAGACCTAGAGGTGAGGAACAAGCTCTAAAATTTGTCATAAAACATTTAAATGGAGCTGCCCATGATTGGTGGCATCTAGGATGGAAGTCACAAGGGCATGACCTCATTAAAACTCATGAGGAAATTGGTGAAATGCTCATCAAAAAATTTTAAAAGGTGGAATATTTGGGGTAGTCAAAGAAGGGTTTTCAATTATTAAAGGGGCAACCAATGACTAAATTTTTTGAACCACAAAATCCAAAAATTCAAGGGCAGCCAAATAAAAGTGTCTAAAAATTTGATAAAAAATGAAAAGGGTTGCAAGAATAAGACAAAGAGGTGGTTTAACATAGATAATTAATCTCAAAATATACCATGGAAGAAGGATCAAGTGGGGCAGCCACATAATAAGGAATAAATCCTGTAAGAAGGAAAATAGAATGGTACAAACCCTCATGAGGGATTATATGAAGGAAGTTACGAAAATTTAGAGATAAGTAAATAAGGTGTACCATTCATGAAGACATTCTCTATGTCAAATAAAAATGAACAAAATAGTATCAACCAAGGGGAAGAAAGTTGTGGCCTCATGCCAAGGACCTAAGGAAAGTGTGATCAGTGGATAATAATGGCAAAGGAAGTAAACATGATAGCCTTCCAATCTAGGCAACACCTAAGGGAGTTTAAAATGGAAGAAGAGTTATTTAAACACAAATATGATAGTTTCAAAAACTAAGGAAAATTCATTTTGCATATTGATAAGTAGAAATGGGTAAAAAAGATCAACACTAAAAATGTTAATGCTCATTCACAACCTGCAATAAATTTTAGAACAACACATAAAGGTAAGAAATTTAATGAATTTCATGGCCATAAAGTGTGGCATAACTAATGTAGGGGCATATTAGGAATGCCCAATATTTGGACTAAGATTCATGACAATGAGTGAAATTTTCATTAGAGTTCAAAACTAGTTTCCCCACCTTTTTCCTAATTTAAATTTTCAAATGTGTAATGTGGTATTGAGAGTGTTTAGTGGGTATAAATGAGTGTTGGTGATATGTAATGGATAAATAAGTTTTAATATACCTTTAAGGTCTTTTTAAAGGTCCTAAAGATGTTTTTGAATCATATGTCTAGTTGAAAGAGTGAGGTGGCATTCTTGGTGTTCACCACCCTATGTGGGTCTTAAGGGATTTGAAGAATTTATTGATTAAATAAATAATTATGTTTTCTTGTATTAGATTTTATATCATATATACAAATTGGATAGAGTGTTTAGAGTTCCATAGGAAGGATAGAGGAGTAAATAGGTCAAACATTATTGAAGGTAGGAAAGTCTGTCAAGATAAGATATATGACTGTAAGTCATTTTGTAATGAAAAAATGCTTAATATAAATCTAATGATGATGGAAATGTTGAGTTAAATGGATAATTTATAATCTTTACATGATAATAATGTGCTTTCAGAATTGATTTTAAGAATGTTTATGCATTAGACTACTTACCCTGCATTATATATATATATATATATATATATATATAATGTGGTTGAACATACAATAATGGAAGGTTTTATTAATGCCTATATGTTTGGATTTTGTATTTGGTTGTGAATGAATCTAAAATTTACTAAAAACCTTGAGTTATCTCTTTATTATTGGTTAAGGTTTTTATAAGATTACAAGTAGAAACCCTACACATATTGGTTGTTTGAACAAGTTACCATATGAAAACTGATAAAAGAAGACTGTGCTTATCAAGATGGTTCTTAAATAAGGATGGTAGGTCATGTTTCATGTTAATAAATGTGTAATAAGTGTTTTTTAGGTTATAATACTCTGAATAACAAATAAACACTATATGCATAGATATTTCCAAGAAAGACTTTGTTTCCTGTAGTAGAGGTTATATATTGTGACTGAGTGTTAGTTTTGAGGAAAAGAAGGAACTTTGAAATGATTTTTGAGTGAATGATGCATGGAGGTAAGTCCTTAAAAAAAAATTAAGTTTCTTGAAACTCTTTTTTTCTTTGCATGGTGTGTTATTCAACTAGACAAAACCTAGACCTATAAACAGTTATCTAATTTACACAGTCAAGATCATCTTGGAGTAGAAAGGTGTAATAGGTGGTTGGTAAAATGAATCCAATTATTGGATAACGTGGATAAGGTAAATACATACCTTAAAAAAATTATTTGGTCCATTTAAACCTCATATAATAATTTTTATGTATTTTACAAGGCTCTTGGCCTATATAGTGGTCTAAAAACCATGGATTTAGGGTTTGATGCATATAATGACTTCTAACTATAAAAGTTTGCTTAAAATTTGTAGTTTGGTCCTAAAAAACATGATAAAATTGAATCACCTAGTTAAATAGGTGCACAAGTCCATTTGTATGGATTTTTTAGGACTGAGTTGGATTATGCCTAAAAGAGACCTAGTTGCGATAGTTCAAAGAAGGAAAGGGTATGTTCTTAGAGATTGAGATGGAATAAAGAGTTGATTAAGTTATAATAGTATAATTTGTACCCAAAATGGTCACTAATTTTCCTTTTTTGATCATATCTTGCTCAGACTAAGGAGGTTTGCCCATTTGGAGGGTTAATTAGGGAGTCAGGTAAGCCTACAGTTATAAAATTTTGCAAAGGAACCTAGACTAAAATATTATTTGAATAAATGGAATGATAAAGGGTACTCAAAATTCTATTTAGTTTCTTTGATGAGATGTTTTATATAACATAATAGTGGAATTGCATTGAAACAGGGCTAGAAGGCTTAGCAAGTAAGAAGTTGAATATTGAGTGAAAAGTAAAGTAATGAATGATGGAATTGGTTTGAGATAATTTTAAATAATATATTTGAAGTTTTATAACCTTTTATTAATTAGGTGTTTGTTTTTTAGTCCATTTGGATATTTAGGCCTAGTGTTTTCCATGAAAGATTGAAAAGTTTACAAACAAAGTGAAAGAGAAGTGAAGGTTTATGGTGTTAGATCTACATCATTCAGTATCATATCCATTTTGATGCTCTAGGAATAGGTTGTTATAGATGTTTTTTTTTTAATTAATTCATGTTGCATGATTGATAAGAATTTGTAGGAAGCAAGCAAAGAGGTAGTTGCATGGAGTCTTGTTGCAAGACAGAGTTGAAATAGCAGATAAGAGAAGGTATGATGTATTTTGTGGTTGATTTATTATTTTTAATTCATAATGATAGTATGTGATCGGTGAGTAAAATAAGATAAGAAAGGATTAAGGTGGAATCCCTAAAGAAAAGATATCTAATAACAAGCTCAAAGGAGATGAGCTCATAAATAGAGCTTTGAGAAGAGAGAAAAGTCGTAGAGTGAAGGACAAGAGATTCAAAGGCCAAAGTGAGGTCTGAGAAACAAGGGTTGTAAGTGTGAACCAAATTCAAGTGGTCCAAGTGAGGCCAAAAATGAGAGAGAGTATGTACCCAAGTGAGGTACTCAAAATGCAGATGAAAGGAGAGGTAGAAAGGAAAGTGAAAGACAAGGTTAAATATGAAAGCCACAATGAGAGAAAGATGGAAATAGAGATAAAGGAGATGAATAATGAATTGGTAAGGATGGAAAGAGAGTTATTGAGGATGTGGAATGTGTATATTTTATAGTGTGGACTCAAGATCAAGAAAAGAGTCAAGTGTAGCTTTATAGAAAGGATGCAAGAGAGAGAGAACCAGAAAGTGATGGATCATTTGGAGAGGAAATTGAAGAAGATGGAAACACAACTTGCCATGGAAGAGTGGAAAGAGGAAATATAGCCTCAATATTTTCCATATAGCATTGATTTGTCATGGTTGAATACAAGTAAAGAAGTGGAAAGTAAAGTGCATGATTGGGAAGAAGAAGATGATGCATGGAAGAATGAAGATACAACTAAAGGTGAAGCATTTTTTCAACTTGAAAATGGTGAATTACTTGATGGAAAAGAGTGAAGAGATGAAAAAAATCAAACTCATGTGTTAAAGAAGATAAAGGCATAAAAAATAATGTAATTTTTATAACTATTTTGAAGATGAAGATGATGTCTTGTACCAAGATACAATAGGTTTGTTTGAGGATTTCATTAGATTAGCAAAGAAATAAGAAGCACATGAAGTGCTTGAGGAAAGATATGAATAGGTAAATGAAGATAAGACTAAATTAATAGTCCATGAAGAGAAGATGCAAGGTGAAGAGTTGGCTGATTGGATAGTTAAAGAGGGAGCAGATGTAATGGAGGACAATAGGAAAGAAGATGTTGATAACCAGGATATGAGCAACTATGAGACCTTAGAATGGTCAAAAGAGGAATATAATACACTATGGAAAATGTGTGCTGATGAAAAGGTAGAAATAGAAATATTGAAGAAATAAATAAAAAGGTAATGGAAATTCATGTTCAATGGCATGAAGATTAAAGAGGACCATGAGAGAAAACAAATCAAGAAGAGTGATTGCATGTGCAAGAAGCAGTATAAGGAGTATCAGAATCAAGAGCAAAAGAGCACTTGGATGAGGAAGCAGAGGAATAGGTGTGATAGAAAAGAGCACACACATTTGTATGAGAATATAAATGAATAATAATATTGGAGTCAATTTATTTTCTTCCCTTGGGAGTATGATGTAGGGGCATCTAAGGAATGCCCCAGAGTTGACCTAAGAGTAATGACAATGAGTCAAATTTGAATTAGAGTTCAAAACTAGTTTTCCTACCTTTTTCCTAATTTGAATTTTCAAATGTGTAACATGGGATTGAGAGTGTTTAGTGGGTTTAAATGAGTGTTGGTGATGTGTAACTGATAACTAACACCACCCTACATGGGTCTTGAGAGAGTTGAAGAGTTTCTTGATTCAATAAATAGTTATTTTTTATTTTCTTAGATCTTATATCATATATGAAAAGTGGATAGAGTGTTTAAAGGTCCATAAGAAGGATAGAGGAGGAGTAAACAGTGTAGACATTGTTAAAAGGAGGAAAGTCTGCTAAGATAAGATATATGATTGTAAGTCTTTTTATAATGAACAAATGCTTCATATAAATCCAATGGTGATGGACATGTTGAGTCTATTGTATATTTGATAATATTTACATGATAAAAATGTGATTTCAGAACTGAGTTTAAGAATGTTTATGCATTAGACTACATATCCTGCATTCTATATATATTTTGTGGTTGAACATATAGTAATGGAAGGTTTTATTAATGCCTCTATGTTTGGATTGTGTATTCTATTATTAAGGAATATACAAGTTACTAATAACCTTGAGTTATTTATTTATTATTGGTTAAGGTTTGTATAAGATTATAGGCAGAAACCCTGCACATATTGGTTGTTTGAATAAGTTACCATATAAAGACTAATAAAGGAAGATTGTGCTTATCAAGATGGTTCTTAAATAAATATGGTAGGTAATGTTTCATTTTACTTAAGGTGGAATAAGTTTTAATAAGGTTATAAGACCTATGAATAACAAATGAACCCTATATGCACAAATATTTCCAAGAAAGACTATGTTTCATGTAGCAAAGGTTATATACTATGACTGAGTGTTAGTTTTGAGAAAAAAAAGGAAATTTGAAATGAATTTTGAGTGAATTATGCATTTAGGTAAGTCATTAAACATTTTTTTAAGTTTCTTGAAACTCTTTGTTGCTTTTTATGGTGTGTTATTCAACTAAACAGAACCTAGACCTGTAGACAGTCATCTAATTTGCATAGTCAAGAGCATCTTGAAGTATAAAGGTGTAACAAGGGATTTTTAGAAGGATATAGTGATTGGATAACTTGTGTAAGTTAAATATAGACCTCACAAATTGTATTTGGTTAATTGAAACCTTTTACAACAAAATTTATACATTTTAGAAGGCTCTCGGCCTATACAGTGGTCTAAAAACCCTAGATTTAAGGTTTGATGCATATAATGACTTATAACCATCAAAATTTTCTTAAACTTTTTATATTTGTCCTAATAAACATTATATAAGTGAATCACCTAGTTTTAAGGGTGTACATGTTCATTTGTATGGATTTTTGAGGACTGAGTTGGATTAGGCCTAGAAGAGACCTAATAGGGATAAGCCAAAGAAGGAAAGGGTATGTTCTTAGAGAATGAAATGGAAAAAATAGTTAATTAATATGGAGGAGGATAATGGGTACCCAAAAAGGTCAATATTTTTCCTTAGTTGATTGTACCTTACTCAGACTAAGGAAGTTTGCCCATTTGGAGGGTTAATTGGGGAGTCAAGTAAGCCTACAGTTACAAAACTTTTCAAAAGAACCTAACCTAAAATTTTATTTGAATAAATGTAATGATAAATTGTACTCAAAATTATATTTGGTTTTCCTTTATGATATGGTGTATGAAACATAATAGTGGAATTGCATTGAAACATGGCTAGAAGGCTTAGCAAGTAAGAAGTTGAATATTGAGTGAAAAGAAAAGTAATAGATGATGGAATTGGGTTGATATGATTTTAAATAAGATATTTTAATGTTTATAACCTTTTATTAATTATGTGTTTTTATTTTGGTCCATTTGGAAAATTAAGCCTAGTGTTTGCCATGAAAAATTGACAAGTTTACAAGCAAAGTGAAAGAGAAGTGAAATTTTATGGTTATAGATCTACGTCAATAACCTTCCTACTATGATCCTATAACATTTTAGTCCTCATGAAGATCATACCAATAAAATAAATAAGGTTTAGGGCATGTTAAAAGGCATGCAAACAATCCATAAAAGTAGTAAGCATCAAAATTTATTTATTGTATGTTATATGCTACATGAAATGGTTGTGACTAGAGGAAGAATGAAAGGTGGGAAGGTACAAAAAAATGTCAAGGATTGAGGTATGTTTTATTTTTAATAATTTTACTTCAGCACTTATAATTCAATTGCCATATAGAAAAACACATACCAAGAGCTATGGCATAAGAAGGAATGCATTGTTCTACGTTGGGGCAGTAAAGGCTTGTTGTAAAGGGTCACAAGGTGTAAAATTTCCAAGGTATGTATCAATTTTTTATAGGGAACAACAAGCAATTCATGGATATTACAGTCTTTATACAACCCACCTATATTTTGTTTTATATGGACTTACTAAATAAACAACTTGGCTAATCATGAAGGTGGTGATAGGTGACAAGTGTTATGACCCATCGGTCATTGCAAGGGTTGTTGATAATTCATTGATTACTATTTTTAATATTTTTAGTTTGCTTTCCCAAAAACAATGGTTTCCATGATGAATATTGACCCTAGGAAGGTGTGCCTCACACCTCAACATCATGGAAGTGGTTTGCACATATATGAGTGTATTTCCAGCCACTATAATGGGAAGGTTGAAGAGGGTAAATATTTTCCTTAACCATGTCAACAAGGACATGAACACACCTTTTGAAATTTGGGTGGTAAGGAGTTGCAATAAATAATCAAGGCATCAAGAAGGGATGCACTTCATGATCCTTGAGATTGATAAAGTGATAAAAAAATGTGTTACTACACACCATTATTTTCACTAAATTGTTTGTTTCATGTGTAGGAACATTAGGGTGAACAATTATTATAGCCAAGAACAATACAAAGAATGGGGTGATTTCCAAACAAGGAAAACCGATTGAGATGGCAAAGTGGTTGAAGGATCAAGTGTGATTTTGAGGCCATGGAAAGAGGCTATAAATTTTTATTATGAAAAACCAATAGCTCCAAGGTAAGTTCAATTTCCTACCTCTTTGGTAAGTATGCAAAATTTTGATTTTTGTGTTCCATTGAGAGGAAACAAGGATAAAACACTTGATTGGCAAAGGCAGTCTTTAATTTACTTTGGGTAGCCCCCTATGCCAAGGTATGTGTATTATTTTGGTGGCATAGATGAATAATTGAACACCTTTTGTATTGGGTAATGGCCCAAGTTATGGATAATAGATAAAGAGGTTCATGTACAACCTTCAACCCTCTTCAAATTCAATTTTGTTGACATTTTTCAGCCAAGGGAAAATTCTGAAATCAGTAGTATAAGGTCTGATTTTTTGTCTCAAAAATTTAAGAGTTTGAGGGTCATGTATAACAACTTATTTAGGACAAAAAAATTTAAAATTGGTTCCTTATTTAGCTCATGATGGAAAGGATATGTGTATGGATGGATTCTAAATTTGATCACTTAGAAAATTCTGATTTTAGAAGGCTAGTACAACAACATGTGAAAGGTAAAAGATCTGATTTTCTTTATAAATTCCAACCTATGGTGTATTTTGTAAATGTTCATCATGAGGCATGATTTTTTATTGATAAAGAATGGGATTTAAAAGCCTATCTTGTAGGTTGGTTGAGACTTTTATTTGATCATTTTAATGTTCTTCCTATGCATGAAGGATGTAATAAAAGGAATTCAAATAATTGGCATGCCACATGTTTTGAGGCATACTCAAGGGAGGTTACATATATGTGTTATTTTCACTTGAGGTATGTTCCAAGATGAGATTATTGTTACTTATTTCCAATTTTTGGAAACATCTTTTGAGGGTACATTGATCACTATGAGAGGCTACATCAAAGGCAAACTCAGATGGCATGTGTTATTTTTTTGAGGATATGAGAAGTCCTTTGAATGTGGTCATGACACCTTGATCTAATGGGAGAAGCCTCTAAGATGGGAATCCATCTCAATTGGTAAGTTCTTCATGAAGAATGTGGGGATAGCCCCATGTCTTTTGCAATTGTTTGAGGACAAGAAATTTTGGGTGGGGAGGGATGTAATGTCACCCTTTTTGGCATAACTTGCTTAAGGACCCTTAACTTGGTTTTGTTCCCACAATTATAATGCAAATGAGGAAAAATAAACTATGATGAGCCTATTCAAAGAGAAAAAAAGGTAAAAATTAATTAAGTGTTCTAATTTTTAGATGAGTTATGCAAAAAGTGCTTTTGATCTAATTCTCACTTAAGTAGGGGATATTTAAGGTTCATGAGAGTCTAACCCCTCAAAAGGTAAAATTAAAAATGTTAAGTTGCTTATGATTTAAAATTCATCCTTCCAACTTGGGTACCACCCTTGGGGGATGATTATAAAAATCAATTGAGGATTCATTTGGAAGGTTATGTTATTTTGTAATATTGAATTATTGATCAAGTATGTCAAGCTTGTTCATCACAACTTGAGGACAAAAACTTTCAAGTGTGAAAAGAGTTTGGGGATGAAAACCTCCTTTCTTAAATTTATGGAATCTCTAATCAAGGGTTTTAATTGTGTTTCAAATTTGTGTAGTTGCTTGTAATTATACCTACAAAGGTGTTTTATAACACCACATTGTTCAAAGGCAAAGTGAATACCTTGGAGATCTATTTGTATTGATTTCTCTATGTTTAGTTGCATAATTGAGATCCATTTTTAGGTTTTAAATAACCTAGGGATGTAACTAGGGTTTTTGGAACTTCAAAACAACTTTTGGGGGACTTCCCATGAAGGGAAAATTTTGATTCTAGTTTTTTTATAGCTACTATTTTTGTGATCATTTTGAGCTAACCTTTGCATTGAAATTTCAAATATTTTGGAAGATATGAATTTTGAAGTTTCATCTACTTAAGGTAAATAATAAATTTTTGAGGGCTAAAAATAATGTAATTAATTCAAAAAAATATTTGCATAATTTTTCTTGGTGGAGCGATTCACTTGGGTAGGTTGTTGGGGTATTTTTGGGCTCTATTTTTTAAATAAATAATTTAGTTTATATTCTAAAAACTATTTGAATATTTTTCCAAGTGGGGTGAAGTGAATTAGGGAAATTGGAGACCTTGTTGAGGGGATATAACAAGGGTTTGAATTTCAAATTTATTTTTCCTATTTTTTTGAGTGTGGTAACTTGTTTGGAGGGGCTATTCTGACTATTGGCAGCCCTAATTCATTCCTTGAACTCCCTAATAAATTGTAAAGATTTTTTGTATATTTTTCATGATTTTGTGCAAGGGATTCAAGGTTGACTGGAATAAAAAATGTAGTTGTAAAAAGGTCTTAAAAATCAAAATTATTTCAAGGAATTTCTAGCCACATCGTAATTCTATATTGCCATAAAAAAGGTAGTTTATTATATTTGCATATTCAGTAATTATTGGAATTATTTTGGAGTGTTATTTCTTGGAAATTGGGACATATATTATTTATAGGGTTTTCTAGTTCTTAGGGTAGAATTCATATTATTTTTATTTTTACAATAAGGGTTTGTTGGAAAACCCTAATTTGTCTTAATCATCCCATTTGGGGACATTATAAATTCTAATATTAAATTTCACATTATTTTGACCTTCACTTGGAAGGTTTTTCTTCTTTTTTGGAGAATTAAATCAAAAAATCATAATATCTTGGCCATATAGTTGAGTTTAGAGCCCCTTTTCACCTGAAAATATTTTTTCAGGTCTGACACAGTGGTGTAGCTAGATTGATGATATTTGTTATTATGAAATTGGCTAAGAAGGTAATAAAATTATTAGTCAATGTGGTATGTAAAAAATCCATGATAATAACCTTGAGATTTTCATCTCTCTATGTGTTTTAGGGAGTTTTATTTAAGATATATGTACTAATAATGATTGTATTTATGATTGTAGATGGTATTATTAATATTGTCAATGATGATGATGATGATGATGATGTTTATAATGGGATTGATACTAATGTTGTCAAGACCTCTAAATATGTTGATGTTTCTCATGATTCCATTCCTCACTTTATTGAAATTGAGAAGCACAAAAAGGTATTAGATTTGATTCCAATGTACCAGATGGGATATAACATGAGCAGGCATAACCAAGGAATTGTTGAACTATTGATCCTTATTTTACACCCAAAAAAGATTGATTAAGGATGGGCTAATAATAGGAAACAAATTTTTTTAGTGGATATTTGAGATCTTACATGTACATATCATCAATAGTGAGGCAACTCAACCCTTGACATTATGATAAGATTGATAGTTGGCATTGGTGGTCATGAACATGCACATGATCATTTTATTCTTGATTTTGCATGTGCATTTGACTGCTTGTGATAGATTCAAAAAAAATTATATTGTAGGGAGGATTTTTTTCCTCTGAGATAAATTCATACTTATTTAGGGACTCTTTTCACTTCATTTTCTTTTATTTTTGGACTCATGCCTTTGAGTATGCTATTCTAGTATCGATATTTTATTTCTTGCATGTGGTTGTCATATACGAGTTTGTGAAACATATAACTATTTATTTTTTCAATCATGATGGTCACTTTATAGCTATACATGCACCTAGAAAATGAAACCATCCTTAGGCTTAGAATGGTTTGGTTCAATTTAGCAACAATCTCCTCTTTGTGGATAGTTGTGTATTCTTTCTATCCTTAAGCTTCTTTTGGATATGACATGTGGCTAATTTTTTATTTTTGAAATACCATATTTTGCTCCTTTTTACTTTGATATGCCATAAGGATTCTATTATTGATATGATTTACTTTCTGAGAGTTTTCGTGGGTAAATTATTCCTGCAATCTTGCACCTAATGGGCTACATTTTTTCTACATTTCTATTTTTTTTCTTTTAAAATAGTATTTCGTTTTGTGTGGACAAATTTGGAAAATCCATAATCTTTGGATTGAAAATATTCAATAAAGACATGTACATGATCTTTGGGTATGTCTGTAGTAGATAAAGGTAAACATTTTAGTTAAAGCAAGAGTTCAAATATACCTCCAATTTTTTAAATAGGGAAATAACTCAATATATTTTTGAATTCATGATCATTTCAAATTATAATCCATGGGATTGGATGTACTTTGTCAAAGTAATCTAGTGACATTTTGTGGAGTTGGTCTTTACTTGCCGAAGCAATCTGGTGATGGTCTATGGGATTGGTCTTCACTTGCTAGAGAAATAATGATAATATTTATAAGATTGGCCTTCACTTATAGAAGAAATTTGGTGATATCATGTGGGATTTCTCCACTTGCCTAGGCAATTTGGTGATGTTTTGTGAGGTTGGTCTTCACTTGCTAAAGCCATTTATGGTGAGCCACATTTTTCAAATCATATAATTTTGTGGTGGTAATACTTAAAGTCAGTATTAAGGGGGAATGTTGGTGAATAGTGTGTGCCATGACTAATCCTAACTTGAAATATTATTTCTTAATGCCTGAAGTAAAGTATTTCCATGGGTAACCTATATGGGGGGCATATAAATCTTAATAATCATAATTATGGGTAATTTATTATGGAGGATAATAAAGCAAATGCTCCCATGTATTATAAGGGCTTGGTTTTAAGCCCTCCTTAGGAGTTCCATAGGTAAAGGGGTTATATTATCTCCTTTACTTAAATTGATTCTTATAATTAGGTGGGTTTTGGCATGCCCCATACTTATCACACAAGCACCAAACAATATATCTTGATATCACCAATCCACTCATTTGTTGCTTGAAAACTCTCTCTCTTTGTGATATTGATCTACTGCAGTGTGACATAGAGTAACCAATGTGTGTGTTTTCTTAAATGATATTTTTTTAGGACTAACTAGATCCACTTTAAGTGTTGAAAAAATTGTGAATTTTGATGGGCCTCATGCCTTTTACATTGGTGATTTATGAACTTAAAATTTGAGTGTCAATTAATTTGTTTGTCTTTTAGGTCTTCCTCCCCCAACTTGGACATCTCCTTCTGAGTCATTTATTTTTTTTAACTTTCTCTACATTCAAATCTAACTAAGCATCAATTAATTTAAGCCATAATGTCTTTTGAGTCTTTCTTCCTCAAAATTTTAATCCAAATTCCTACTTACTAATTTTTTATTCTTGGATCTTTTGTAACTCATTTTTTGAAAATTTTCAAATGTAATGCATTTGGATTCTTTCTATATGGGTCTTCTTCAAGGGTTCAAAGCTTCTAAACACCTAATTATTTTTACCTAATTACATGAACTTTAGCCACCTTGGTTTCATGAAATGTTGGTTTTGCATCTATGGGCATTCAAAATTACTTTTGTGGGATCTTAGAAAACTACCTCCTTCCCACGAGGAAAGATTTGTAATGATTTAACCACTATATTTAAAAAATTTAAAGTCTTGTGTTTTTATAAGTCTTTGAACTAACAATTATTTGTGCTCTAAACCAATTTTTCCATCTTGTGAAATGAATTATTCAAGTGGCTATCATTACTATATATATTAGGTGGTAAGTTGACTATATTTAAGTCTATATATAGCCTTGGCCATTCTCAACCTATCAGTTGAGTTCCTTGACCCCATCCCTACAACACTATAGGTAGGCAGGATCAAGTGGTTTGGTATCATTCACCCCAATTAAATATTTATACCCTCACCCTTGGTCTATTGAAATAATTCAAGTGGTCTCCCATTGATCAAGCCATCCTTATTTTCCTTAACCCAAACCTAGAGGTAGAGGTAGAGGTGGTCGAGATCTTAGGCCCTTAGACTATAGATGACCTCAACCCCAAGCTTAAATGTGGGAGGTTAAGTGTTTTCTTGATGCACTAGACTATACCATAAATAGTTTCCATGGACCTCCTACTATTGGGTGAGTGATCTCTCATTGGTCAAACCTTTACATTAGATGAGTGTTATCTCTTCAATTTATCTCTTATTTTGGAAGATTTCTCTCTCTTTTGTCAAGCTCTTACATCAGACAAGTGTTGACTACTAATTGTATATACCCTAGTCACCCTTGATCTCCTCTCTCAACTATATTTAGACCCACTAGATGCCTATTCATTATCTTATTGAGGATGAGATTTGTCTTTATGAGTTTGATTCAAATAATTTTAGGTTGAAGAGATCTTACATTAATGGGAACAATTTAGTTAGTTCATGGGAGGCACCTTCTATAGTTAGGTGAGTCCTATTTTCATATTCTTAACAAACTTCCCTACTTCCTTGATTGTAGGTTTACTTGATTTCCTCACATAAGGGTTATATTTTGGTTTACTTTTATATCTCTCATGAGCTCTCCCTTGTCATTCATGATTTTCTGACCATCACTCTCTGATTCTTCTACCACATCACCACTTCCTTCCTTGGGTTCCTCAAACACATACACCATAATTCATATAATTCTAGTTTGTGATCATATAAAATTGTCATCTGATATATGCATTAATATCCAATGGATTTTTTAAATGATAGTTATATATAATGTTTAGTTTATGATAGTTTTGAGATAGTTTGTAAAACACAAATTAAATATCTTACTATAAATTAACATTGGAGTGCTTAAAATAAATTTGTTATATACCACCTCTTAACTAATAAAATAAACTACTAATTCATGGATGAAAATTATGTGGATGACAACCTATTAACTTTAACCTATAGTACGAAAACCATGATTTTTAAGGCATTTTAACCCGTAGTATGAATTTAGAGATCTGCTTGGTGAAATGCATTAACTAATTTAAGCACTAAATAATCAAACTTATCCATCAATAATAGCTAATCATGGAAAATAATTATCCTAGAGTTCTCATATTGGGACCCTATAGATGCTTATTCTTGATGTTGCATGTCCTCTAAGGATTTGAACATGAGACTCCACTATGAAATCCCCCACAATTTACTCTTTGAGCTCATCCCATTTTATTATTAAATTTTATATATATATATATATATATATATATATATATATATATATATATATATATAATTGGTAAAAATGGGGATTAGAAATGAAAGAAGCGTGAAAGCTCAAAAAAATAACAAAGGCAAAGAAAAAACACATAGAAGGAAGGTAGATTTCAATTGCACCTTCCAAACCCAAATGCAGAGCATCAACAAAGATAAAACTACATTAGATTACTATAGACAAAATCCAACTCCTCTTTGAGATGCAGTAAGACCAACCAATGCATCCATCCATCAATAGAAGCCTCTACACCTACAAGATAATTTTTTTGACTACCACATGCTATGGGCATGGAGGCCCCTTTTACTATGCATGTGGATATTATTATGATGTTAGGGGAAATTCCATCCTAGCATTTTTTTCCATTAAAATATTCCATAGCAAGTCCTTTTCCTTCCTCTACTACCTATTTCATTTTTTCTATCCATGACTTGCAGCCTCTCCAACTAACATCTCTTCTTTTGACTTTATGTTTGTGATATAGTGAGAATATCCATGTTAAAAAAAATTATGTAGTGGTTCCTCTTCCTAATAATTTTGAAGATCCATATTGTCCACAATCCTCATAATTTATTCCTTATTATTTTAAATCTCCATATTATCCTCATATCTCATACAATATTTTAACTGAGAGAGTCTCTTCTATGGTTAGAATCAGTTGCTCTAATTCTACCTTGGAAAACATTGTCTTTTATCTTATGAGATTGGAATCCTCTTCCATCTCCATACCTAGAGACTGAGGTTGGGGCATGGAGGTTTTGATTCAAAGTCCTTGCTTCTTATTTATCCTCAAGTGGTGATTCCACCAAAAATTTGTATGTTTCACCAAAAAATACCTGCTTCATGATCAGAAGTGGGAGGAAGGGAGGATCTGGGCTTCATTACCATATCCTTTTTTTTTCTAATATTGTGCTCTTAGTGGTGATCTTAAAGGTGAACTTTATTTAACAAAGCTTCTTCCCTTATGTAGTGTTTAGGCATCCATACCTATTAACCACTATTACATTAGGTGTTATGATAAATCTATAATTGGTTTGACCCATGAAAGGTTTTAGAATCGTGTTTAAAATCTTAACTAGTTGTCCATGTATTTCATATCAAATCCTTTAAATAATATTTATTTTTTTGATAGGTAAAAGAAAATTAAAAATAATGACATTACTAGTTATAGATGGAAAAATATAGCCAAAGCCTGATGAATAGATTTTTTCAACTTCATCAAAGCTACCTTTACATCTTTCTGAGTGGTGTTACCAATTACAAACCCTTCCTCTGTTACCTTTGTTAGCTTGGTATACTCTAGCATGTCACCAAATCTAACTTTGATTTTTCAATAGTAATAAAAAATTATCTTTTCTACAACATCCATCATGGTTTCACAAATTTGTTTATCTACGTTATTATATAGTATAAGAAGAAGAATTTCCTTTCCTTGCCTATGTAGAGCGATCATTTATTTTCTAAAGTAATGTAATAATCTAAGACACATTTCTTTAAAAAAAAATGTTGTGATATAATTTTGGTTTATATATATGTTCATGTGTCATTGCAAAGGTGTCAAATGAGTTATTTATATAATATTGACATGAATCAATGAAATGTTTCCGAGTAGTTTTAAAATATTTTAATTGTTGGAGGACCAATAATGTCATTATTTAAAAATAAATTCCATTTTAAGATTACCTCTATTGATAAGTTTTTGTTGTTATTTATAAGAAAAAATACTACATTTTACTAACAATGTTACCACATTAAATTTGTCACGTGTAGCTCCATTTAATCTGCTACAATAATAGACATGATAGAGCTTCATAAAATATTATATCTTCATATAGTGGTAGCATATTTTAGTACTGATCTTAGACTTTAATTACTATAATTTTTAAAGTAGCATTTATAATCATCTAGCAACATTTCTTGAACATTTGTGTGATGTTAACCATACACATCATTTTTCTAGTCTCAATACAATTGGATGTGTTTTACAGACACGTGGAAAGAAGTTAAAATCTCAAGATAGGGAATAAATTAAAATGCATCTAATTTTTCTAATAAGTGCTATATTTTTTTTAGGGATCAATCCAATATAAATAAAGGACTTTTCTTTCTATCATGGATATATCCACTAGAGTTTCCTGTTATGTTGCAAATTCTTTTGTTGGTTTTCATATGCTTAGCTGGTTTAATATATAGGGTTAAATTTTTCATGTGCTCACCATATTGTAATGAAAATTTCACTGATTATATAGTTGGACAAAGAATACATCCATATTTCTAGGTGGGTGAAAGGCTTTCCTTCCTTCCTAATTTGTTTCTTTTCAAAGCATTCCCTTATGATTATTATGTCACAAGCATAAAATGGGGTAAAAAAACATAAATAAAAAACAACTTAAGTTTTATTGAGTGACAAGATTATTTAGGTTAGTATGCATGAATATTTTAACTCAATGAAAAATGTTTCCTTATTACATGTCCGTAGGCTATCCAAATAGAAGTGCTACTAAATATTGATGGGATTAGTCAATTATTGGGACTAACTAATTTTGGAAGATTCATTTATCAATTATTTCATCTATTTTTACAACATTCTCCTTGCTAGCTTTATGGAGGCCTATAAAAGAGAGAAAATTTGTGCATATCATGTATAAACAAGTTTTCGATGGAAAATTCATAAATAAATATTGTTTATCAAGAAATCATGAATGTTTTTTGTAATGTTCTTTTGAAAATGTGTCCTAGGCTAATTTTTGTAACATTAAATTCAAGATAAGGTCATTTATTAACAGTTTTGTATCATTTTTTCTATTAAATAAATGATGATCTTTTCATTGTATCATGATTTTTATCTTTGACAATATATCTGATGTGAGGATGACTAAATTTTGTTGTTGGATAAGTGGTTGGAGTTGATTCCCAATCACAAAAAACTTTTGAATGAGAATTGGATCTTAATTTAAGCATTAGCCATAAGAATGGAGAATCCAACGACAAAATTTGAATTCAAATTTGGTTAAATTTTAAATTCACTCAAAAAGGTTGATTCCACTCATATGCCAACTAGCAAGAGATAATATAAAAATAATAGTTGGACATTTTGGTTGTTGAACTCATGAATAAACATGGTAAACACCTATGCTCTTTTTGTGCATGTAGATTGAAGTTTTTCAAGACATAACACGGTGGGCAATGTTAATATCTAACATCTTTAAAGGCCTTTACTTTATCTCAGTTCTATTTTGAGGCTTGAGATTAGCACCAAACTTTTTGTTTTAGATACAATATCATTTTGTATTGGGAATGGTAAAATAGTAAATGGATAAGTATATGTGAAGGAATATAAAACTTGTTAATAATCTTTATAGCATGGGTTGATTAAAGTTTTCACTTTCAATCAATTTAACACTTTATTTGGCCAATCTAAATTTATAATAATGTAATTATGTAATGCTATAATAATGTTCCATTTCACTTGTTACAATTAAGTTACAAACTTACTTTTAAATGAATTTAACTTACCTCTATATTGACAATTTGAATTTTCATATTTTATAACATTAATTGTTGCCTTCTAGTATGTAGAGGTATAATAAACCTAAAACTTTAAATCAGTGACCTATATGTTATTTAGCAACAAATTCAATAGATTTCTTCCATTTTAGTTATGTTATGAATGTTTCTAGCCCTGATAAGAACAACTAGGGTTTTAAGACAAAAGAGGTTGATTTTTGAATGTGTGTTTCATTACGGTTCATGATCAAAAACATAAAGGAAGAAATGATAATCATAGTTGATTGTACAATCGTTGTGCCACATTTTCACATAGGGAAATACTAACCAATGGTTCAATATTGACCAATGATACTACCTTGACCTACAAAACTAGCCTAAGGTAGACAACATATCATTTTTAGAACAAAATGAACCATAGGTGAATGTTTCCTTGAATTTCACTTCCAGAATATAGTCATAGTCATATAATCAACCAAAAAAAAATGATAATCAACTAAAAAAACTAAGTATCATTACATTTTTTGTGCTTTCTATATTTAGTAGATGTCCTTATCAAATCAAAATAATCAATTTTAGTATTTTAAATTTTAATTTATTTATGAATATCATGTTTATTAGTATGAATTACATTTTAAAGTTCTATCTTAATTAGATTATTTTATCTCATTAATTCATATTAGGGTAAAATAAGACATATGCAGATATCAATTTGGAGAGTGATGAATAAAAGGGATTTTTTAAATCCAACTCATTCCAACCATTAATAAAGAATTTGTGCACTCCAAGATCCAATAAATCTCATTTTGTTGTAGGAGGTTGGAAATAAAGTCTCACAGTGCCTATGGAAGCATCCTAAAAGCCATAAGTAGAAGCATCAGTAAGGGAGATGAGCCTTAATATAAGGGAACAAAAGAAACAAAACTTTATCCCACCAATTGTGTGATCAAAAGACTATGTGGTAAATTATCATGTAATATAATCCACATAGTCAACTCCACCAAAGACTCCACTTTTCATGGATATATTCATTCACCTGCACTACATTTCCCTCCCATAGTCATTGATCCCATTCCTCCTCCAATAACATAGTAACATAATGGATTCATCCTAGTGCATTGTTCATCCCACATGTTATCCTAGCATAAAAATATGAAGGGTTAGTCCCAGGGGTATTCTTTTACCCTATTTTTTAGATAAAGGTGAATCAAAATAGGTTAAATGTGTATAAAAACTTGAAAGTGTAATAGAGATGTAAGTAAAGAATAAATATTAATGTAATTGATTTGAACAAATTTGATAATGTAATTTAATGTTTTATGGAAATTAAAAAGTATATCAAGATACTTAGCTTAATTATTTGACAAATTGATTTTGATTGTATTATGACAATAAGAACACACTGGAACCAAGCATGTGATTAATGTAGATCCATAACTAATTATTTGTATACATAGGGTTCATAATATCAAGTTTAGATACAAACATAAATGGTAGTGATTAATGTTGACATTAATGTCCTTGGAAAATTTATCTTTATGACCATACAGTATGATGTGTCTACATATGATGTCTCTGTATGTCTGATTTTTACCATTGACTATATGCACAACTCTAGAAATCAATGTAAATGAAGGATGAAAACTTGTAAAAAGTCTAGAAGTGTAATAGGGTAAAGTTGACCCTGATCATCCCCATTGATGATTAACCACTATGTATATATCTAATATTATAAAGAGGGAAGTCAAACTACACATAGTTCTTTCCCTTAGTGTGAATGTGAAATTGTTATCTTTTTATATATGAATTCACTTAGAAATTTGGCTTTGATCTCGACAATGTTGGCACCTAACCTAGCTTGGTTTGTTTCAAATTTGGTTGATTATTTCTCCTAGTGATTGATTTTCAAATTGGAAAGAATATAACATATTTTATCAATGTGTATTACTATATTTGATATGTATTGCTAATGTTAGATGGATGAATATTCTTATACATTCATGTCAAAAGTGGATGATTTCTTCTTATAATCTAATATTTTATGAAGTATTTTAATTATTAGTACTTGGATGTTGCATCAAATCAAAAACACTAGATGAAGGTAACATTGCACACCTAAGAATGAAATTTTGGTATTTTTAGAGAGTAATATGGGAGTGTCAAACTAGGGAAATGTAGTTTAATGTTATAGAATAAACTAGAGGAGGGGGTGTCATCATTAAAAACTTGGAAGGTTAGTAATTTCAATTAAAAATATATTTAGGTTACCTATGAATAATAGGACAAGCTACCCCTAATTCCCAACATCGGTACTTGTGTGACCAACTATGGGACACTACAAATTGGTGGAGGCAAAGGAGTGGGCAAGATCAGAATTAGTTTCATATTACTTCTAATATGAGACTAGGAAATGTTTAGCTATGTAAATATCTATGCATAATCAATGAAACATTCAATTCTTTCAAATATTATCATGTCCTATGTTGTTTTGTTGTTTTTTTACTATCTCACTATTGTGTAAAATAGGAAGTGCTAACTTTACAAGTTTTTAGAATAAAGTTGTTTTGTTGTTTTTTTAATAATAGTGTCCTCAACCTCTTACAAGCTAATATTTTTTAAGCACGATATTCCATAGCTATTATTTTATGGAAAGTGATTTAGTTGAGTGAGTTTGAACATGCTTTACAAAAAAATGGCAATTTGCCTAAGCACATATTTTGTATAACATTTTAACATTTATTGAGTTTGGCCTAAAGACAAATATGGCTTATTGTCATGCATTATATACATTTACCTCTACATTTTTGAAAATGGGGGCTATTGATCAAAGTTGCTTATATGTTCAAAGTTGTGTATCTTTGTTCTATTATTAAATATATGGTAGTTATATCAATATTTTTTTTATTTTACATCCTTTAAAAAATCCTTCATGTATTTCTATGAAACATGGAGAAAATGCAACAAATAATACACTATCCACAAGACAATAACATCACCCTTAAGATTTATTGTCAATCTTATGCATTCTCCCTTATGAGAGCATTTCTCTAAGCTAAGATAAAAACTCAACTTGCAATAACTCCTAAGAGGAAGCTCAAAAAAAAGTTATTAAAAATAATATTACTTACAACCCTTCAAACCTTCAAATGGCTAAGCACAATGATATAATAAGCATCGATAAAGGACATATTTGAACAAAAACATGTTAGTACAATAACTTTTACCTCATTTATAATCCTAAAAAAAATGGAAAAGATAAATTAGTGCATACATGCAATGTGAGTGTTTTAAAATTTTCAAGTTGAAAAAGTTCAATCAATAAAGTTAAGCACAAACTTCTTTCCATCATCTCATATCACAAACTCCTTTCCATCATCCCATATATCCGATAGAGGACAATAACATCACCCTTAATATGTAATGTCAATCTTATGAATTCTCCTTGATGAGAGCATTTCTCTAAGCTAAGAGAAAAACTCAACTTGCAATAACTCCTAAGAGGAAGCTCAAAAAAATAATTTCTTAAAAATTATATATATTCCTAATCTATTTAGAGTCCTTTCAATATAGAACTAGAGTTAAAATGGCTATCAAATAGTAGTGAAGTTAGAGGAATAGTAGCACATTTCACTAGTGTCTAAGGCACTGTGTTAGTGTCCTTTTAAGGGAAGGGGTGTTGAGAATTCTACTTACAAGTGGTGTAAGATTCCAAGTGAGTTAAGAGGTAATGATGAGGGGAAATGACAAGGTATTTTAGGTGATATCATAGAGTAGAGGTCCCATACCATACACAAGCCCCAAATTTAGGGTAGTTATTGGATTTACATGAGCTACACCCATTATAAAGGGGTTTATAGATAGTAAGATGGTAAGTCCTAATCTATTGGGATGAAAAATGGTAAATAAGTTACATGAAGGAAAACTACACTAAAGGTTGGTGATGCACCTAAGATGGTCTTTCATCCACTTAACTTTGGACTCTTAACACACTAGTGGACATTGCATAGAGTTAACACACTACCTTCAATGGCTTCCAAACAACAGTGTTTTACCTAGAGATCAGTTTGAATGACTGAAATAAGAAGGGAATGAGACTAAGGCGTGGTTCAAGGCACTCACAATCACACATGCACTTCAAGCTTCAGCCATCAACACCATGACACACTAGATGACCTGCAAGGAAAGCTTGTTAGTACTTAAGTGAAACTTGGACCTTAAAAAGGATATGTTACATCACTCTTAAGATTTATTGGAAATCTTATAAATTCTCCTTGATGAGATAATTTCTCTAATCTAATATAAAAAATCAACTTGTAATAACTCCTAAGATAAATCTAAAAAAAAGTTATTAAAAATAATATTACTTAGAACCCTTCAAATGGCTAAGCACATTGATTTAATAATCATTGATAAAGGACATATTTGAACAAAAACATGTTATTTCAACAAATTTTTCCTCGTCTATAATCCTAAAAAATATGGCAAAGATAAATTAGTGCATACATACAATGTGAGTGTTTTAGAATTTTTTTTTTGAGCTTCCTCTTAAGATTATTGATTTTTATTACTTAGGTGAAACTTGTACCTACAAAATGAGACATTACATCACCCTTAAGATGTATTGGTAATCTTATGCATTCTCCCTGATGAGATCATTTCTCTAAGGTAAGATAAAAACTCAACTTGCAATAACTCCTACAAGGAAGCTCAAAAAAAAAGTTGTTAAAAATAATATTACTTAGAACACTTCAAATGGCTAAGCACATTGATCTAATAATCATTTATAAAGGACATACTTGAGTAAAAACATGTTATTTCAACAAATTTTGACCCATTTATAATCCCAAAAAATATGGCAAAGATAAATTAGTGCATACATGCAATGTGAGTTTTTTAGAATTTAGTTTTTTGAGCTTCCTCTTAGGAGTTATTTCAAGTTGATTTTTTCTCGTAGCTTAGATAAATGCTCTCATCAGGGAGAATGCATAAGATTGAAAATACATCTTAAGGGTGATGTTATTGTCCTCTAGGGGATATATGAGATGATGGAAAGAAGTTTGTGCTTATAGGATGATGGAAAGAAGTTTGTGCTTATGGGATGATGGATCTAAAGGGTGATTTTATTGTCCTATAGGGGACATATGATATGATGGAAAGAATTTTGTGCTTATGGGATGATGGAAATAATTTTGTGCTTAATTTATTGAACTTTCTTGACTTGAAAATTTTAAAACACTCACATTGCATGTATGCACTAATTTATCTTTTCCATATTTTTTGGGATTATAGATGAGGCAAAAGTTTTTGGAATAATATTTTTTTGTTCAAATATGTCCTTTATCAATGATTATTAGATCAACATGTTATGGGGGACCGGTTGTCCCCATGTGGTGGTTCAGAGGTGGGATCCCTTGGAGATTTTTTTTGGGTCCATATAGATGGTTTATTCCCATTGTTTTATACTCATTGTATCATGTGGATGATTTTTCAACCCATTGTATTTTGGTTATAGATAGTGTCCCTATATGATACATTTATTAGGGTTAAACATAGTACAAATAAAAACCTTATTGTATTGTGAATGATTGAATTGATAAAATAAGTGTGTTATTTTGTATTTTTAATTACTAAAATAAAAGGGAAGTTAAATCTTATGTATATTATGATTTCCATTTTTATTTTTGTTATATTTTAATATTATGGTAGCATTACGTATTCCATATAGGTTTATCAATATTATTTCTCTTCAATTGATATTAGTGCTAGGGTTTAGCTAGTTTTCAAAGAGAAAGTGCATCTTCACCTTATGATAAGCCTTTTATTGAGTGGGACATTTGTATAGGAAAATTTTGTGTGTGATGGAAGATAACAAGTGATGCAAGGAATATATAAATAGATAAATTTAATGGCTGGAACAATGAGTTATGAAAGCTTAAAATGGAAAATATTTTTATAGATAGAGAACAGTGGGTTGTTATGTTAGGAAAAGAACCCATGGGTATGAAGGTAGAGGATTGGAATAAAATGGGTAAGGAAGTGAAGAGTTCAATAAGCATTGTCTTTCAAATTCAATTTTGTTGAATGTCTTAAGAGAAGCCATCACTAAGGAGCTATGGGATAATTTAGGGACTTTATATCTGAGAAATATCTTTAGGAAAAAAACTATTTCTTTGATATAATTATTTTATAAGGATGAAAGATGACAACTTTGTGATAGAGAATCTAAATGATTTTAAAAATATGGTAAAGTAGTTCCTTCAATTGAAATTAAAACTGATGAAAAAGATAAATGTGTTATTTACTTATGTTTTTTGCCATATTCATGGGATAATCTTGTTATGGCCACTAGTAGTAATGCATCTCCATTAAAGCTTGAGGATGTAGTCAGCATCCTTGTTATCAAATAAATGAGGCTAAAATATATGGAGGATAATTTAATAAATAATACCTTATTTATGATAGGTTATCCCCAAGAAAGAAATAAAAATAAGGCATGGGACAAAAAAATGAAGTCTAGATGTTAAACTAAATCTCTAGGAAGACCTATGAATAAATGTTGGAGTTGTGGTAAAATTAGACTAAGGAAAATAAGGAAAATATAACAGAAGTTTTATCTTCTTAGGAAAAAACTCATCATATAAGATCATGGGATGTGGAAGTGTCACAATGATGGTTAAATATGGAAGGGTTAAATCCCTCCTTAGGTTTCTCTATATTCCAAGGTTGGTTATAATTTAACATATTAAGTAAAATGAGTGACTGTAGGTGTGCATGTAATAATTAACAAATATAGCTACAATATGTTTCAAGGAGCAATGGTATTGGTAGGAGGAGTCTACACTAGAAATTTTCTCAAACTTCAAGTAAATACTATCAATCATCGATGAAATAATTCAATTATCTCGAAGGTTAGTAATGAAAAATTCAAAACCCCTATGTTGTATGTAGAGAAGACAATACTTTGGCATAAAAATATGAGACATATTGGAGAAAAAGGTCTTCAAACATTTTGTATATCATAAACAAAATCAAGGAAAGTTCCCCACTAGTGGTACAAGTGCAAATATGATTTTACAATTGATATATAGTGATATTTTTGGACTCGTTCTTAATTTATCACCTCAAAAATATTTTTTTATGTTTCTTTTATAGATAATTTCTCAAATAAAACATGGGTATATTTCCTCCAAAATAAATCTAAGGTTTTTAGTATATTCAATGAGTTTGAGGCTCTTGTTAAAAAATTAGATAGAGAATAAGATAAAGGTATTAAGAAAATATAATGATGGAGAGTTTTGTGCAAATAAATTTGAGTAGTTTTGCAAGCAGTGTGGTCTAGAAAGGTAAAAAACTCAATATACACCAAAACAAAATAGACTTGAATAGAGAGCAAACATGACGTTGATGAAAAAACTAGTATGCTCAATGGGGCATGGTTAGAAAATGTTTTGAAGGAAGAAACAATAATGACTACATGTTATCAGATTAATCGATCACCTACATCAACACTAATAAACCTTCTTTTTTGACATCTTATGGTTTTTGGTTGTGATGCTCATGTGCATGTTCCAAAGCACTAATCTATATTATAAATTAGAGAAGTGTATATTTATTGGGTATAGTGGTGGTGTAAAAAGCTACAAGCTTTAAAACCCAAAAATGAAGAAGATGATTGTAATCATAATGTAATATTTAGAGAAGTTAAAAAACCTCCAAAGCAAGAAGAACAACCAAATAAAAAAATATAAAATGTGTAGTTTGAGTTAGAAGATGGAAGTTCTATATCTGTATATGAATCAGAAGATGAACCAGATGAAGAAGAACCTCATACCCTAGTCTTGATGAGATAAGTTTGAGAAATATTGAAACCAACACTATAATATTTTCAAGTTTTTGCAACACAATTTGTATCAAAATTGAGTGTTTTTTCCTAGATTTTATTTTATGCTTGACATTAACTTTTTTTTAATATAGTTTATGTTAGAGAAATAAACATGTTTTATTATGTTAGTGAGCTAGCAAAAAAATTGGTTGATATTTTAGGTGACACGAATTTGCATCATAGTTTTTGGCTTTTCAAATATTAAAAAAATAATTTGCATTTGTGTAGGGAAAATTTGTGGAAAATGAAAAAGTAGCACTTTTTACATAACACTATTTTTTTTTAATTTTAATTTTAATTTTAATTTTAATTTTGAATTGAATTTTATCCAAATTTAGTGCCATAGTTATGGTGATAAAACCATTCATGTATCTTACATTATTTGGGATATAAATAAAATTAATTAATTAAAAATATAATAAATGAAATTAAGCTAGTTATTTAAATTATTCTTTTAGGCTAAAAATTGAAATTTGACTAAAAATATAATCAAAATCAACAAAGTGTTATATAATTAAGTAGTAACAATAAAATGTACTTTAAATAAAGAATTTTCAAATGTACTTGTGAAATAAAGGTTTTACAGTTATTGTCACAAAAATTTAATAAAGATAACCACTATTTAATAAAGTCTTTATGACAACAGTCTTTTTTATCACAATAAAAATAAAGAACCAATCAAAGTAATTTTTATTTTTTTAGTCCACATCATTCTCCTTATCATCATAATCATCATCACATACATCATTGTTATTATCATAACCATCAACATTGCCATCATCACTCTTGCAATGATCCTCTTCATCATATTTCCAGTCATAATTCATTGCCAAAAAGTATACATAACATCATAAATCAAGTTTTGAACCTAAAAAATATAAATTGAAATTTAGTACTTCATGGATTGATGAGTTTTGTTTTGAGATGTGTTAGCATTTGAATGAAAACTTGGTGAAATTTTCATTTTCTTTAGTGAAATATTCAAGGGAAAAAATCATAGAATCTTACATGTATTCATAGGAAAGGAAAAGAATGGAATCAAGGAAGATTGATAAGGAGTCGGTCTAGACTTGTAATATTTTATGTTGAAGTGATTATGTCTTGAGCATACTTGAATTGATTAACAAATATTCCATTCTCACACCGAAATATGAAGACCAAAGAAAAAATTTAGTATGCCTAAGTCAGTCATCTCAAAGGACTTCATTATTTGAGCTTTCAAATCATGACTTTACTTGGTAAATCTCCCTGTGATGATTAAGTTATCGACGTAGAGGACCAAAATTAGGAGTTTATAGTATAATTTCTTGGTGTATATTATGGGGTTAGAGGGATTTTATGTAAAACCCTAGTTGATTAAGAACATGTTGATATTTTCATACCAAGATATAGAATCATGTTTCAAATCATACAAGGAATTTTTAATTATCCACACAATGTTGAAGTCTAACTACTTATGAACATGAAAGGTTAGACCATGTAGATTTCTTCTTATAAGTCTCCATGCAAGAAGTCATTTTTGACATCTATTTGATGGATTTCTCATCCATATGTTGTATCAAGATAATAATAGTTTGGTGGAATGTATCTTGGAAATTGGAGAAAATATTTCATGGTAATCAATACCTTCAACTTGTGAAAAAACTTTTGCTACAAGTCAGGATTTTTATCTGTCAATGGACCCATATGAAAGCCATTAGCAAGTTATAAAATTCATTCTAAGATATATTTGTGTTACTAATAACTATGAGATTGAGTATAATTTAGGTGGAAAAGTATCAATTTCTTATTACACTTTTAGTGGGAACACAATAGTTTTTAGCTACATAGACATTGATTGGATAGGAGATCTAGACAATCGTAACTCAACTGCATGATGCATCTATCATCTTACGTCAAGGTTTGTGTTTTGGTATTGAAAAAATAAAATTACTATTACTTTATCTACTATGGAAGCTAAGTATAGTATAATTACCATTACAAATCATGAGTTAGTTTGGATTCGACATTTACTTTCTAAATTTAGGTTTCCACATAGGCAACCCACTCTCCTTTGGTGTTATGATTAGAATGTTATCCACATTTCTTATAACTCAACAGAGCACCAACACATAAATCACATTGAGATCCACATGCATTATATTTGTAAATTGATACATGATAAGGTTATTAACCTTAATTTTTGTCAAACAGATGATCAAGTTGCAGACATCTTCACAAAATACTTGTTTGAGGTTAAATTTGTTCATCTCAAGAAAATTTTAAGAGTGAAAGGAGTCGTAAAGGGTAGGTATCTCAGTGATTCCCCCATCCTTTCCTTCATCAAAGTAAATATTAATGGCGATGTTAGTGTATTTAATTAATCATACACTATTGTATGGTTTTAATATGCACTTGAATTGTCCCTAATTAATGCAAAACTATCTAAAAATTATTAGTAGATAAGAGTATCATTCATGTTATTGACTTAATTGACTTGCACTATTTACATTAAAGTATTATCTTAAGAAGAATTCTACAAGTTAAATTCTATTCAAACCCTATATTTACCCTCTTTCTTATCTATATAATAGCATAGAGAGCTAATGATTAAGGCATTCTCTATGGAAGAGAGTTATTATTATACTAGTAACTTAGGGCATAAGCTTTTAATCTAAATAGGTAGTCATGATACTTATCGTAAATTTGTGTACTATTTTTATTTAGAGCTTTCATTGATTTATATTTTTGCATGTATTATGGGTGTGTGTCTTATGGGACTTAACACAATTCTTGACCCTATCCAAATAATTTAGTAATGCCACCTAGGTAGGTCTTATTGGAAAGTAGTGACAGGAGAATAAAATTACTTGAAGCAAAGGGAGACAATGAAAACTATTAATGTTAAGGGGAAACATAAGGAAAATATACCCCAGAAGATGAGAAAAATATGCTTAGAATAAAAATATGATAAGCTGATGTTATAAATAGATTTGAGCAAACTCAAGGAAAATATACATAGGTTAGTTATAAAATGAATGATTTGTAGATTCCTATGCGTGCAAATATTGTTGGAAGATCTAATTAGTTGGTCCAAGAATAATTGGATAGAGAGTGAAAAATAAAAGCTTTATCTAGAGGATATTTCATAATGGTTTTTATAAATGAAGAATATCATGAAATAATTTTTTAGTGATGCCTATAGTCTTTCACAATGTAGACATGTACATGAAACATTGGCATCCGGTCTTCAATATTACAAAGTAAATGTCATCCAAAGCCCATGTTTGGATTCATCTGTGTTATCCACCAAGAACTTTGGCTAGAGTATGTCTTGAAATCAGTGAGGGACTAAATGAGAGGATTCATTTATACATCAAAAGGCTCAACAGTCAAAGTAACTTCAAACTTTGTATATATATATATATATGTGTAAAACTAGAGCTATACAAACCTCTTACAAAATTATAACTCTAATGGTTGGATAATTGGTATGGGGGAAAACTATTGACTATGAATCATTTCATTTATATGTAGATGATGTCATGAATATGGGCACTTGGCAAAAGATATCCTAGAGAAGGAAAAAACTACTTCATAAACTTAAGTCAGCCATGGTGTACAACCTAAGGATAAAGGATTCTAGAATCCTAAAAATAAAAATATAACAAAAATATGGTTTAAGGTGAAAAAATCAATACACAAGGAGAAATAATTTCAATCAAAAGTGACAAAGCAACAACTAGAGGTGCAACATAACACTAACTCTTTTATGATTATTGGACAAAGAACTTATGGAAAGTTATGAGTTTAAAAATGATATTGAAGGAATTATAGAGTAAAAAAGAGTATATGGAGACAAAAATAAATAGAGTGGTCTAAAACAAATTATTTCAAAGGACCCCCTATGAAAAAAGGCAACCCATTGGTAAGGAATAGAGGGAAAGTGACCCAACACTATTAACAAGTCAATAATTGTAGAAAAGAATCCTTATACAATATCACTATAAAAACACATGGATAAAGTAGGTAAAATCATAGGGCTGAAAGAAACTTTAGGTATGGATCTAAGTTAGAAATGTTTGTATAAGAAGGCACCAGTTCAATCATTCAATTCTTAATTGAAAGTAAGACATGCAATCTAGAGTATATAAAAGAGGAAGAAAGTCAGTTATCATTAGGATTCAAAATGAAACAATGGCAGATGTTGCTAATGGATATCAACTTATCTTAGAGAAGGTGCTTGATAAGAGAAACAAGAAGAGAAAAGGTAAATAATGTTAGTTATATCTTGGAATATAATGGGTATGCATTATCCTAATAAACTAAGAATGTTATAAGGTTTGATAGACAGAGTAAAAATGAGTATCTTTTTATTGCAAGAGATGAGATTCACTAAGGAAAGGCTAGAAAGGATGGTGAGAAAATTTTAGAACAAGGCTAGTAGTATGGGAGTTGATGCTAAGGGATAATTTTTTTGTACAAGGAATAGTATGGGATTCAACATAAGTAGCATGCACAAGAATCTCTTCAACAAAATATTGGATTCCATGCAAGGTAAAAATCCTTTCTTCTCATATCTCCTTTTTACTAAATAATTTATATGGTCCTCACTAAAAGGATTATAGAATCTTGGAAATTAATAATTTGAGATCCAATATCCACAACTTTGGCCATTTTAATAAAATTGTTGGTGGGGATTTTCTCCATTGTTTCTCCTTTTTAGAAAATAATAGGATATCCTCTTTTATGGAAGGACCATGAGCCTTTACATGAGTTTTTAGCTAATGGGAATATATAAAACATTATTCATTCTCATGCATTTTTAACATAGAATAATCAAATAATTGAAAGAGAATACATAGCAAAAATACTAGTTCACTTCTTGGGGTCTATAGAATTATTATAGCAGGTTTTTATTCTTAAATCTGAGGTCCTTTATGATGGTGGTTCAGAGCAATGGCCTATCATTCTAAGCATACATTAAGATGCCCCACGTAGAAAGAGCTTGTTATGTTTTGAGAAAGTGTGTCTAGGACATCCAAACTTAGGAGAGAAGATTGAGACATAGTGTAAGGAAAGTGACAATTTAAAGGGATCATGTATTTTCATATTAGCTTAAAAATTGTAGAATGTGAAAATTGAAATCAAGTTTTGGAACAAAGAAATCTTCAAAAATATTTTTGAATAAAAACCATGGGTGGAAAACATAGCTCTCCACATTTAGGATGAAATCCAAAAATATTGACCTGAATAAAAAAAATGAAGAATTTAGAATTCGGCAAAGAGGAATTCAATGCCATCTATAGTATATAGGAAATTTTATAGAAACAAACTTCAATAATATATTGGATCAAGGATGGGGATAAAAACATAGTTTTTAATCTTTCTACCTTGGCTTTTATGTAACTATGAGTTTAAAATAGGCTATATATTCATCAACATTCCTTATGGTGGTCACATATCATTAATTTTCATGAAATTCCTCTTTCATAATTTTCATTCAGTCCACATGGTCAAACCCTGTAGATGAGGAATGCACATAATACAAGACATTTTTTAAAACTAATTAGAAATTTGATTTCTTGGCTACAAATTAAGACTAAGTTTTGTTTAAATATTAATGACAACGAGTCTAATCAGGAGATTATTGAGTTTTTTCCTATAGATAAGTTTCATAAATTTAAAATTAACTCTATTAAACCATGGTGGAAATATGGTGTTATGTTAAAACTCCCTTTCAATACTATACTCCCATTGACAGATATCAGTTGATGTCACCTTGATTGCCCATGGTTGACAAACTTAATGTTTGTTGGTCTCACTATTTTTTTGCCCATAGTTGTGGTATACATTTTTAAATAGTTTTGACTATTATGCTTGAGCCCAATCTCACACACTTTACATGGTGATAACATTAATATTAGGGGCTTCCCCTTGGCCATCACCTTATTCATTTAGAGGTTACTCAACCCCAAGTGTTCATTTTGTAGGAACACTAAGACTCCAAAGCTTTTTTTTTGTTTTGAAAAAAGGCATAGGTAACATGGACATAGATATATGACTTATTCAAACCCTTTTGGATATAACTCTTCATTTGGCATAATGTTATCCTAGGGAACTAGACCATGTTTCCTACTAAGTTCATGCAAATTTGACTTACTTTTAGAGTGGAAATTATTTTCTTTATCTTGAAATATATAAATGTAGATTTTTTGCTATCTCTATTTTGATGCTCAATCTTCTTCTCATTAAAAATCCATGGTTATTTCCAATGTGTTTATGTATATTTAAGTAAAAGCTAATATGGTGGCAATAGAGGTTTTCCATTTTTAGACCCTTTGGATCATTGGGGTAATGTGTTGTGCATAGTTGCTAATGTCTTGACCTCTTTACTACCAAGGTAGGGAAAATCTAGGAGATACCATTTTTAAATCAATTCCAACCACCTTTCTCACAATCAAGTTGGGAAATCACCTCTTCTAGAACAACATAATGATTGGGCTTCTCCTCCTACACACCACAAAATGTAAGCACCTTTTGCTTGCCCATACAATTTCTCACATATATATTTAGAAAAAAATCCTTCTAGAATAGATATTCAAGGCCTCTAGAAGGGTACCAAAGAAGTTTCAAAGGCTGTGACTAATGCAAACACATGATAGGAACCCCATTTACAAGGGGGAGGACCTTCTAGATATTGGTTCGGGACATCCATATGTCAAGGATTTATTTTCCACTAGTATATTTTCTATGATCTCTTAATATTTTATTATTATTTTCATCTAATCTTGTTTAGACTATTTTTTTATGTTGTTTCCTAGGCTCCTTTGTAACCTAGTGTGGTTGTGATGTGACATGTTTTCATACCACCAAACTTTTTTGTGAATAGTGTATAATATTTTATTATTAGTAATATATATGTATTTCATAAAAAAACCCACCAAGATAAAGTCGTGGTCAAATCAGAGGAAATTAATAGGGAAATTATTTACTACTTTGAACATCTTTTTGAAGATCTAATAGATAAGGAGGAAACTCAATAGGGTATGTTGGACAACATTCATCTTCTTATCTCTCTTAGTCAAATTGAGACTTTTATTATCCAGTTACTAAAAAAGAAGTTACGAAAACACTCTTTTAAATGAGAAGTGAAAGTATGCTAGGTTCTCATGAATTTCCCACTTTCTTCTTTCAAAATTTTGGGAACTCATAAAATCTAAAATCATAATGGTTGTAGAAGAATCTATAGCCTTTGGAAATTTTTTAAAGGATATGAACACAAATTTATTATCACAAATTCCAAAATTGGAAAATGTAAGATTAGTTGAGGACTTTCGTCTCTTCTCTTTATTCAACACTACTTACAAAATTAGTTCTAAAGTTATAGCTAATAGGTTGAAGGTCTTGTTGTTTGGAATCATATCTCTAGGGTAAGGAGTTTTTGTGAAAGATAGGAAAAATTATAGATGGATCACAACAATGCACAAGATTTTTCATTCTCTATATGTTGGTAAGAGGAAAGAGTTTCTCTTCAAATTAGATATCTCTAAAAATTATGAGAAAGTGAATTTGGTCTTTCTTGATAAGATATTCATGTGGTTTGATTTTACAAAACAATGGATATTATGGGACAATTAATTTATAAAACTCCAAATTTCATAGTCCTTGTGATTGGATCATCTCATCAATTTTAGTCTTACAAGGATCTCAATTAAGGTGATCCCTTATCCTTATACCTTTGTATCATTTTGGTAGAGGATCTGGGTATGACCCTAAAGAAAGAGTTAGGCAAGAATAAGATCAAAGGTCTTAAGGCTAGTGATATAGGGGAAGCATCATCTCATATGCAATTTGTAGATGACACAATGTTATTCATATACCCTTCACTTTCATATTGTAATAATGTCAAGGATATTATCAGGGTCTATGAAGTAACATCAAATCAATAGATTAATATAATAAAATTTTGATTTTTTTTGTTAATGTCATAGGTAACCTACAATTGTACTTTTATTGTATTTATGGATGTGAAATGGATTTCCTCCTAGACACTTATATAGGAATTCCTTTAGGTAAAATAAGGGATAAAACTTCACTTTGGGAAGGATTGTTGAGAATAATTAAAAGAAAGCTAACTAGATGGAAATGGAAAGTGTTTTCAATAAGTGGTAGACTAACTCTGGTTCAATCAATTTTTCTATGATTACCAGTTTATTGGGTTTCTATCCTAAAATATCCTATTATTATTATTATTATTATTATTATTATTATTATTATTATTATTATTATTATTGAAATAGACAAAAGTATTCAAAATTTATTTTGGCAAGGGATTAAGATCAAAGGAAATTTCCTCTAGTATTTTGGCAAAGAGTTTGAATTCCAAAAATATTTGGAGATGTAGGAGTCGGGAATAAAGTTTATGAAAACAAAGATTGGAGTGTTAAATTATCATGGAGTATGTACAAAAAACTTGATAGTCTATGGATTAGAATTTATAAGTCAAATTACTTGGATTTTAGGAACCTGAAAATAATTTGCACCATCCCTAATCTTCTACTGTAAGGGTAGGCCATTTTGCATAACACTTATTCTTCTCATGGAGTGGTTTTAAGAAGATTGTTATATAAAATTGGGGTCGATAAAAAAACCCTTTATTGGGAATAAAAATAGAAATTAATATGGAAATAATTTCATAGAATCATAATAATAAGAGATATAAAAAGAAGACAAGATTTAATGTGGTTCACCCAATCTGGGATACATCCACCAAGAAACACTTGCTTAGATATTATTACAATATACAAGAGTACAATCCACTCTCATATCAATCTTCTCACAATTACAATGCATAAAATATTATTTAGATCTATGCTCTACAAACTCTCCTAAATTTGCACATAAATTCACACACTCTATTCACCTTCTCAAAAAAATCAGTTCATCTACCTCTAATGTATTACCTACTACATCCATAATACATCAATAGGTAATCACATAGCAGTTTTAAAAAATAATGGGTACCAAAACCATGGGCCAAGTCAACCCAAAATGGTTCCCTATTAAGGGGGTCTAGAAAATTTTTAATGTGTATAGTATATTTTAAATGTATAGTATTTGAAATATATTGTAATGTGGAAATAATATCCACAACATAACACCCTCTTATATGAATAAGTGTGGTTTATATAAAACTCTCTTACCTCCCAAGTAGGATTGGGAGCTCTTCAGCTTGACACCAAAAGAGTATGGGAAAACAAGAAGGAAAAATATTGGGAAAACTTTAAAGAAAAGGGTAATAGGAGAAGGAAATGGAAAAAATTAAGGCTATTAGAGCTTCTTTTTAATCATGATGGAAGAACTAGAAAAATATTTGGAGAATTACATAATTTTAACCTCCTATAGGAAGGACCGAATCTTGTGAAATATTAAAGGAAAAGGGGCTTATTCAGTTGTGTAAGGTTATCTATCTTTAGCCATGAATAACATATTAGCTTATAATTCAAACCTCTAGTAAAGAGTGTGAGAGTCCAAGACTTGGCCCAAGACTAAATTGTTCCTTTGGATACCAGTGTAAGTGAAATCCTTACAAGGGAGTAGCTTAATATAAGGGGTTATCAGGACCTAATGATGTGTATTATGTTCAAATAAGTAGAGGAAGACATAAACCATTTACTTCTTAATTAACAATTTCCCTAAAATATACAACAAGGCATGGTAAGTAGATCCCAAATGAAGTGAGTATTTCAGAAAGAGTTTCAAAACGTGGTTGAAAATTGAGTGATTAGAGATTATTTAGAGGAAATTGAGACCTTATGGAATATGGTTTTAGATATGGTTAGTTGGACACTATGGATGGAAATAAACAAAATAATTTTCCATAATGCTTCAAAATTATGTGAAGAGGTTCTCAAACTTCTATGTGAAATGATAGAATATGCTTTTAAGTTTTTGATTATAAATAAAAATAGGGAACTATTGCTTAGAGATCATAGAGCCTTATGGAACTAGGAGAATATAAGAAGAAAAATATATTCTACTCAAACCATAATCAAAGATATTAGGCCTAATTCTAATTAGAAATCCCCAAAAGAGGGATGGCATAAGATGAAATTTGGCAATGCTTCTAATGAGAATCTAGGGTTAGCATGGGCATGGTTTGTGATTAGAAAAAAGGGTGAAATAGAAGCTTTTTAAACTTTTTTAGTTATTTTTCAAACTAAAAATGTTGTATAAGGCAAAAGACCAATGGCAGGGATTAGGCTTTCTCTCCACTTAAACATTGAGAATCTTGAAGTGAAAGGAGACTTGAAAGCTATAATAGAAGAAATAAAAAATGATAGTTAATATCATTGTAATTTTTCAAATTATTTGGAAGATATTATGAAAGTGAAACTCAAATGTGACAACATTTTGTTTAGTCACTACTATAGAGATAATAATGTAGCAATAGATTGGTTGGCAAATATTGGTGAAGCTTATCCAGAAAATAAAATTGAGGTTATAAAAATTGACTTACATAAATAGAAAGATTTTATGGAAATAATTAATAATGATAATATATAATTTGAGAAAGACTCAGTGTGTTATCTACAAGATGAATAGTAAAGATAATATTAGTCATTATAAAAGATATGTTATAATCAATTTATATAATATGAAGGTTGGTATATTTGAAATAATCTAGCTTTTCAGTGGCCCTTTTTTACCCTTTTGTATTTATTTTATGAGAAAAATAAAATCATGCAAAAAAAAATGCATATTTAGTTTATATGAATGCATACTTGTTAGTGGATAAACAAGCATGGATAAAGTATGTTCACGCCAAAAAAAATGTATATGTTCTTTTTATAATAAAATTTATAGTAGGTTTAGTAAAATATACTAAAAAGAAAGAAAGTTTTTTTTTTGAAAAGTTAGATTTGATGAAAAATATGCAAAATATGAATGGTTAATAAAGTATAGAAATTTTTAAAAAGCTTGTATGAATAAAGGGTTTGCTTGGTGGGACTAGAAAGCAAAAATATTTGTATGCATGTTTTTTAGGGTTTTTCATTACTTGTCAAACTTATTTTAGAAATTGTGGCAAGATTATTGATGTAATTATTGAACATGATTTTATATTTTTAAAATATATTATTTACTCTTTATTAAAAAATTAAAAAAAAACATTATAGGAGATGAGATTATTAAATATAGTTTAATATCAACCCAAACCTCACATATACATTCAAGACACTACTTAGATAATTATTAATATTGAACATCAACCCAAACCTTATATACATTTACCATTTTCAATAAAATGAAGTCAATTAATAAAGTTTCCAAAACTATGTAAAAACTCCCTTAAATATTTTTAAAATAAAACTATTACTTTATAAAAGTGAGGATCTTTAGAGAAATTTACAATAAAAATATGCTTATAAAGTACCTAAATACTTACTAAATAATCAAACTAAAATTAATCAAAAGCAACAAAGAAAAAAAATATATAAATAAAAAAGTACAAGATTGTAAGCCTTTTGGAACATCGATATTTTTTAGTAATGTTATTCGACTTTATATTATTGTCACCTCTATGTGATCTTATGGGTGTTGTTATTTACGTATTAAATTTCAAAAAGCTAAGAAATAAAAAAAATGGTAAACTAACAATAAAAATATTTTTGTAAGACATGCCACATGATTTTGGACAAAAATATATATACCTAAAAAAAATTAAAATAGAAGGATAAAAAATGTCAATGCTTTATCTTTTCAAACCCAACGTTTGTATGTAAGAAAATAAAACACTACATTTTGACAAATGAAATGCCCTACTTTTTTATGAAACCCCTTTTTTTATAAGAGATTTAGATCTACACCAAAAATCTATAATTAAAATATAACCTAAAATAAAAAATTGAATGTTGCGACTTTATTTTTTCAAACCTTAAGTTTGTATGTTGAAAAAATATAAAGCTAGGTTTTCACAAATGAAATATATAATTGTTTTTTATGAAAAACCCCCCATTTTATGTTTGACACAAAATTTAAAAACCCATTTTTCAAGCCTCGTTTCACTTTATAAAAATTCAAACAAAGAATGACATTAAAAACTTATGATGTTATTTTTCTCTTCCTCTTCTTTTTCTCATGTATTTTAGAATTTATTTTCAAACTAATCGTCTATGTATTATAGGTCTTTGTCTTTACAAGTATTTTCATTTTCATCTTTCTCTTTATAAATTTTCTTTTCCTCATATTTTAAATATAAAAATAATAAAAAAATAGATAAATATGATAGTATGAGATAAACTTTAAACAAATACTAGACAATTAAAAAGAAATTATTGAAATATCCATTTTATTTCCCATACAAATAATGACATACCAGACTTATGAAATGTTCTTCTTTCTCTTTCTCTTATTATATATTTTGGAATTTATTTTCAAACCAATCATCTTTATATTTTGGTTCTTTGTCATTCTTTTCATTTTTCTCTCTTTTTAGTTTTTTTACCTCTCATTTTATATATATATATATATATATATATATATATATAATGTGATAATATGAGATAAAATTCGAACAAATTATATAATAATAAAAATTGGGTCCTCTCAAAATGTTTATTATTATTCTCTAGTTTATAGAAGACAAATGAATATTTTTTGCTTAAATATTTTTTAAGAGGTTTTTTCTAACATAGGGTGTGGTGTGTTTCTAAACATGACACATGTATGTTGTATATTTTTTGTTGACTTTTCTAAAATTTTGAATGGATTAGATTTTAGTTTATTGAGATTCTTTTGAAAAAATCTTGATAAATATGTGCGTTAGAATTTATATCAATATTTGCTTTACACTTTTTTTAATTTGATATGGTCAACATGTCAATGTCACTTGTTCATGCAAACTTTTACACTATTTGAGTCAAATTTTTAAAAAATGCCAAAGTTGGAGGATTGCTAAAAAAAATTGATGCTAATAGTATTTGATTTCGTGAAAAATGAAAAAGGTAACATTTTCTAACGTGATTTCCTCAAAATATACTAGTGTAATAAGGTATAGTTCACTTAATTTTTGTTTCGCCTTTATTTTATTTGTTATTAATGAAGATATTAAACACCATTGGGGAGTTACTTGATTCAAATGAAAATATATTATAGAATAAGGCCATGGGTGAGAAAATATAGGCCTTGTTCAAAAATGTGACATGGGTTTTAGTCAAGTTTCTTGCTAGTAAAAATATGTTTCTTGAAAATGGATATTTAATAAAAAGTTAAATGTAGAAAGTAAAAGGAGAAGTACAAATCTCACTTGGTAGAAAAGAATATTCCCAAGTGAAGGAAATTGATTTCAGTGATATTTTCTCTCAAGTTGCTAAGTTAACTTCTATTAGATTTATTTGATTTCTTGTTGATGTTTTTGATATTGAATTAGAATAAATAGATGTCAAGATAACATCCTATATGAAGATTTTAATGAATATTTTTTTATGATGCAACCATGAAGTTTTACAGCTAAAGGAAAGG
Organism: Torreya grandis; assembly: GCA_037957365.1. Classification (NCBI taxonomy): domain Eukaryota; kingdom Viridiplantae; phylum Streptophyta; class Pinopsida; order Cupressales; family Taxaceae; genus Torreya; species Torreya grandis. The sequence goes on along the minus strand of JARHVA010000424.1, from coordinate 1,737,402 downwards.
AGGCCTTAGTTTGTAGGTTGAATAAGTACTTTTATGACTTAAAAAACAATAAATAATAATGTGGCATTAAAATTTTGATACTTGAGTGATGGGATTTATATTTGCATAAAATAAAGCTGATGATTGTGTTTATTTCAAACAAGTTGAGGAAATGTCTCATGTTCCTTATGAAATTACTGTTAAAATTCTAATGTATTTCATGGTTTATATGAGATTAGACATAACCCATGTGATGGGAGCTTTGAGCAAACATATGTCAAACTTAGAGAATAAAAAATTTATTATAAATAGGGACTTCAAATATTTGTGTGGTACTTTAGATTATGTAATTTTCTATGAAGGAAGACATGGAATGGACAAAATATTAGATATTTAATGTTTTGTTAATGTAAATTACATTGTAGATCTTGATTTTTAAAGATATACAAGTGTTTATATGTTTAATTTATTTGGTGGAGCAATCACCTTAAAGAGGAAGAGGTAAGAAATTTTTGCACTCTAAACTATAGAAGATGAGTTTATGGTAACCATTCATGTATGTAATGTAGTTATATGGTTATAAAGGTTGTTTCATAAGCTTCTTATATAAAGTTTCAAGGATATATTGTGACACTTAAAGTGCAATCTATTTGGAAAATAACTTTATGTATCATGCTTTAATAAAACATATCAATGTGTAATATCATTTTGTTAGATGTGGTTAAAGACAAAAAGGTTTTGATGGAGAAGATTGATACCTTGAATAATGTTGTTGAATCATTTTCGAATCATATCAACACCAAGGAATTTCCTTTATGTAAGAAATTAATAGACATCGCTTCCCTAAGAATTTGATTTTATGTATGTGTGGCCTCTATGCAAAGTATTCAAAAAGTGAAATAATGTTATAAATGTGTCTTATATATTGCATGATTTAAATATATTATAAATCATACACCTTGCCATGATGTAAGGGTTCAGGATGTTTCAAGTATGTATGGCTAGTTTCATGTATGTATGGGTAGTTTCGGCCCAAAGCTTTATACCTAAAGTATTGTGTGTGTAGTTTATAACTCATGGTTCTATACCCATTGTATTGTTTATTGTTTGGTGATGATATGCTTATATATACACACATGTATTATAGGAAAAAAACTATGGAGAAGCACCTTATTATATTGTAAAAAATTGAGTTAATATAATGAGTGAGTGTTATTTTTTAGAGAATTTGAGTTAGTATAGTTAAATACCATATATATGAAGTAGAGGCATCAAATTATTTTCTTCAAAAAGAAAGAGATAGGGAGAGTAATTAGATATTACCCAAGTTATAAATTAAGAAGCTAAAAAAGGAGATGATAATGGTGAAAGCCATTGTAGGCATCCTTGAGGAATAAATTACAAGAGAAATAGTGACAAAAGAAGAAAAAGAACAGTGTGAATATGAGGATGAATCCCTCATATATGAATAAAATGAATGAGATTAAGAGGTAGATTATTTCTACCAAAAAGGATGAGAGAGCATTGATGAGTGTAGTGGTGAAGAAGATTGTGAGAAACCCATTGAAGAAAGAGATGAAGTAATCCTCTTGAGGGTGGATGGACTAGAAGTAAGAAATGGAGAAGAAGGTTATAACCATTTGTTTGAGGTTATACCAATTTTTGAAGATGTGGGAATAGCCCACATGATGTTAGAATAAGATACAACTAAAATGATGGTCCTTGGAGACCCTATATATGATGAAAGAGAAGAAGAGAGAGAGAGAGAGAGAGAGTAGCAAAAACTGATTCCAATATCAGCTCATAAATATGAAGAATATAAGATTTATTAAATTTTGAGGACATAGTTAAGATTAAAATTGGATAATTTGTTGCAGTAGATGTTTGAAATTTTAATGAGGGTAGAGAGAGAGGATGACATGAAGACTATCTTAGAGATAAAATTTAAAGTTATGTGTAATAATTTTTATGCACAAAGGTATGTTTAGTTCTTTCACAATAAAACTAATAAGTAAGAAGTAAATCATGAGTTTCATTCCTCTACTTGTGTGAGTTGAGCTTAGGAAGAGGTGGTTGGCATAAAGCTAATGAAGGATCCAAAATAAATATTATTGAATATACTTGGAGGAGGTGTATGGAATATTCTAAAGCAATGGGTAATTAAAAGAGAAGGGTGGTCAAAGCTAGGGGAGAAAGATAATCAATGTTCAACAGGTGGTTAAAATAAATAATAAACATAAATATAAATTGCACATGTACCTAATAAGGTGGAAATGGGACACCTTGGTAAATTAAAGTGTATAAAATAATGGTTCTTGCATTAAACCTACCTTTGTGATTAGGATATCACAAATTTTTTACCTTGGATGTATGACATATGAGTATCTAGGTCCAAAATAAATATTGCATGAACCAAAGACATGGTTAGTGATAAGTATAAATAATTAGTGTGTGTATGCATTTTGTGGTTGAATTAACTAAATACTCTAAAACCATTTCATGTGGTTCACATTATATCCCAGATTATCACAACATCACTATGAGTTGTTGCACACTCTTCTTCAATGGTGCAATGCATGAAAATTTGATATATAGTTGTAATTATTTATGTATTTATTGAACATTCTAAATTTCACTATGTCATATTGTTCCATGTGTACAAATTTATCATACAATGTGGAACCTAAAATTATGATGCACAACTATGTTTCTATACAAAATATAAAACTTATTATAATGCACTATGTCATCTTACATTATTTGTTCACCCTTGAGATGGCATCAACAAGTGGTGAAAACCTCAAAATCATGATCCTAAAACCTAAAAAAATCACATGGACACTTTGTGATATGTTGCACCATGTCTTTTTTCATATCTAGGGATTATGTTATGTATACCCACTATTTAGTTCTTTGTGCACTATTATTACTTAAACCTGCACCACTTGAGGAGATAACAAGTCTCTCCTCATTCAAGTGGAAAAATAGAACCACCTTAAGGCTATGGGTGACCCAAATTTGAGGTGGATATCTAGATTAGGGCTAGTTCCCTTGATGCACCACTATAGATCAAACCTATTACTAACTTTTGGCAGGTAAAAAGGGAGAAGTATAATTGAAAACAAATCTAATCTTGGGGAGGTGATACACTAAATATATGGTCTACTCACATCACTTATAATTCACTTGGAACCAAAGAGAATCCCACACATACACTTCATCCAATTCAACATTCCTCTTCTACATCAATGTTTCAAGCATAGGGACTTGAAGAGAGCTTAGGCTAGGAGGACTTAGACAATAGGTCTTCTAGAAAAAATAATTAATTAGCTACTCACCACACCTACAATCCACATTAGACACTTCTTGCTGACCTATAAAAGAGAGCTCTCAATCCACACAAGACACTAGGAAGAGTAATATGTGAAGAGAAGCATAATACACTTGCATAAAACCAATGACCATAACATGCACTTAGTGAAATATTAAATGAGTTAAAATAGCATTAATTTATTAGTTCAAGGAAAAAATTTATTAGAGCTTTTCCATACTTAGGTGGAGAGATCCCTATAACAGCTAAAAAGGCTAGTATTTATAGCAATTACGAGAGGAGAGAGAGAAAAGGAAGCTAAAGAGTCACTAAGACACTTTTTAAACAAGGAGAAGGAGTTATAATAGTCATATAATCAAAAGTTTGATAGGTCATATAAGTAAAATATGGACACATGTTTCTAAAATCATCAAACTTCTCCATATGTGGCATAGATGTTCTTTTCTTTTACATGAAACTATCCTCATGATTTGCCTTCACAAAATAACCTCACCACTGAATAGGGTCAAGTCTAATTATTGATATGAGGGGGGAGGGGTTACTAAAAATCCTCCACATGCATTTTATTAATCCCTAATCATTCATATTACTTTGACCATGAGTAATCATTTATGATAGTCACAAATAACTCCTTCTCCTGCACCTCTCACACTTGGCAATCAAAATCCTTCCAATTCTATAATTTTATATATGAATAAGGAGTAATGACAATTTTAAAGAGTTTCCAATTCATCAATTTCATGAATTAAGCCTCAAAATGCTTCCCAATTAGAGTTTTCACCATTTTCACTAAGTGTTCACTATCTGCCCACTAGACTGGTTGAGATGAAGAAGATATAACAATAAATTAGGAGATTAGACACATCAATAAATGATCATGGATACTTATAAAAAGTCTCATACTATCTCCTAAAATAAATTTCATCCTTTGAAATTTCTCCATACTTGTAAAACACACAAATTTTTCAAAACAAGCTTCGTTTTACCTCTTTCGTAAAGGTGTAGTATATCTCAGTTACATGGAATAAGACCCTAGAGAGTCCTATACAACTCCAAATCATCTCTTTTACCTTTACTCCCCATATAAATACTCCATTTGTCTTCTTTTCCAAATCAGGTCCTAGTTGGGGTTTTGTGAGGGCTTTAAAGTCACTTTAGGTCTTAGCCTTTGTTCATGAAGACCAGATATTTAACTCCTTGCTTCATGACTCTGATAACACTTTAGGGACCCCCCCCATAACACTTCTAAATACCTTTACCCTCCATGCAAAGTATCATGATAGTTCTAAGCATCTCAAGATGGTCACTCGAGTCATCTATATGCATTTTGTAGGGTCTTAGTGCCTTCAAGACAAAAAATAGCATTTTGATGAACTTATTTTAAAACCAAAGGATCAAAAACCTTTGAATTTACTCCAAAAATTTTATCCAATAGTTCTCCATGTTTTCTTTATGCTAAAATTCTGGAAGGCTTCTCACTTGGAAACTAGGCCTTGTCTTGCATTCCAGGTTTGCCTACAATTGAGGCTCAACCTGACCCCATAATGGATTCCTCTACCTTATGATAGTTTAAACACATAAATTATACTTCTCTAAACATGAATCAATCAATTTTTAAACTTTTTCAAGCTTTGGAATGAATATGATTCCCCCTTTGTTTCCTAGGCCTTAACTCTACCCATTGGATTTGACTGTAACTCTTGTAACTTAGAGCAGCCTACCTAGTTTCAATCCTTATATGTTGGTTTCCCACATTTTAATAGGTGTGTTATAACTCTATAAACCCTCCTTGAGGCTCTTTTTGACTTCTGGCCCATGATTCATCCTCACCTATCAATAAAGTAGGATCTGTGCAAGGGCAAAATTGCCCACTATCTGAGATAAATTAGAAGGAAATTCCCCTATTTTTTCCTCAAAAAATTTATTTTAAAGTGTTCCTTAAGTTACCATGGTTATGTCCACAAAATTTATCCCATGATCATATGATTTGACCCTCCAAACTTGCAAATTTTGAGACTGGTTTTTTAAGGTAGACTATGACAACCCCTGTTTCCTGACCTGTGGGTTTTTTTGCTCATTAGTGACTTGTTTATTATGTTTTAAGGTTTTATTGAATCCAATTTATAACACAAAACCTTATATATCACTTTTAATTCATCTTGATTTTTCTCATATGTTCAAAGGAGGTCTAAACTATGTTTTACCTAGACTGAGACATCTTGCAATCTGGCTCTACTTATAGATGTTTATTGATCTTAATTAGTTTGTTCATAATTACTTTGGATCATATTTGAATTCCATCTTACCACAAATTAAACACTTAACCCTATAATCACTTTATAGGATATCAAAACATCAAAAGGCATCATGCTTGATTTGACTATATTATAACCTATTGTAGGTGCTTACTGAGGTCATCTGTACGAACTGAGGATGAGTGTGTGGGGTAAACACATGCAACTCATATTCTTTTTGGTGATATTGAGTCATGACATCCCTATTATATGTTGGAAACATTTGATCATGATGTTTTCTCTAGGTTACAACCTTGAGTGACAAAGATCTCCTTTTGATCTTGGAACTATAGACCACTCTGCCTGCTCATAGTTGGTTGTAGATAGCCTTTTTTAAGTCATACACACCTATAGGGGATGCTTAACTATGTTGTTGCATTTTAAACCTCCTTAAAATCACTAATGTACTTTCATACTTTATAAGGATCCTCAAGTAAGAAAATATGTTTATGATTATCACTTCCAAGGAAAAGGGTCACTATTAAGTCAAAATCTACAGATTACACTAACTGAGGTTAGTGTATCAAAGTGCATTCTTGGAGTTCCCATTAACTATCTTCCATAGGTCATTCTCTCAAAACCTTTTGAGATCTCTTTGTCTTTATTAGTAACTACAAGGTGAGCATATTAGGACCCTTTAAAATCCCTCATAGCCCCATTTCATAAAATCAACAAAATACTCAGGGGCTTTCTTTCATGCTTTTAGGGAAAGAATCCCTATATCTCAGTCATCACTTCTTTGAATGAAACCCTCTATTTTTCATAGATATTTGACCCTTATGACATGTATTTTGTGATCCCCTTAGCATATAAATATCCCAAATAATGATTCATCATGCTTTCACACCTCAAAAGGTACCTCATACTCTGTTAGCACCACCTGTAGGTGGCTAACAGGTAGAAAATATGATATTGTAAATAAAATGCATGATTATTGCTCCATTATTTTTACCTTGATCATCAAATGCACCTTCATAATTCAATAAAATTGAAACAACATTCAATGCCTTCATTTTAATGTGGAAAATTTCTTTTAAGGCACTTGTAGGTGCATATTTTTTAGTATAAATCAGTGAGGGTGAAATTAGACCAAGAACAAACCTAAAAGAGGCTTATTTAACTCTTGATACTTTAAAAACCAATATAACCATGCACAAATATGGAGAGGCCCCAAGAAACACTTGAAAATAACCAAACTATCAAAACAAAATAAGAGATTCTAAAACTAGCTCAAAAAGGAACACCTCATGGATGAATAAGCATAAAAAGCTATATGGCTTCTTAGAAATTGTTCATAAATGAGGAGCCATGAAAATAAAAACTCTTACCATATATTTGGATTTGACTTAGACCTCTTTCACCCCTCAATAGCACTCCTCCCAACTCCACCTATACAGCTTGTATCAAGCATGCAAAGTTGACTCTCCTTGGCTTGCAAAGGCAAAAAAGAAGAAATAGAATCAAAATTTGATCCATCTTACCTTTTATCTATATACTAGGCATGGTAAATATTTTATGGAGATGAAGAGGCACATTCCCACATTTTTAGCTGAATATCAACTTCTCAAGTCCGTACAAGTGCCATTAAGGGCCTAAAATTAAAGAAAATCCCTATTTTACTTTATGAAACTACTTATTGAAATGACTATGACTGATTCTTGAAATTATATGACCTTCCCCATATTTAAATCCAATTTTGTGATAAATATTCTTCCTTTGAAAGTTTGTACAAGTCATTTAATAAGCCAAAAATATGACTGAAAGGCATTTTTTGCGTATGAGACATGGTAAAGGACAAAATCATGAGTTATTAACACCTTAAAACATATAAGTGACCATATTAGGAAATTTTTAAGATAATTTGGACCTTTGACCATGTTTGACTAGGGTTGACTATAGTTGACTTTGGTTGACTAGACAAGTACAAAGAAGCTAGGCTTAGACCAAGGCTAGAGTAGGGATAGGTAAGGTATTTAGACACACATGAAACCCTATTAGCCATATGATAACTTTTGAAAATTTATAATATGAATGGGTTTACCGAATTTGACTAAAATTCAAATTTTGTCAACACTTTTGGCAATTCTTAGGGGTAACATATTTTCCTATGTTAAGGACCAGTGGCCTTATCCCATCCATTGAGTAAAAGGAGTCAAATGCACTCTAAAATAGGAGGATTAGACCTTGAATTGATTGAAAATATAGCTTATTGACCTCAAATCACACAAAGGAAACACAACACACAACAAAACCAAGCAAACACACAAAATAAAGGCATACTTTTGTTACTAAGCACTTAGTGAACACAAGACACAGCAAAAAGGAAACTAATTATGTACATCTAAACAACCATACCAACATTCTTGGATCAAAAGTAAATTACCTTGAATCTCATTCCTCACTAGATGAATTAGGGTGCCAAGCATTCTTCTTCTTGGATGTAGTAATAGATGACTAATGCTTCTTTCTTGCTCCTTGACTTGGCATGTCCTTTGATGGAGTCATATCAAACAAAACTCAAAGGTAGATAAAGTCTTCTTTGCCTTGGAAACATACCACATACTATTTTCCCTTTGTCTCATCATGGAAAATTTACATCTCTATACATGGGACAGCTTGTGGGAAGTCTATGTCTTCTTGAAAGACCTCATTACTCTTCTCATTTGCTATAACCTCTTCAAATCCTTCAATAAGTGTTGTATCATGGCACTCTAGGAGTGTTCATTGCTCAAAATCCCTTTAGGTGCTTTTAGGAGCAGATTCACATGTAATTTTAGAACTAAACTTCAAGTCATCTTCAAAAGACTCATAGTCATCATCAATTTCTCTATCATGGTTTGAAATCTTTTGGTAGTGATGCCCCTCAACACATACTTTCTCTTCAACATCTTGGGCTTGTCCTCTTAGGAGTTTTGTCTTCTCACAATCCTCATATTCCTTAAACATCTGCATATATTTATGCCACATGTCTTCTTCTTGAAACACATCATATTTCTTACCATGTCTTGTAAAAGGAATTGTAGGCTCCTTGGGACTTTCAAATTCATTGCAAATGTCATCAAATCTTTGCCACAAGTCATCATCCTCTTTTTGATCAGCATCATGAAGGTGAAAAACAAGAGAAATTTCTTCCTCTTTTGAATCCAAAATAACCTCTTCCAAATCTCCTCTTCACCACAAGTAAGGTCCTCTTTCCCATCATCACAATATGATGTTTCTTCACAAAGAATCATCTTTTCCTCATCATGAATCCAATCTAAAATCTCTATCTCCTTCTCCCTCTTAGTGATGCCAATGCTAGGCATCTCAAAACTAGGAACTTCAGCCCAAGAAGGCTTCCAAGGAGTAATGTGTTCCTCACCATTAGAAACTAATCTCTCTTCAATCAACTGATCCACATTAGGTTCAATGACCTCATTTGCTTCAAGCTTTCCTTGTATAGATGAGATATTCTGCATTTTGAGTTCCATCTCCTTAATTTTTTTGGTAAGGCTCTCTTGAAATAGATTTTATTGAAGGGAAATAATATCTTCATTAGGAAAGGGAGTAAAATAAATTTGGGATGAAGGGTACAAGGCTTCTTAAGGAAGGGTGGGAGGGATTTGAATAAGTTTAGTTTTCTCTTCGCTTCCAACTTTTCCACTTAGACATCCTTTATATTTCTTTCCACAAGCTTCCACTACTTCCTTCCATCTTGGGAAACTAGACTTAGAATATTCTTCATGAGAATGAGATGAAAATGAAGGAATGTCACACATAGAGACCTCTTTTTTTGCTACCATGATGGATTAATTTAGATGTTGGTTTGCCAACTCAATCTCCTTGTCAAGATGAGCCTCCAACATCAACCTTCTTCTCTCAAAATCTTCTCCAACAATGGTATCCCTCTTCCTTTGGCTACTCTCTTAGATGGACCTCTAAGAAGAAAAACTTTGGGAAATGCATGAATGACTTGGGGTATTTTGAAACATGATTGGATTGGTATTTTGAATAGGTATAGTTGACATACTTGAAGGTTCTTGTGGGGTGTATTGGAACTACCAAGACTGAGCTAGTTCATGAGCTTTCAACCTATCTTCTCTATGGAAAATCAGACCACAAACATCAAGTATTTCACCTGTAAGGCCTTGCCAATTATCTCTCTCAATGGGAATCCATCCTTTCTTGACTTGATCAAAATCATCCCTCACACTCTTGATACAATCACTAGGGATGACTTGACCATAACCATTTCTAGGATCAAGGTCTAACATATGGTCTTTGTAACCAATGAGAGTCTTCCTAAAACTTTAATGGACTAACTTGGAGAGGAACAAGGTGGAGTAGGTGAAGTACAAGCTTGATAGGGCTGATTTTAGGCAATACAAGATTGATAGGGATCATGACAAGATTGGCCAAGTACTTTTTCATATTGAGAGGGAATGGGAAAAGATGGATATGTCTCACTAACTTATGTTAAGACAAAGTCAACATCAAAATAATCCATGAATCATTTGTGAGAAGATTATAGAATAAGAAATAATTTCAATTAGAGTACCTGGACTACTTAACTAGTAGATTTATGCTTGGAGTCACCATTGATGCTTAGTGGAATTGTCTCCAAAGGTTGTCATATTGAGGAAAACACCAAAACTCTTTAAGGAATGTACTTTTTAGTCCCATTGTGTGTGCCAAAAAATATTGTCACTTAAACCTGCACCCCTTAAGGAGATAATAAATCTCTCCTCATTCAAGTGGCACAATGGAACCACCTCAAGGCTATGGGTGACCCAAATTTGAGGTGGATCTCTAGATTAGGGCTAGTTCCCTTGATGTACCACTATAGATCAAACCTACTACTAATTTTTGGGAGGTGACAAGGGAGAAAGATAACTAAAAACAAATCTAATCTAAGGGAGCTTATACACCAAATAGATGGTCTACTCACACCACTTACAATGCAATTAGAACCAAAGAGAATCCCACACATACACTTCATCCAATTCAACACTCCTCTTCTACATCAATGTTTTAATCATGGGATCTTGAATAGAGCTTAGGCTAGGAGGACTTAGAAAATAGGAATTATAGAAACATGAATGAATTAGCTACTCACTATATCTACAATCCACATTAGACACTTCTTGTTGACTTGTAAAAGAGATCTCTCAATCCACACAAGGCACTAAGAAGAGTAACATGTGAAGGTAAACAAAATACACTTGCACAAGACCAACAACCATAACATTCATTTAGTGAAATCTTGAATGAGATAGAACAATATTATTTATTAGTTCAAGTCAAAAATTGAGTAGGTCTTTTACATACTCAGGTGGAAAGATCCTTACAATAGCCAAAAAGGGTAGTATTTATAGCAATTATGAGAGAAGAGAGAGAAATGGAAGCTCAAGAGTGACTAAGACACTTGTCAAATAAGGATAAGGAGTTATAACAATCATATAATCAATATTGAGATAGGTCTTACAAGTAAAATATGAACACATGTCTCTCAAATCATCAAACTTCTCCACATGTGGTGTAGATGTTCTTTTTCTTGCACATGAAACTACCCTCATGATTTTCCTTCACAAAACTACCTCACCAATAAATAGGGTCAGGTTTGATGATTGATCTTAGGGGGAGGGGTTACTAACAAGCCTCTACATGCATTGGATTAGGCCCTAATCATTCATATTCCTCTAACCATGAGAAATCATTCATGATAGTCAAAAATAAATCCTTCTCATGAACCTCTCACACATGGCATGAAAAATCATTCCAATTATACAATATTTAAAGGAATGAGACCTTTAAAGAGTTTTCAAGTCATTAGGTTCATGAATTAAGCCTCAAAAGGCTTCCCAATTAGAGTTTTCACCATTTTCATTAAGTGTTCACTATCTACCCAATAGACTAGCTGAGATGAAGAAGATATTAAAAACACTTATGATATTATACACCTTAATAATGATCATGGAGACTTATATAAATTCTCATACTATCTCTCAAAAGTGATTTCATCCTTTGAAAGTTCTCCATGCCTATAAAACACACAAATCTATTAAAATAAGATTTGTTGTACCTCTTTTATATGGGTGTAGTACATCTTAATTTCATGTAATAGGACCTTGAAGATTCCTATATAACTCTAAATCATTTCCTTGGCCTTCACTCCCCATCTGGATACTCTATTTGTCTTCTTTTACCCATCGAGTCCTAGTTGGGGTTTTATGAGGGTTTTAGAGTCACTTTAGGTCTTAGCCTTTGTTCATGAAGACCAGACATTAAAATCATTGCGTGATGACTTTTATAACACTTTAGGGACCCCCCACCCCTAACACTTCCAAGTACCTTGACCCTCCATGCAAATTATCATGATATTTTTAGGCGTCCCAAGATGGTCACTCAGGTCATCTATATGCATTTTACATGGTCTTAGTGCCTTTGAGCCAAAAAATGGCATTTTTATGAACTTATTTTCAAACCAAATTCTCAAAAACCTCTATATATACCCCAAAAATTTGATTCAATAGGTCTCCATGTTTACTTTATGCTAAAAGTCTGGAAGGCTTCTCACTTGGAAACTAGGCCTTGTCTTGCATTCTAGGTCTACCTACAACTGAGGCTCAACTTGATCCCCTAATGGATTCCTCTACATTATAATGGTTTAAAAACATCCATTATATTTCTCCAAACATGAATTAATCAATTGGGAATCTTTTTCAATCTTGGGAATGAATATGATTCCCCCTTTGGTTCTTAGGCCTTAACTCTACCTATTGGGTTTGACTGCAACCCTTATAGCTTAGAGCACCTTGCTTAGGTGAATTCCTTATATGTTGGTTTCCTAAATTTTAATATGTGTGTTACAACTCTATAAACCCTCCTTGAGTCTCTCTTTGACTTCTATCCCATGATTCATCCTCACTTATCAAGAAAGCAAGTTCTATGCAAGGGGAGAAGTGCCCCCTATCTGAGACAAAATATGGGTTACTTTCCCTATATTCTCCTCAAAAAAATCATTTTAAATTTTTTATCAAGTGACCATGGTGCTTACCACAAAAATTTATCCATTGATCATATAATTTGGCCCTCTAAACATGTAAACTCTAAGACTAGTTTTTTAAGGTAGACTGTGACAACCCCTATTTTCTGATTTAGAGGTTTCTTTGCTCATTAATAAAAATTTTATGATGTGTGAAGGTTTTATTTAATCCATTTTAGGACACACCACCTTATATATAACTTGGAACTCATCTTTAGTTTTCTCATATGTTCAAAGGAGGTCTAAACTATGTTTTACCTAGACTGAGACATCTTGTAATCTGGGTCTACCTGTAGATGTTTATTGCTATCAATTAGTTTATTCATTATTAGTTTGGATCTTATTTTAATTCCATATTACCAAAAAATGAACACTTGAACCTACACTCACTTTTTAGGATCTCAAAACATCAAAAGGCATCATTCTTGAGTTGACTATATTATAACCTATTGTAGGTGGTTATTGAGGTCATATGTATGGACTACGGATGAATGTGTGGGGTAAACACATGAAACTCATATTATTTTTGGTGATATTTAGTCATGACATCCCTCTTATCTATTGTAAACATTTGATCATGATGTTAGGGCTAGGTTACAACCTTCAGTGACAAAGATCTCCTTTTTATCCTAAAATTGTAAACCTTTCTGTCTGCTCACAATTGGTTGTAGATAGCATTTTCTAAGTCGTACACACCTATATGGGATGCTTGACTATGATGTTGCATTTTAAACCTCTTTGAAATCATTAATGTACTTTCATACTTGGTAAGGTTCCTCAAGCAAGCAAATATGTTTAGAATTGTCATTTCTAAGGAAAAGGGTCACTTTTAAGTCAAAACCTATAGATGACACTAACTGAGATTAGTGTATCAAAGTGCTTTATTGGAATTACCATTAACTATCTTACATAGGTCATTCTCAAATAGAATTTTGAGAGTTATTTTTCTTTGTTAGGAACTATAAGGTGAGCACTTCAAAATCCCTCATAGCCTCATTTCATAGAATTAACAAAATACTCAAGGACTCTATTTAATGCTTTTAGGGAAAGAATCCTTATATCTTAGTCATCACTTATTTTAAGGAAAGCCTTTATTTTTCATAGCAATTTTACCCTTATGACATGTATGTTGTGATCCCCTTAGTATATCAATATCCCAAAGAATCATTCATCATGCTTTCACACCTCAGATGGTACCTCATACTCTGTTAGCACCACCTTTGGGTGGCTAACAGGAAGAAAATATGATATTATAAAGAAAATGCATGATTATTACTCCATTATTTTTACCTTGATCATCAAATGCACCTTCATAATTCAAAACAACTGAACATTCAATGCCTTCATTTTAACATGGAAAACTTCCTTCAAGGCACCTATAGGTTCATATTTTTGAGTATAGAGTAGTGAGGGTGAAATTAGACCAAGAACAAGCTTATAAGATGCTTCTTTAACTCTTGAGACTTACAAAACCAATATAACCATGCACAACTATGGAGAGGCCCTGAGAAACACTTGAAAATAATGAAATTATCAAAACAAAATAAAAGATTATGAAACTAGCTCAAAAAGGAACCCTTCATGGATGAATGAGCATAGAAATATACCTATCTTCTTAAAAATGGTTCATAAAGGAGGATCCATTAAACTAAAAACTCTTTTCATGAATTTGGATATTACTTAGACCTCTTTCAACCCACAAGAGCACTCCTCCCAACTCCACCTGTACGACTTGTACCAAACATGTAAAGTTGACTCTCTTTGGCTTGCAAAGGCAAGAAAGAAGAAATAAATGAAAATTTTGATCCATCTAGCCTTTCTCTACAAAATAGGTGTGTTAAATACTTTAGTGAGATGAAGAGGCATATTCCCATGTTTTTAGTTGAAGGTGGACTTCCCAAGTCTGTACAAGTGCCATTAAGGGCCTAAAATTAAGGAAACTCCCTATTTTCCTTCATTAAACTACTTTTTTAACTGACTCTGACTGATTCTTAACATTATCTGACCTCTTACACATTGAAATCCAACTTTTTGATAAATAAGCTTCCTTTCAAAGTCCGTACAAGTCATTTAATAAGCCCAAAATATGACTAAAAGGCATTTTTTGCATATGAGACATGGTAAAGAACAAAATCATGACTTAATAACACCTTAAAACATATAAGTGACCATATTATTACATTTCAAAGATAATTTGGACCTTTTAACATGTTTTACCAAGGTTAACTAGAGTTGACTTTGGTTTACTAGACAAGTACAAGGAAGCTAGGTTTAGACCAAGGCTAGAGTAGGGATAGGTAAGGTATTTAGACACACATGAGACCATATTAGACATATGGGAACTTTTTAAAAGTTTAAATATGTATGGGTTGACCCAATTTGACTAAAATTCAAATTTAGTCAACATGCACCTATCAGAATAGCCAGATAACTTATGGAGGTTCAAGAGTCATAATAAAAAATGAAATGTCATAATTTTAGAATATGAAATGGCTAGATGTACATAATGGTTCTTATTAAATTATCTTAAATAGATATGCATTCCATTTAATTATGGGTTTAGAGTATAGAATAGATATAGTTCAAAAAATTTAGGCATTATAGGGTTGCGAACAAGGGTTCAGACTAGATAAGAGAGATAGTTCATAAATTTCATCCATTAGAGTGTTATGAGCATAGAATTGTTACAATACATGTTTGAATAGATAAATTTAGGGTTTATCCATGTCCATGAATGGAAAAATATAATAACCTTGCATATTTTTTAAGTAAAGATAAATATGTAGGTTTTTTTATGTGTACGTTGTTTTTTTCATCATTGAAGTAATAACAACAATGATTGTTTATTTCTTTATGTGCATGGACTATGCATATGTCCATTTATGAGTGTTTTAATCCTAGTTTAAATATCAAAGGTTATTCTTTATTTTACACCTTAAATGTGACTTAATCATATTCCAAAAAAGTGCATATCAAAGGAAATCATATTCAATCAAATCCCTGGTATGTAAATCTGCAAGAAAAAAATATAAGGACCACATCTGATGCATCCAATGAAACTATTAAGACTAAATACTATAATTATATTATAAACCAAGTAATATTTTATGATAAAAAATTATCTCAAATTCTCAAATGTCTTCAAAATATTTTCAATTACAACATACAATATTTCTTGACTTATGTAAATGAGTTCCAAAAAAGATAGGCTAGCATTATTCCTATAAAACCTATTGAATACAAAAAAATTGGCATGAATAATTGGAACTCCAATGAATAATGTATCTTGATCTTTAAAAATCACCCAATTTTCCTACACTTGGTGTTCTTCGAGGAGGACATAAAACTTGATATTATGTGTCTCATAAAAGGTAAAGCTAAGGACATCAAGGAATACCAAGTTGAGGTCTTACAACTTAGAATTCCAATCATGTTTCACATATTGAATGTATTTTCAACCAACTCATCATGCAAGGATCCCCTATATCTTTCATTAAAATCTTAATTTTTCCCACTATCAAATATAAAAAACAAAATAACCCAATGAATTACCTAACCATCATGTTTATCTCTATTTTAGTAAAATTTTATGGCCTTATCCTTGAAATAAATAATTGGATTGAGGAAAATAATAAGAGGGATAAATTCCTTTTTTTTTGAAATCAACACATTAATACTCATCACTTTGGCCACCCTTATATTTATCACTAAAGATTATAGAGATAAACAAAATACATCATTATTTTTTTTTTGGACTTAAAAAACATTCAACATTTTCCCAAAATCTAACCTATGGATAACATTTGAATAAATTGGTATCCTTCATGAAATATTCTAAGATATAATTAGGCTCGTTGATAAGGTCATTTTCAAGATGAAATGTAACAATGAGTGGTCAATGTATATCAATTGAAATATTGAAAATATGGATTAAAGACAACTAAGTTTGGATTAGATATTGAAATATTAAATCTAATGGCCTAATCAATAATATTCATCCTATCAAATGTTACATACCTATGAATTTTAAATAAATACTTGAAATAGGTAAAAGGTAGAAGACTGCTTCAGATCCAACACCTAATATTCATGATCCAAAAGTAGTTTAGGGATATAAACAAAGGTCGTGTGTAGAGAATATTTGAAGAGACATAACAAAGGATACCTACATATATAGAGAGACATGGCATATGACATTACTATATTTTTTGAGTCATTAGATTGTAAATCAAGAACTATGATAATTAGGTAAAATATGATGGTAAATTCAAGAGTCATAATAATAATAAAGTCAATAAAAATTATGCATTATATTATCAAATAAATGGAATATATAGACTTCATAATGTAAAAAAGTAAAAAATAAAAGGGGTATGGTAAGGGATACATACTTTGAGTCAAATATTGGCACATTAATCTCTCACTTAGATTTGATCACTCCAAATAATTGGTGTACTTTGATGCCAAAACCTATATTATTAAATTTTAAAGGCTTATTTTCATCCCTCCTCCCTTTAGTTAAGATATTCAACCTTAATTTCTATTCTTCTTCCCTAAATGGAATTACAAGTGTAAGTAGAACATAAGTAGTTATTTTTCAAGAAATGACTAAAGTAAACTACAAATAGGGGTATGGATCCCTAAAAATCATGTCTTGGTTTAATTGATTTTATTTCTCCAATCAAAAAAAAATTAATAAATCATACATCATCGACCTAACCAATGTAGTCAACAAACAAAAGTATTAAAGGAATGTGTTTGGTCATGTTGAAGATTTCAACAATAAGAAGAAGAAAAATAGGAGTGGGTTAGATGTAAAGGAGGAAAATAGTGATGGTATGAAGGTGATAGATAAACACATGTGCCACATTTCTAAAATTTGGCCTATATTAAGCTTGAATGTTATATATTAAAATATTTAATGTGTCAAGAACTTTTGAGAAAGAAAAGTGTCAGTAAATAAAGTTAAATGCATATAAATGTTCCCCATTGTATCTAGTCACTCATAAAAATATTATAATTAGTGGTGGTGCTACATGAAAAACATACAAAAAATAAATTAAATGAATGTATTGAATTAATTTAGATGCTAAAAAATAAAATATATGTAACATGACTTATCTTTCTAATGAATGGATGAATTCAAATTATTCATTCATGATTATGGTGGGCACAACTATTGTTAATTTCATCATCAATGTTATCTCATGTTAACCATATGATTCAAGACTACATGGACTAATGCAATTGTAACATATGTAGATTAATCTAAGTGAAAATACGTATAATATGATAGCTCTCAAAATAGATAGTGTTAGGATGGGTCTAAATAACTATGATGTAAAAGGTAAATTAAGTATAGAGGGCCCAAAGATAGTATAGGTGTTATGAAGATTATAGATAGCCATGAGTTATAGGATATATTAGGTCCAAAATGCCTAAAAATAATACAGGTAAAAAAAAATCTAAGTATCCAAAGAATAATCATGATGAATCTTTCATGGATAAAGTAATGGTCGAAAGACCATATTGAAAACTAAATATTCAGTTTTCAATAGGTGTAGTTATAGAGGAACACTTAGTTTATTCTTTAGGTTTTATAATATTATACCCAAGATCTTAAATGTCTTCATAGTAATAACATGTCTTAAAGAGTGAAGAAAAAGATGCAAATAAATTAGGAGATACTTGGGGAAAATAAATTCCATCAAGGGAAACAATGGGAGGGATGGAAAAGAGTGTGCTACCAAGGTGAAAACATGTTATTTACTATAAGTAAGATACTCAAGTCAATTTCTCAAGATTAAGAATTTTAAAAATCAAAAGGTTTAGGAGCCATTTTTTTTTTTGCAAGGAAATGGTTTGGGATAACTAGTGAAGCAAGTAGCTTATCCCATGAAGGCAAAAAATATGCATGTATTTAATTAAAGGTTATTACCTTTCCATAATTTTTTATCTATATGTTAAGACCTATCAAATTTGATAACCACAATGATGATATTTTCATCCCACACTCTAATAGACCTCTTGCTTAGCAATGAGGCCAAATGTGGAGTTTGAGTTTTTATCTAGAATAGGAGGCATGCTAGCAATATTTGATCATGCCTTTTTAGATGTGGTTTGGACTTTGAGATTTTATATTTTGACTTTTGAATTTTATGGATTTTGATGTTTTTAAAAAATTTATTTTTTAATTATGCACTTTCATATAAATTCAGTAGGCCAATAATGGTTTTTTAAAATTACATCACTAAGAGAAATTATACCTACCTGGTTAGAGAGTAACCTAAGACTTGGATGCTTAGATACTCCTAGACATATGCCTTATCAAAAAAATATTGTGAACACACCCCAACATTTTTTCATAAGTGGAGACCCCCTTTATCCTAAATTGAGACACAAATTCCATTTACATGATATATCCTTTATCTCAATCAGGTCAAAATAAAACTTCTCTCATCTAATCTAGTTTTATAAGGATTTTCATAGTACATTGAAATCTTAAGTAAAATTTTAACCCAATATCGGTTCAGGTCTAGTTAAATGGCCACACAATAAGCTTATATGGGTCCTTGTAAGATAATTAAATTACTTGGTGGATGCACATACATGTATCCAAAGCTAAAGGTTCACACATTAATTTTATGTCACCATTAATTAAACTTAAATTCATATGTTAACATATATGTAGGCCTATTTTACTTTAAATATTAGTTTTTTTTTTGTACATTATTAATGCCACATGTTTACTTTGGTGTTGCAATTTGTATTCAAAATTGTTATGTACATTATTAAAGTTATGAGATATGATCACATTATGTTTAAGTATTGCTAGTGTATAGGAAAGGGCATGGATGCAAAATAAATGTAAAACAAAGGTAAAATTTCAATGAATTTTTGAACTATTAATAAAGGCATTTCAAATCTTGGAAACACTTTGTACCTTGTGACTATGGAATAATGAGAGATTACCACATGTATCACTTTGAATGGACACAATAAAGGTAAAATAAAACAAGGACTTAAATCTCAATGAGGTCACACCATGTGAGGATTTACCACATGGTCACAACAAATGTAAGAATTAAAAGACTCAAACATATAAAAATGTAAAACTTTAATTGAAAATTTTAACTTGTCCATAAGATGGATGTGAATTTTAAAATGAATATTGTAATTTTTTGACCTCTATGACCCAAGACTACATGATAGAGACACGTGGATGATCCAAATTTATAGATGTGACAAAGGCCATGAAATCACAGATAACTAAAGCTATAATGTTGTATATTTAATAAACACGTTTTAACATTGCTTACCATTAATTCACAACAAGTAAAATCTTGAGGAGTGTGTTAGATGTGACATATGGTATATTTTCGAATTTGAATTAAGATTTGAAGTGGTTATATTGTTAATAATGGAAATAAAATTATAATTGACCTCATTCATGATAATTCACCATATTAAAAATTGAGATAATCACATAGAACATTATAAAACTAAAAAAAAAACATAGAAAGTGATAATTCTCAACCATTTGCCACCAAATCTTCATCAAAACACATGAAAATGGCCATGAAGACTTTATAATGGCTCAAGTTACTACACCATCTTCTTAAGGGTCTCCACAAGAGTTTAGGGACACCATTTTCTTTACCCAAATTATTCATCCAAAGAATTATAATGTGGTTTTATGTGAAATTAATGAGGCTGAGAAATGTTTTAACAACAAAGCTATCATTCAAGTAGATGAAGAATATAAATATGATTCAACATCACTTAAGAGAGAATGCGTCCATAAAGCTACATAAAAACTAGAGGTATTTCATTGTAAGGATATTTTCCTTAATTTTTTCTCTAAGTGTGTTTTAAATGATGATGTAATGTAGTCCCAAAACATGAAATATACAGTGGATTTTGTGGTCAAGATGACATTAAATAGTTATTATAAATTATCTACTCCAACTTTCACCTATAACCATAAACAATAAAAGCAATGTAGATTTTTATACTATCAATATTTTTAAGCTTAGTGTTATATTGGGAATGTTATTAAATAATATATGATGCTTAAAATATTGATCATGTAAATAAGTATTGGATACCTCTACTCATCATCATCATAAATGAGGATAAGAAACCTACCCTGGGTGAAATTATTGCATTTAATCTACAATATAAATTTCATCGTTTTAGATAAGGCTACAACTTCTAGATGATGTCCTATTTGGTTCATGCCTATTGTGTTACATTATAGTTCAAACATGTTGATATTCCCAAATGGCATAATCCTTTTAGTTTGCCTATTCACATTCTATATTATAAATTATATGTGTTTAGATACTATGAGTGTATACAAGAAAAATGATATCACTTTTATCCTCATTCATATTTATAATTTAATGAACATCTAACACCAAGGATTTCTAAGGAAATGAGGGAGCAAAAGAAATTGAAAAAATCAAAGATAGAGTCTTGGAACTCTGTAAATGGGAAGATGAAAATTCATCATCCTCCATTATTGATGCTTCAAGCTCTCTTCATTTTCCCTTTGCATCTTTGGTCCCCTTGCCCCATTTATCATTCAATTCTTCCCTTGGTTGATGTTTGTGCTTGGTTCCCCTTGTATGGTCTTCTTTTATTTACTTTATTATTATTATTATTATTATTATTATTATTATTATTATTATTATTATTATTATTATTATTATTATTGTTGTTGTTGTTGTTGTTGTTGTTGTTGTTGTTGTTGTTGTTTGTACTACCCTGACCTATCTTCACCCTCATTTTGTGGGCCCAAGAAACTTTTGGTGAAAGTAGGGGTTGTTTGCATTTATATGTTAAGTGTTTATGTAAAAAGATATAATGGATGCCTATTCATTTGTGAAGCGATCGAATGATGGTGGTATTATTGTTTCACCCAAGTTCTGAGGGGGTATTGAATTGACCTTAGTCAGAGCCCCATTAAGGATTTGGTTTTCAGAGAAGAGAGGAAGGAAGGAGCAAGGAAAAAACCCTTGTTTTAGAATTTTTATGGTAGGAAGACATTTCAAATCACTCTAAAGGTACATAATTTATCTATGAAGATTTAGAAGTGGGTGGTGATGGATCCAATTACAAAGTCTCACTCAAATATGATAAGCCATCCGATCTAGGAAAAACCTTATCTCTATTTATGAATGAATTAATGGAAAGAGATTTGAAATTAGAATAATATAATTTGATTAATGTAGGGATTTCTTTGTTTATTTGAATAGGAATTCTTTATCCTCAATATATATTTTTTATAATTGCATGAATTTAGTTTGGGAAAAAAAGATGTGTATTTATATTTCTTTTTATTGAATGTTTCAAAAAGGAGTATTTGTGATTCTTTTCAAAAACTCTAATATGTAGAGGTGTGTTATTGATAAACTAATTTGGAATGTTAGGCAATCAATTTTCAAGGTTGTTCCCTAAAAGCCTAAGCTGGACTGTAATGATATTTCCTTAAAGCTACCACGAGATGGGTTGATATTGAAAATGTGCCTATTTAACTCTATAACTTTCTACCTCAAGATATAAAACTTCTAGGAGAAGTTATTAGGATTGAATATTTGAGAAGGTATCTTGGGCATATGCATGCAAGGATTCTTATTTCTTTGGACCCATTAAACATCTTCCCTATAGCCCTTATGTTCAATATCAAGGGAGAATCTTTCTCTTGCCCCATCAAAGGGTTGGGATGTCTTAGTGCCTATTTATTTTCAAAAAGGATGGATACCTTATAAAATATTGCCCTTTATTATGAAAATTGGAAAGGGTAAATAAACTTTTGTTGAATAAGTCTCTACTAGTTGAAAAAAATTATTTTGATAAGATTGTTTCAAATGATGAAGAGGATGTTGTAATAAGGGAGAACCCCTGCTATGATTCAAAATCCAGAATTGGTTGAGTACCTTATATTTAAAATTTAGAAGATCTTGAGTCTCCTAAGGTCTTAAATTTTTTTGACACTTTCGATCGAACATTTGTAAAACCCATGTTGAGTGTGGATTGTGTCGACACTTTTTTGGGCCTTTTAAGGAGTGTTTGGTCACGGCCCATATACCTTTGGTGCAAGAGGGTCCTTCTCATTTACCCCATTTAAACACAATGGAATAGAGTGTTAGTAGAATAAAAGTGCCCCCTTTCTATAAAGGTAGACCTTCAAATGAATACAATATTATTTTGGCAAATCTGCCTAACTTTACAGCTTATACCCCTAACTCTTCTACTCTTGGTTCTAATTTTTATTTTGATGAGAGGGTCCCCATGGAAATTTATCCTACCCCTAGTGCTGATGTTTTCCCTATTAAATATTCAAAAATATATTTCCCTCTTAAAGTTGTTGGATTTAATTATCTCTCTAGTGTTTTGTAAAAGAATAGTCATAAAAGATTAAGAACTGAGGCCAATTTGAAATCCTTCCTGAGGTCCCCCAAGGAGGAGGATGGGAAGATTATTACAGGATTTCTAGGAGGTGATGAGAAGAGAATAAATCAAGCTAAGGAAAATAAGGGTTCTTAGTGTTTTATAAGGTTGTATCAAAATAAAGGAGACTTTAAGGCCTCTGGCCTGCAAAGATAGGCTCCCCCCTCCCTTCCTCTTTTGATGAAGGTTATTAGTTGGAATGGGAGGGGCATAGAATCCCTTAATCATAAACAAAATGTAAGGAAATTTAGGTGTTCAAGAGAGGGCATTTATTTCTTGTTGATTTAGGAAGTGAAGTTTGTCGACTTCAAACTTGACTCGGTACTGAATTTCATTTGGCCAAATTCTCCCCATTTTTCCACCTCTCATCTAAAATGGAAAGGAAGTGCCTCCACATTAGTTAATCCTAAATGGAAAGATTTTATGGTTGATTTTGTTTTATCCCCATGTCATAGAGTTTTGTGGGTCATTGTTAAAAGTGAGAATTAGGTATTTGGGATTTACAGTGTTTGTACTTCTAATGATTATAGAAAAAGGATTATCTTGTGGAATTGGATTGATGCTAACTTGAAAGAAATTTCATGGATTTTGGGAGGGGATTTTAACATGGTTGATGAAAAAGAGGACAACTGAGGTGGTGATCTAATTTTAAGGAAAGGTAATGAGCTTTTATTTTGGTCAAGATTTACAAGCTCTATGATCTTCTTAACCAAGGTAAAAAGGATAGTAAAAGCATTTGGTTTATATGGTGAAATAATTAGGGCCTTCATAAGATAGTCTAATATTTCAATAAGAATGGGTTCAATGTATAGCAAGAGGAGTGTAACTCTATTAAGGTGCTCCAGTATACTATCTTTGATCACCACCCCATTGAAATCTCTATCTTATTAAACATTAATCTAGAGGTGAGTGTTCCTGAGTGGAAAGGTCTATATAAATTAAATGTTTTTCACTTGGATACTTTGGATTATAAAAGAGGTATCCATTTTACATGGAGAATTTGTAAGCTCATAGTGGATTATTCCTCCAGTATTGATAAGTGGAATTATTGTATGATCATGTGTAAAAAAATTACATGTACCTTTGGGCATAACCAAGCCATTTTGAGGAGGAAGAAATATTGTATTACCTAGGAGAAGTTGATTCTATCAGAATATAGATTACAACATGATCTAATTAATGCTCTCCTATTTGATGAGCTGACAAGCCTAAAGCATGAGATCAGGGATCATCAGATGTTTATTTTTGGGGGGATCAAATTCATTCTATACCAAACTATCTCAAATAGGGGGATAAAGGCTCTAGTTTTTTTCAACTTCCTGAGAACAAAGTAGGGTAAAATCAAGATTTCATTGATTGATTATGGTGGGTTTATTTTGTGATCTACCTGAGATCAAAAAAGCCTTCTTCTCCTTATACTCTAAAATATTCTCATTGTATGGCTCAATCCCACAAACTAATCATAGTAGAGATATTTGTACCAAGTGTATTCCAAAAAAGTCTCCAGTGAACAAGTTATTTGGCTTGATAGTGAGATCTCCCTGGGTGAGATAAAGGTAATAGTTGACTCTCTGAAGTTTGATAAAGCCCTGAGTTTTGATGGTTTTCCTACAGAGTTTTACAAGTCTAATAAAGATTGGATTGCACTTGAATGTCTAAGGGTCATTAAGGAAGCTATTGAATTGGGCACATTGGGACCTTAAGTAAACATAGGATTGGTAAAGCTCATCTTAAAATATGGATAACCTACCATGGTTAAGAATTGGAGACCTATCACTCTTCTTAATGTCTCTTATAAACTTATGGAAAAGCTTCTATTTTGGAGGTTTTCCTCCCTTTTGTCATCATTGATCTTGATTAATCAAACTTGGTTTTTTGAAGGTAGGTATATCCTTAACAATATTATTTCTAACTGGGAAGGTATGAATTGGGCTTGTGTTTCTATCTAAGACATAGGCATGATCTTACTTGAATTTGAAAAAGCCTATGATAGGATTGAGTGTTTGTTCATTGACTTAATGTTGAAAGATTTTAGGGTTCAAGATAAGTTTTACATAATGGTAAATGTCCTATTTAAGTATGCCTTAGATATTATTGAATTAAATGGGGAGGTAACTAAGTCAATTGAGCTTCAGAGATCCATTAGACAAGGTTTCCCTCTTTCCCCCTTCCTTTTTGTTATGATGGCTAAAGCACTGCACTACTGTTGGGTGTTGTTATCCCCTTCATTTAATCAAATTTTTGTTGATGTCATATTTAACCAGGGTTGTGTCTGAAGCTGTATGCAATAAGAGGAATCATAATGATTTAGTATTTAAATGGGGGTATTTGTATATTTTTATTATTTTGGGGTTTGGGGGAGGCGGGGGGGGGGGGGTTTAATGTCTTAAGGATTTGTATATTTTTATTATTTTGGGGTTTGGGGGGGGGGGGGGGGGGGGGGTGGGGGTTTAATGTCTTAAGGATTTCTTGGTTAAAACCTTATTGAAATCAAACTATGCAAATCTACTGGAAATAAACACACATTACAAGATTGAATTTGATTGCTAGAAATAAACACATGTTGCAAGAATGAAATTGATTGCTAGAAATAAACATGTGTTACAGGAATGAAATTGATTGCTAGAAATAAACATACGTTGTAGAAGTGAAAATTTAATCTAAAATGACTGCAGGAACAAATTTACAATAAATCTTAATTTTAAAGAGTTGGAAGCATTTATAAATTTAAGAGTTATCTATTTACTTTTGCTAATAGAAATATAAATACTGACAAAAATGAAGATCCTAGTCCTTTAGAGGAGTGGGCCCTTGCTCTGCCTAGAATAGGATTTGAACAATTCAATTTGCTTTCAAAATAGGAATGGTTATTTCATTGATAAAAAATGTTTTGTATTACAAATATACTAAGCTATCCTTTGTCTCTCTATTCTTCTACTATCTTCTCTATTTTTCCTCTCCTTTTTTATTATCTATATCAGGTCTATATATATAGATGCTTTGATGGTTGTAACTGTTTCATAGATATGATAGAATGGAATTATGCCTGGAATAGATGTTGAATCAAGATGTGGTTGGATGTCTAGCTATGTGATAATTGTCTTGATTCTTCCAGTTCAAAAAATTGGGAATCTGTTCCTAATTTAATGGGATCATTGATCTTTAACAGATCACCGGTCATTTGGAATAGATCCTCATCAGTTCCATATCTAGCTGCAAAAGTTTTGGAACTTATCTAAAGGAGTACCAGAGCTAAATATAGAGTTCCAGAGCTAAGTCCAAAAATGCGACAACTTGAAATAGTATGGTGAAGTTTTGGAACTGACTATGATGGTTTTGAAACAAATTTTGTAGGTTTTGAGAATAATCTAAATTGAGTCCAATGCTTCAAAAAAAATGTAATCCACTTCATATTTATTCTTTAGCCTGATGATGACTTGTTTTATTACAAAATTAGAATTTTCCAACACACTTGTTAGGATTTATAGGTATTTTAAAATGTTAGAATCACAATCAATAAAAGATGGATAGTCACATCCTAACTCATCTCAGATCAAAATAAAAGTTACAAAATGCAATCAAACTTAATAAAAAGAGAGAGTAACATGAGGTCATTTATTATACATTTATTGAGCATATCCTGGCCTCATCATTTCCCCCATACTTGTTTGTAAGTCCCTTTACAAACTTCATTCTTCAAATTCAGGATTGTATATCTTGCATTCCATTTGATTACTCAAATCAAATGGCTGAAACTAAATGTCCCAATGCTTTGACTCAGAAGTACTATACCCTACTTCTGCTTCTACTTTTCTTTTACATTCCTCAAACTTGGTGGGATGTTGAGATTCTCTATTTTGCCAAGGAGATATGGGGGTGAGAAGTAGAGGTGGCCTTGTCTGCATTCCTATCCATATGCTCAGAGGAGTTTCATTGATCCAGGGAATTATTGTGCATAAAGCTTTTGCCCTTTCTAAACTCCAGATCAAATTTGAAGGGGATATTACTTCCCTTCTTTTCAATGCCACTGGGAGAAATTCCCATCTTTTTAAACATGTATCATAGATATTATCAAAAATTTCCCTTTCATAGGAGTTGAAGACATCCATGCTTTGTTGTAAAGTGAAAAGATAAGGTCCCTTGAATTTATCATTAAATGCATGGGATTGGAAATATGTAGCAAAGGCGGATGGATTACCATAATGAATTCTCATACATAGACCGGATGAACTAGCCTTTGACCAATGTTCTGACTCCTTTTTGATTCCCATGATTTATTATTTTTTTCTTGAATCTTTCACAAGTTAGCTTGAAAATTGGTTCTTGTATCGGTGGAACTGATGATTATGGCTGCAAGACTAGTAGATTCGATTGTTGTTTTTGTGAATTCGGTTGTAGAATTACTGCACCTAGCTACAGAACTACTGTACTTAACTACAAAATTAGTGGATTCGATTACTTCAATCATAAAAATGATATTTTTTTTTTATGGTTATCCACCCACTCATTCCATTACCAATATCCTTCTCATGATTTTTTACATTTAACCATGATGTATAATAGATGACTCATCATACTAATCTTTCTAAATCAAGTCTAATCACACATGCAAACTTTCATTTAACCTTTAATAAGTTAAAAACATAATTACCGTCCTTGATGATGTAATCCCTCTATTATGCAGACACATCATCCCTGAAAAATGGTTAGAAAATAATTAGAATTCTAAAAAAATATTTGAATTAGCCATTTATTTGAGAAGATCAACATCATCACTAATTTTCAATTGATCCTTTCTTTTATTTTTTTTAATTTTTTTTTGGGAAGAGAACACCATTTACTGGTTTTCATTCTCTTCCCCTTTTTTTTGGGGGGGGGGGGGGGGGGAAGAGAATACCATTTACTAGTTTTCATTCTCTTCTCTTTATTTTGGATCTCTTCATCTAGTTATGTGATCATTTTGGAAGAACTGGGTTCTTCCATATGATCAAATTATTTGCTTGCTTCAATTTGCTTCAAGAATTCATCTTTAGAAGGAGGCTTCCTATAAAGTTTTAGCCTGTGTCCATTGACCAAGAGTATTCTTCTGCTGCCATCAATGGGAAGTAACTAGATAGAACCATTGTCAAATATTTGCTTGATATGATAAGGTCCCAACCATCTAGTTCTTAATTTACCTTTGAATTGTTGGTAATTAGAATCAAATAGCAATGCCTAGTCTCCTACTTTGAATTATCTTTCTTTAATATGTGAATCATGCCATTGCTTCCTTTGACCTTAGATTATCTCTATCTGGTGAAGTGCTTCTATTCTGAATACATCTAATTCATTGAGTTGAAGGATTTGCTCCTTTTGAGTTACATCCAATTCAATTCCCACCTTAGCTACTGTCCTCAATGTCTGTAGTTCAAACTCAATAAGCAACAAGGGCTTTTTCCCATAGACTACCTCATATGGTGAAAACCCTATTGTAGTTTTCCAAGTTATATTGTAAGCCCAAATAGCTTCAGGTAGTCTTTTTACCCAATCTCTTCTTTCAGCTTCAACTGTTTTAGTGAGGATGTTTTCTAATTCTCTATTTGTTTCAACTTATCCATTTGCTTGCGGGTGATAGGGAGATGACTTCCTATGATTAATCTGATAATACATTGTGAAGGCCTAGATCATATTGAACATAAATTGTGGTCCCTGGTCTAAAACTAAGCTTCTTGGTGCTCCAAACTTTCCCATAATTATGTGCCAAAGGAAATCAGCAACTGCTTCTTCAGTAGCATTTGTTAAAGCCTGCACTTCTGCCCATTTTGTTACATAATCAGTACACACAAGAATATGCTCTTTTCCTTGTGAAGGAGGATTAAAAGTTCCAACAAAATCCTATCCCCATCTCACAAATGGTTCAATCACTACTTGTGGTTGCAGAGTCATTTCATTGGTAATGGTTGGTTATCCCATCCTTTGACAAGGATCACACCCCCTGATATATATCTTCACATCTTTATACAAAGATGGCCAATAGTAACCAGTGCCAAGTATCTTGTGAGTTGTTATTTTCACTGAATAGTGTCCTCCACTTGATTCATCATGACATGCTTGAAGGATGTCAAAAAATTCATCTTCTCTTACACACCTGTGTAAAACCAAATCAGGACCATATTTAAATAGCATTCCATTTAACCATTTGAACTGTGCACTAGTTTTAATTAATTTTTTTATTTGCTTTTTAGTGAAAGTAGGAAACTTCCCATCATGAAATGAAAAATAAATTATAGTTAAGTCTAATTTTTAAATAAATAAATATGAACATTTTTTGGTTTGTTTTCAATAACAAATAATTGTTCATCTAGAAAGTTATCTTTGACTAGATCGTGTTCCCCTGTACTGGTCAATCTTGACAAGAAATCAGCTACCACATTAGATTTGCCTAGATTGTCCACAATGGTAATATCAAATTCTTATAGAAGTAATGACCATCTAATTACTCTACCTCCAACCACTGGTTTGTTCATTAAATATTTAATTATTGAGTGATTTGTATGTACAAATGTTTTGTACCCTATAATGTAATGTCTAAATTTATTGATTGCATAAATCATGGCCAAAAATTCTTTTTCAATGGTAGTGTAATTTTTTTCAGTGGGAGTAAGATTTTTACAAAGATAGTAAATAGCATACATTATTCCTTCTTCATCTCTTTGTCCCAAAACTGCACCAATTGAGGTATTTAATGCAACAGTTTGGATGTGAAAGGTTTCTCCCAATTAGGTCCTTGCAATATTGGGGAAATTACTAATTTCTCTTTAATTTCTTCAAAAGCATGTTGACATTGTTCATCCCAAAGAAATTCACAGTCCTTGGTAAGCAATTTAAACATGGGGGCTACAATTTTACTAAAATTCTTGATAAAACGCTTATAGTATCCATCATGTCCTAAGAATGATTTGATATCTATAGGATTTTGAGGAATAGGCAAGTCTGAAATAATCTTGATTTTGTTTTGGTCAACCTAAATTCCTCTTTTTGAAATATGGTGCCCTAATACAATCCCTTCATCGACCATCAGCAAACATTTCTCATGACTAAGAGACAAGTGATGTTGTTCACATCATGTTAATACTCTGTCTAAATTTTTTAAGGCATCATCAAATGTATCTCCATACATAGTAAAGTTATCCATGTATACCTCCACACAATCATTTGTTAGGTTTACAAAAATTACTAATACAGCGCTTTGAAAGGTTGTTGGAGCATTACATAGTCCAAATGGCAATACCCTGTAAGCAAAAGTACCCCATGGATAAGTAAATGTAGTTTTTTCCTAATCCTTAGCAGCAATTTAGATTTGATTGTATCCACTAAATCCATCTAAGAAGGAAAAATACTGTTTACCTGAAAGATTGTCTAAAACTTGATTTATGAATGGTAAGGGAAAATAATCTCTCAGGGTAGCTTTGTTCAGTTCCCTATAGTCAACACAAATTCTCCATTTCCCATTCCTTTTAGGGACAACTACAAGAGGAGACACCCACTGGCTATCTAAGATAGGGTAGATAAAACCTACTTGTAATAGTTTTTCAATTTCGTGTTTGACTATATCCCTTAAAGCTGGATTAATCCTTCTCTGAGGTTGCCTAACTGGTCTAATATTTTTAGTATAAATATGATGAGTGCAGATACTTAGATGAATTATTTTCACATCTCTATAGTCCCAAGCAAACACTTTAGTATGATTCCTCATAACATCAAATAGTTTGACTTCTTCATCATTCTTTAACCAACTATTAATATTCAAAAAAATTCTTGGTTGAATCTCAACATGTTTGGTTCCAAGATATGATGAACTAATTTGTTGAAAGGGTTCCATTAAGGTGTTTAATGGACAGGCATGTGGTAACAATATATGATATGTAGCAACATCTCTAAAAGTTCCTAGAGGTAGAATGTTGGACAAAGGACAACAAGAAGAGTTATGATACTTATCTTATTATAGGTCGAACTCCTCGTTACTACTATTTTCCAAAAATTCTTCATCATCTCTTGATATATGTAAAGTTGATGCTACAGATCCTTCCTCTCCCCAAGAGAAATTGCATTCCCTTGGAGCAAAGTTATCTTCACTTATATAGAATTGGCATGGTTTTGGAACTAACTATGATGATTCCAGATCTAACTATGATGATTCTAGAGCTAACTATGATGGTTCCAGAACTAACTGTGATGGTTTTGGAACTAACTGTGATGGTTTCAAAATTAATCCTAACTACTCCAATGATGATTGATGTTCATTTAATGAAGGATTAACCATATCATCTATTTCTCGTACATGATCCTATAATGTTATCATAGCCAAAGAAGACATATTTTGCTCATTAATATCAGGATTATCAACACATAATTTCACTTGATTATCAATAAAAGATCGTGTAGATGGATAAAATGAAATTTCATTAAAATTCTTACCATTTGAAATAGTCATATCACCTGACCTGCAATCAATTAAGGTAGAAACTATAGCTAACCATGGTTAGCCCAAAATAATGGGATAACTAAGTGTTTTACCTTTTGGATATAATATAAGGAAGTCAACTGGATATTCCCATGATTCCACCATTACTACCACATCTTCAATAACTCTTTTGGGTTTTGCTACAGACTGATCTACCATCTGTAATATGGTATTAGTAGGTTGTATGCCTATTAATGGTAATGTTTTCAAAGTGTCCACTGTCATTAGATTCATAGTTGCACCCAAATCAATTAAAATTTTATGTATATCCTTATTCCCTATAGAAATAGAAATAATAGGGCTTCCAGGATCTCCATATTTAAGTAGTAAGAGTTTCCCTGCTAATAAATCAGCAAGTTTCCCATCTACCTGAATAGTCCTAGGGTATTGTTTCTTTCTTCTAGGTTTTTTAAAATATAATAATTTAATTAATTTATTCAACTCTGAAATATCCTTAATTGATCATAATAATGGTATTTTAATAATCAATCTTCTTAGTTCCTACACTAATTCAGATTCTTTAATTTTTATGGTTTCTTTAAGTCTTTCTGGAAATGAAATCTCAGTAGAATTTTTTTTTGGTTTTTTATCTTTTTCTTTGTCATCTTCCTGAGGTGTAACTGTGCTAGGGGTTCTAGCTTCTTTTGTCATCTCAGTGATTATAACAGGTGGACTACTAACTATTTTTCTAGATCTGGTTTGAATGTTTTTACAATCCATTGTATTTAAATCAACTAATTTTTTTGGTTTTGTTTCGTATACAGGACTTGTTTGTTTGTTTCTTGGGTTTGTTACTGGTTGTGTTGGCATTTAGGTTTGGACTATGTTTTCAATCTATAGATTTTGTGTTGGAGGTCCCATTATGGTTTTTTGGTTCTAATTTGGATATGTTTTTCCTTGCACATAATTGCTAGGGCTCCATCTAGGTTGTGGCCAAGTATAAGGATTTCCTTGACCAGCCCAAGGTTGTTGATGTCCTTGAGTATTCCAAGATTGACTTGCCCAATCCTAAGGAAGGCATGTGGGTTAAGGAGCCCAAGGTGGCTATCCCCAACTTTGTGTTACTATTTGAGTTGCCTATGGCATCATCTAAGGATTAGGAGTTGGTTTTGTCATAAACTATCCTTGATTAGGTTATCTCTGAACAAAATTTAATTCTTCTATGGTGGCTGATGTATTGGTTTATTTGAGCTAATTTTTTATGAATGGAAGAAGAGAACAAGAGTGAGTATCATGTTATTTAGATTCACAGACAATACATACTTCCATTTTATCCAAAGGACATTCTCTTAGTGCATGCTTCTTCCTGCATCTAAGACAATACATGGCTAATGGTTCAAGTTGGGCATTTTCTTTAGCTTGCAATCCATCCATGGTGGAGGTTAATTGAACTAATATATCTGTTTTAAAATTTTCCAATTCATCCATCAATTTGTTCATATCTGGAATCAAATTTTTAACCATTTTCCCTTTTCTAGGTCCTCCCCTTGTTCTTGAATAGTTTCTACAAATTTCTATGATTTTGTCCATTCTTAATTGAGCAATGTTTCCTCCGCCAATTAATTCAAGGGTTTCTCTAGATTCATCATCTAGACCTTTGAGAAAAATTATTTTATTTAAATCTTCTTGAAGTAAAAATCCACATCTTTTACTCACAAAGAGGAATTTGTCCAAATAACCTTCCATAATTTTGTCTTCTTCCTGTTTGATTTTGAAAAATTCTTCCTTTCTATTTCTTCCTCTACAATAATCTTGATATTTGTCTAGGAAGACGGTTTCCATTTGTTCCCAATTGGTAATAGAATTAGATGTTAATCCCATAAACCACCTCATTTTTGTATCCTTTAGGGTAGATGGAAACAAATTTAGTTTTTGATTATCTGTCTTGTAATCATAAGTCTAACATAGTACTTTAAACTCAAACAGAAATTGGTCAGGATCCTCAGATGACATTCCTCTAAATGTGAGAAAATGTGCAGGTGAAATATTTTTCATAGTGGTTTCATCATCCTTGATATGAATAGGATAGGTAAAGGTTCTCTTACAGCTTCTCATTCCATTTCTTTAGTATTCTCTAATTCCTTCTCCCAATCAATGTGGTATGTGGTCTATTTTGGAGATGGTGAAAAGTCAGGAGTAGCGGGTTGACTACTCAATTGAGAATCCAAACTTTCCCTCAATGGATCTTGAGAAATAATCCTCCTTCTTATGGTTTTACTTGGTTCTGGTGACTAATCCAAAAATTCTAAAGATGGAAATTTTGCTTCTTGTCTTGAAGGAGATAATGGTGCCTCTAATTCTTGTTCAACATCTTTTTTTAAACTAGAGGATGATGGAATTTTTTGTTCAAAAATTTTGAGGAGAAATCTTCCCTTGGAATCTCATGGTCTACTCATAAATTAGCAAAATTTTCTTTAATTACTAAATGAATGATTGTTGCTCTTGTTGACACCTAATTAGAAAATTCTAACTAGTTTCCCCGGCAATGGCACCAAAAATGTTGGGTGTCGTTATCCCCTTCATTTAATTAACTTTTTGTTGATGTCATATTTAACCAGGGCTATGTCTGAAGCTGTATGCAATAAGAGGAATCATAATGATTTAGTAATTAAATGAGGGTATTTGTATATTTTTCTTGTTTTGGGGGGTTTTTAATGTCTTAAGGATTTCTTGGTTAAAACCTTACTGAAATCAAACTATGCAAATCTGCTGGAAATAAACACATGTTGCAGGAATGAGATTGATTGTTGGAAATAAATACATGTTGCAGGAATGAAATTGATTGCTGGAAATAAACACATGTTGCAATAATGAAATTGATTGATGGAAATAAACATATGTTGTAGAAGTGAAAATTTAATCCAAAATGCTTGCAGGAACAAATTTACAACAAATCTTAATTTTAAAGAGTTGGAAGCATTTATAAATTTAACAGAGTTACCTATTTACTTTTGCTAATAGAAATATAAATACTGACAAAAATGAAGATCTTGGTCCTTTGGAGGAGTGGGCCCTTGCTCCGCCTAAAATAGGATTTGAACAATTCAATTTACTTTCAAAACAAGAATGGCTATTTCGTTGATAAAAAATGTTTTGTATTACAAATATACTAAGTTATCCTTTTTCTCTCTATTCTTCTACTATCTTCTCTATTTTTCTTCTCCTTTTTTTATTATCTATATCAGGTTTGTATATATAGATGCTTTGATGGATGTAATTGTTTCATAGATACGATAGAATGAAATTATGCCTAGAATAGATGCTGAATCAAGATGTGGTTGGATGTCCAGTTGTGTGATCATTGTCTTGATTCTGCCAGTTCAAAAAATTAGGAATATGTTCTTGATTTAATGGGATCATTGATCTTTAACAAATCATTGGTTGTTTGGAATATATCCTCATCAATTCCATATCTAGGTGCAAAAATTCTGGAACTTATCTAAAGGAGTGCCGGAGCTAAATATAGAGTTTCAGAGCTAAGTCCAAAAATGCAACAACTTGAAATAGTATGGTGAAGTTTTGGAACTGACTGTGATGGTTTTGGAATAGATTCTACAGGTTTTGAGACTAATCTAAATTGAGTCCAATGCTTCAAAAAACATGTAATCCACTTCATATTTATTCTTTAGCCTGATGATGACCTGTTTTATTACAAAACTAGAACTTTCCAACACATGTGTTAGGATTTATAGGTCTTTTTAAAATGTTAGATTCATAATCAACAAAAGATGGATAATCACATCCTAACTCATCTCAGATCAAAATAAAAGTTACAAAATGCAATCAAACTTAATAAAAAGAGAGAATAAGATGAGGTCATTTATTATACATTTATTGGGCATATCTTGGCCTCATCAACTACCTTTTGAGAAGTTCTTCTATTGGTCCACTAGTTAGATGTATTTCATTATGTGATGATTTAGAAATGATTAATGTTATATTTGTATACGATTATGTGTTATTTTC
The DNA here is from genome assembly GCA_037957365.1 of Torreya grandis. Classification (NCBI taxonomy): domain Eukaryota; kingdom Viridiplantae; phylum Streptophyta; class Pinopsida; order Cupressales; family Taxaceae; genus Torreya; species Torreya grandis. Next base: position 1,701,850 of record JARHVA010000424.1, on the reverse strand, counting down.
TAAACTTGAAAAGGATAATCTTTAATACATGGATAAAAGGGTTGATATTTATTATTCTACCTCTAGTTTTAAAGCAACACTTCACAAATCATGTATAATAGGTTGGAATGAGTATTTGTCGAATTGGTTGGTGGATTTTAAGTGGGTATGGAGGGGCCCTAATTAGATGGTTAGATACTTGGGTATTCCTTTTTCCTTGTCACATTATTTTAAGTAGGTGTGGGATTGGTATATGTAAAAATACATAGTAAAATTGGTAAGTGGCATGGCCACCTTCTCTCTCTCTCAAGTAGGATTCAAGTCTGTCAAAAAGTGATTTCCTCTTATAGAATCTATTATGCCTCATGTTGGTTATTCAATAAGTCCTAAATATTTTACACATAATTATTATAGATTTTCTTTGGTCATATGCCAAGGTTAATAAAAAAGGCATGTTGTGGCATGGAAGATTTATTGTGTGCCTATAAAATTTGGGGGGCTTGGGTTAAAAGACCTTAGGATCCAAGGTATTACCCTAGATGTCAAATGGATCATTAAATCTCTACAAGGTGATGATCTATGGAAGGTCCTATTTACAATTAATATTTTTAGGGGATTCTTGAAATGTAAACTAAACTAGAAAGGGTTTCATATTTATGATCTACTGGTGGGCTCATTTTTGGTTCAAGTTATGGGCTCACATATTTTTTAGGCCATTTGGAAGGATTGTGAATTTGTGAAACACCTTATCATTTTACCTCTTATTTTCAATAGGTTGGGGTCAAGGTGCCAAGGGTATAGGACTATATGGTGGAAATTTTTAGTGAACTAAAGGCTTGTTGCCCTAACTAGAGGGTACTTGGCCTTTATTTGGTTCTCCAAGGGCTTGAAATGATTTAAGGATCTTTTCTCCTTTAATGTCTAGGATTCATGAATCAAGATCAGAGAAATGTTTCAAGTTCATTCATTTCATAGGACATATACCCTGATAACTAAGGCTCTTCGGTCTATAAAATGAGTTTATGTATTTGATGATGTTCAGGTTTTTTGGGATGGTATTAAATGGATTGATGGCCCTCCCCTTTTGGAATACACCATTAAAATGTTTTATGATAAACTTGCTTTCTCCAAAATTCTTTACCTTTTCCTTAATCAGGTGTGGTATGTTTGTGACCCCTACTTTAGTTGATTGTTTAGATTCCAAGTTGTTTGGGTGTCTTATCTTGAACCCAAAAAGTCTTTTTTTAGATGGTTGCTTTTGTATGATAAACTAGTTGTTGGGTCAGTTATTTCAAAATTTGGTTTTGGCCTTCCACATTGTTTTTTGTGTGGTGAGTTATAAACTATTGAACACCTTTTTTCTTGTGTCCTTTTGTCACCAATATTTGAAAATTTTACCTTAAAATTTGGAACTCTCTATTTGGTTCTGATATTTCATGGTATAATGTTATTTTTTTATATGTTTATTCTAAAAAGAAGGTTCATAAATTTTTCCATAAATTTTGGCTTGCATTTTCTACTAAAATCTTATGGTTCATTTGGAAGCAAAGGAATTTGTAAGTTTTTTAGTTTAATTTTTAATTGCTTACTAACAATAATCTTGAAGTTACCATGAGATGTGTTTCTTGGAAGATTTTCTTGCAAATGAACTTTCCTTAAAGTGATCTAGAACATTTCCTAAAAATTGGGATGCTAAAAATTTCCTCTAATTACTTGTTAAACAAGGGGGGATACCCAAGATTGACTCAACCTCCCGATTGGAGGATTTGCCATAATGATTTTGCTCAAGTACATGTTTCAGACTATGATTAGGGACTAATCAAGGAAACATATTTTGAACAAGCTGAAGATCTAATTGTAGGGTGGGTTGGCTCATTAGATTTTGATAAGAATGGTATTATTGCTTGGTTAGTGGCAAATAGAGATGTATTTCATGCCCTTCAAGATTGTGGAAATGAGGAGGAGTCTACTTTTGGTGAGGCATCAGAGTTAGAAGTTATTGGTAAGGTTATCATGGGCTACAAGGTTTCTCTTTATATTAAGGCTAGTAGTGGTAGGGGTATTATGGGTAATGGAATGGATCTGAGTGAGGGTATTCTTAATGGTATTGAGGCATTTGTTAATGAAGCTTATTCAAAACTTTAAAAGGTTATCCAAGATAGGAGCATTAATTATGTCAAGGATCTAGTGAACTTTTTTAAAGCTTCAAACATGAAAGAGCTATTGGGGAAATAGATTATTTCCATAATTCAATGTAGTACTCTCAGATGGGGCTTGTTTATCTAGATAGTGACTTGGGACCTATGGCAATTGGTGTCGATGTATTTGAGGGTGGGGGAGTGAAGAATGATGATGGATCTAACTTAGACTCTTAGTTTTTGGATGTCCTGGTTGGGACTTTTATTTTTGTAACTATTGGTGTTTTTATTTTTTATTGGTTCCACTTGTGTGGCTTTTTATATTATGATATCATTTCTAAGACTAGTATTTGTGTTATATCTCAGGCCTATTTGGTAGTTTTTTATGTTTTTCATCCATCGATGTATATACTTTAGGCACATTATTCTAATATAAAAAAGGAAATGAGGGAGTTAAGTAATAAGACTATAGCCTTTTGGTATTATGAAACATATAATGTGTTGAGAATTGAAAGAATCATGGTGCCACCATACAAATTTCTATATTGTGTGCTTAGTAAATTTGTTGCACAAGAATTGGCTTCAAATTTATTCATATATTGGGTAGATTGTGCAACAATAGGATTCAAATATATTTTCCACCTACACCCTTGCAACATGGAGATACACTATATAGAGTGCAACCTTCTATACAACAACTTAACTTCATTGACCTATATGTTAGAAATAAATGATAGGATCTTTAAAAATAACATTGAAGAAATTAAATGAATTTAAAAAAAGATGATATGTCACCTCAAAAGTAAGCCACACCAAAAGTTAGATGATATATAACATTGAACAAGCTAATGATCTAGTTGCAGGGTGGGTTGGCTCGTTAGATTATCATAATAATGGTATTGTTACTTGGTTGAAGTAAAATAGAGATGTCCTTCATTCCCTTTAGGATTATGGGAATGAGGATGAGTCTACTTCTAGTGAGGTATCAGAGTTAGAAGTTGTTGATAAGGTTGTCATGGGATGTGAGGTTTCTCTTTATATTGAGCCTACTAGTGGTAGGGGTATTACAGGTAATGGAAAGGATCTGAGTCAGAGTGTTCTTAATAGTATTGAGGCATTTATTAATGAAACTTCTTTGAAACTTGAAAATTTTATCCAAGACAGGAGAATTAATGATGTCAAGGATCTAGTGAACTTTTTAAAGCTTCAAACATGAAAGAGTTGTTGGGGAAATAGACTATTTCCATAATTTGGTGCAGTACTCTTAAACAAGACCTATTTCTCTAAATACTAACCTAGGACCTATGGTGATTGGTGTCGATGTAGTTGAGGGTGGGGGAGTGAATAATGATGATGGATCTAATTTATAGTGTTAGTTGTTGGATGTATTGGTTGGGGATTTTATTTTGGTAACTATTGGTGTTTTTATTTTCTATTGGTGCCACTTGTGTGGCTTTTTATATTATAATAACATTTCTAAGACCAGTATTTGTGTTGTATCCCATGGCCTATATAGTGGTTTTTTATTTTTTGCATCTATCGATGTATAGACTTTGTGCACATTATTCTAATATAAAAATAAAAAGGAATTGAGGGAGTTAATTAATAAGACTATAGCCTACCGGTATTATGAAACATACAATGTGTTGAGAATTGAATTAATCATGGTAGCACCATAAAATTTCCATATTATTTGCCTGGTAAATTGGTTTCACATAATTGAATTACAAATTTATTCATATATTGGGTGGATTGTGCAACAATAGGAGTCAAATATATTTTCCACTTATACCCTTGTTAATTGGAGATACATTATATAGAGTGTGACCTTATATATAACAACTTAACTTCACTGACCTATATGTTAGAATAAATAATAGGATATTGACAAATAATGTCAAAGAAATTAAATGAATGCAAAATATATATATATATATATATATATATCACCTCAAAATTAAGCCACCCCAATTAAATGCGAGACATGAAGTGATAAGTGGGGAAACCAAATCAACAGAAGAAAAACCCATGTTCATTAAGAGCAAGGATTATAAAAACATTCTTTGAGATTAAAATATTCATGAATAGAGGATAAGAGATGAGAGAATGATAAATAAGAAATGAATTCAATAGAGAAGAAATATATCTCAAGTTGTATAATGATAGAGGGCAGGGCTCTTTAAATAGAGCTGATGACCCAAAAAGAGTTACTCGAAAACTCCATCTTAGTCTTTCACAAGCTTCTCTTTGTGTGCCTAGTGTCAGTAATCCCAATAAGGTAACGTGAAAGTGTGTGCCTAGTGTGGAAGGAGTTACATGTAACATGGAATTCCAATATTCCATTCAAAATATATAAGATAGGTGTGAGACTTCATAAAGCTGGAGTATGTGAATTTTTAATTCGCATAAAAAGAAATGCACAACTAAATAGACTTAGGATTTAAAATTAACCCAAATAAAGATTACTTTCTAAAATTGTATTTAATAATTTTGAGAAACATATACAAATAAATTGGGATCCTAACCAGAGACTAGCCAAACACTTAGAGAGTTTCTAAGGAAAGGTTGGTTTTTACTACCCACATCAAAGCCATCCTAATGATTTATATCATATAAATCAACAAAATTATTTAGAGACTATCAGTGAACTTGAATTGGTGGGCCTATATAGGTCAAAACCATAATTATAGCAAGAAAGGCATGTTCTTCATAATCCACTTGTTAGATAAAAAGAAGAGCAATAGGGGAATGACCCAATTTTAATGAAGAATTTGTTACAAGGGTTACCACCAATCACACCATTAGTGCCCCAAGTAACTAATTAATTCTATATCAACACCACTATGGTATAATTTGATCCTTGATTTTTCCCCCTATTTCTATTGGTTTGAGTAAAGTTACATGTCATGTTTATTCTAATGATCCATTATCACCAAGTATTCCATGTGTACCTCATCAACCTACCAAATTACCACAATAAATCTTTGTCTTAGTATTAAATTAGTGTTTATGGTGTTGAATTTATTTCAAGACAAGCATTGGAAGTCTTTGAGTTCACCAATGTATGAGGCATCACTATAAATCAAATAGGATTGAGTTTTGTATGGCCCATAGTCACCCCACCATCTCAATTACTAGCAAATGTTCCAATTTATGGTGTGCCAACTACTACTCTTCTCCAAGAAGTTATATTTTCCACTCCTCCACCCCTTGTAACAACATCAAATGTTTGAAAATCATTGCTCAAGTAGTTCATATGGCCACTATGGTCAGCCAAGTTGATAATGTGAGTTCTAATATTTTTGTGTCACCTCCATCTACTTCTAGTTTTCCAATATCAAGGATGATTAAAATTGTGATTTTACCCTCTATTTCTCCTACTATGTCAATTTCTGCTATTTATACCTTGGGTATAATTTTTAAGTTGGGTGTTTCATGTTCTCTACCAATAGAGGTTACTATAAACACTATAGCATCCATTCCCACTTCCATTTCCACCACCATTGCATGCACTCCACCATCTATTATTCATAGTTCCACCATGGTCACCCCAATCCCAATAATAATTGAGGAGTTATCTGCACTTATTACAATAATCACTATGGCTCCCTAAATTAAAGGAATAAAAACCTAAATGAATTGGATACAAAGTATCCAACTATTCAAGGATTAAAAAATGAACATGATTATAATGGGAAGCAAGAGATTAAATTGAAGTTTGAAAATTCCACTTGTAAATTAAAGAGGATCACAAATATAAACATCACCCTCTAACCCTTTGTGAAATGAAAGAGGAGTTGTTCTCATTCACTAAGAGGAGGAAAAGGCCAAGTAAAGATATTTTTAAATCCATGGAATAATCTAGTAGTGAGGATGAATATGAAGAGGACCTTGAGTATATTGTTAATTCTACCAATAACATGACTAACAAATTTGTCCACAAAATGAAGAAAAGAGTTAAACACTTGTAAACTTAGGCCGAACTTAAGGTGATAAAGAAAATTTTAATAGATGTTGAAATTTGTTTAGCCTTTCTTTTTAGGTCACTGATGGAGATACATAAGTCCAAATTAAAGAGTGGTCAATTACAACAAAGCATTTGGGCTTACTTGTTATAAATTCTTGAGATGGAAAAGAATCTAAATGTGATTGGCATAGTTGTTAAGTAGGGTTTACTTCCCAATACTCATATTATGCACATGTTTGATATTGATTTTTGTGAAAAAATCATTTTACACATTAGGATATCACTTGAGGACTTGTCACATTGTCTCACAAGCTCATTGTCACAATTTAACATGTTCATGGAGGAAATTATTTCTTTGTTTATAGATGTAATCATGCCACAATTGTACAGAGAGGATGACAACTTGATAATTATTAATGAATTCAGTGTAATGTTAAGTAATTTCATAATTGTATTCAAAGGATAAGTGGACACTAAAAACAATAAGAGCAATCATCAAGTTGTATTTTTTGTAACAAATGTAGTAAATAGAATTGAAAAGGGAAATGTTACCAGAAAATATCTAAAAGGTTCTCTACTAACGAATGCATAGTTGATCACTCAGGTTGAGATTCACTTAATGAATCCAATTATAGATGTGTCACAATTAGATGAGGTTTATAATCTCTATGTGTATGCATTCAAAGGGAAGCAAGTGTGTAAAATTAAAATTATACTTTGTAAATGATAATTCTTGGAGATGTGATAGTGAAAAGTATGTCTTAGTTATCTTAGTATTATTTATTCCTTTAGTGATTTATACTTCTTAGTTTTAGACATTTTAAGTAATCGTTTCAAAAATGGAAAAACTTTGGAGATGTGGCTATGTCCCATCCTTTATTATAAATAATTTTCATTGATATATTTTTAAATTAGAAGGAATAGAGGATGAAGACTTAGCAATAAATTTTGTTAAATTTTAAAGCTTAAGAAATCATTGTGGATGTTTTATGAGTTTGTGTTTTCTCTTTCTCATTTATGTTGTTGATTTTTTATTTCTTAGATTAGATATCTCATTGATATGTTTTATATGTTATTTTATGACTTGTCTATATTGAGTTATTATATTCTAACCATTTCATTAGAAAACTATGTTTGAAATTAAATCTTTCTAGATGAGTGATCTATGTTATTTTTTGATATTTCTTATCTTGTCAAGTATGCTTATGAAAATTTATAATAAAATTATTCCCTATACTTTGGTACTTTGTTTGTTTAAATTATAATGAGCATTAGATTTTATGAATACTAGTTTATTTTACAATAGATAACATTGGAAGTTTTCTTTAGCAAAGAATAGGTGACTGTCAATTGGATTTTTCTTTTATTCCCTACCCTTCCCTCTCTTTAATGTTTCCTTATATATTCAAATCATTATACAATATATTAGCATCATTTTTAATATCCATGATCTTGATAGTTAGAGAGTGGTACTTGAACTTGTGAGGTGAAAAATTGTTGAATATCATATCTTGATAAACATTAAGTTAAATGTAGCCATTCCACCAAGGATTCCATTTTGAGAGTCACAACCTACAACTCATGGCTTGGGTCCAATCCTCAAGACCCTATAATGAGAGGGTGTGTATCCATCATCTACTAAAACCTATGCAAAATATTTTCATCAATATAGAATTGGCACTAGAACTAGGGCCTTTAGTTTTTAACCACAAGGTAAGTAATTTAGGTTTAGGTGCATATTATAGAGTTGCATTCTAATTCTTATCATTAAAGGTTATTGAAACAATATTTATTTCCTACCCTAGCTCACAATATTTACATCTAAGTGTGGTATATTATCTCACCAACCTTTATATGTACATAAAAGACCTATATCTAACAAGTTTAGAAAAAGAACCTCTACAACTTGACTAATTTCACTGAATGTTATTTTAGACCCCAATTTCCTCCCATTTTCGCCTATGGTTGATAACTAGTTAGGGGGTAATAAAATTAATGTCTCTGGATATGTTCATGAATTTCTTAGAAATTGTGAGAGATATCTCCCTCATTACACACCTAATGGAGGTCAAATTGTATAATAACACATCACATATTTCAAGTCTACTTTAAGGTTATTTAACTTTGAACATGAATATGTCACATGTATGTAATTCCCATTCACATTAAAGGATGTTACATATCATTGGTTCCTCAATTTAGTGGAAACTCCATTATAGATTGGGATACATTCCAAACTATCTTTCTATCCAAGTTTGATCAAGTAATTATTCTCAGTATTTTGTATCAAAAAATTTACAATGTCAAAAAAGAGTTGATCAGATTGTAAATTCTAAATTCCAAAAGATGTATAGTTAGGCCACTCCATTATCTAGGATTATCATACCATTGGAATGTTAGGTGTGAAGTCATTATTCATAGTCACTCTTCATGCATCACTATTCACCATCACTACTCATGGTGATGTGGCATGTTAGTGATGTGAATGGTTAGTAATTTGGTTGATTATAGATGTGGTAGGGGCCCATAGATGGTCTCTCACATGTGATCAGGTTGATGTGATGGGACTGGGGCATAACACTCCACCAAGGCACATAGGTTTATCCTTGATAGTCACATGGGGTTTGTCTTATGTATAATTGGTCAAAGGTTAGGTATGGGTCAAATTTATAAATGCCCATGTTTCACATGTGTGGAAAAAGTCAAAAGGTGATTGCAATACCTTTTAGACTTTGGGGTGCACATAGAATAAAAAGATAAGTTGTTTACTATTATTGTTTGTCATCACTTATGAATTTGGGAGATAATGTATGGATCCACATGGAAGTGGCTTAGATCTTTTCTAGAGTGGATGGACCACTTTGTTGACCCTTACACATGAATATAGATAACTTTTGATGATCATTGTTCACCCCCCATGGAGTATGGTGAATTTTTTAGGCCACCAATGATGTTACTCTCTATCTCTATCACTTCTCTTTATTATAATTTATCCTATTAGATGATCCATGCAAGATTATGTTTGCATGCTTGGAGGTTGGATCCTAGAGGCATTGATATGCTTGGTTCACAACCTAAATGTTTTAGGTGTAAGCATTGAGTGCTTTTTTGTTAGCATTGAAAGAGCTACTAGAGGAAATGTTGTAGAGGAGAGTTATTATATTAATATGAAGTCTGGAAGCTATCATTTTACCTGTGGTTTTTTCCCTTACTTGTTTACTAGGGTTATCCATATAATCTCTATGTAATGTGTTTCCCTTTTATCTCTCATTTTTATATCTTGTTATTACACATTTTAATTACTTAAACTGTAGGATATAGCTCATTGATCTAACATGTAGTATCATAGCTATTTTATTCCTAACATTTGGTATCAGAGATTATTGATCCTATTTATGGTATCATAGTTTTGATTCCTAACAATTGGTATCAGATCCATGGTGAAAAAATCCATGTGTGAGTATTTTCTATTTTTGGTTGGTTGTGTGCAAGTTGAAGCTACTTTGATAAGAGCAGAGACCAAGTTGGAGATTAAATAAGAATTAAAAAAATTTATTGGTAGGTATCTCTTTATGGAACAAGGTGAAATATCTCTTGGTGAAGATCCTATTCTCTTCATGTTGTTGAGGAAAAGCCCACAGGAAATTTGAAAGAGAAATATTAACAAGCTTTACCAGACAAGTCAGTAACCTACATAGTGTTCATAATGGAGAAGTAACTCTATAGATTGAGGAGTAAGTTGTTCTCCTTTAAAGGATATTAAGGACAAGGCATGACCTTTTTTTGGTTCTTAAAAACATAAAAAAGGGGTGTATGATGTGGTATCCTACTAACCATATGTTGTTAGCTAAGATGTTGCAAAAGAATAAAAATCCATGCAAAGGAAGGAGGTATAGAGAAACCTGAAGTTGTACCTAATTTGAAGTAGTTGAGGATGAAGAAGATGAATATGTAGATGAAAAAGTGAGACCTAGTTTTCTCGAAAGGAAAAGGTTGTGTGTTTAGATATGTGGTAGAGTAGTGATGTATTTTGGAGGTATTTTTTAGGCTCAAAAACTTGGTAGGTGCATTGGTGCACTAAGTAGTGTGATGACTTCCTTAGAGCTATGATTGGTCCACTTGTGTCATATTTGGTATGATTGGTAACTAAAGGCTATATGTATAAAAATAATTGAGACCTAGTGTTCCCAAAAGGAGAAGGACAGTGTTGACCATATAACTCAAGGTGATAAGAGTGTTGTGTATGTAGTTATGGCATTGGACAGGTATATTGATGCATGGAGTAACACTATAATCACATGAGTTGGTGTATTGGTAGAATTTGGTAGAGTAATATGCATTTTGGATGCAAGATCAAAAAATTGGTAGGTGCAGTGATGCATTGAGTAACGTGACAACTTCCTAAGAGTTGTGATTGGTCTAATAAACTTGTGTCATGTTGATAAATCAATGGTTATATGGATAGGTCTAATTTTGAATTCTATGAGATATTATCTCTTCACTAATATCAATATTTTTACATGCACTAGTTGTTATTCAAAGAATTAGAGCAACATTATTCCTAGATGGTGATCTCTCTTAGGGAGATATAGATATACATGAATGAGGTAAAAATTTATTGGTTTACATATTTAAATCATTATATGAGTTAGTACAAATGTTTCACAAGTAGTTCATGAATTTTAGTACCTTCATGGAGAGCTAAAGTGGTTAGCAAAGGTTTATACTATGTGTCAATGACATGTTGGATGTAGTCCCTAACATGGTCATAGTTTTTATGGCTTAGTAGGGACACATGAAATGAATGTGGTATGGAGGAGCAAACCAAGGATGGAGATGCATAAGGATGGGAAAGAAAGGAAGTACCCAACTTCTTAAATTTTTATTTGTCTTCCTAGGAGTGTCCTAGAGGAGGAAAAGACATGTTATGTCTTATGTATTATATTCATTGGGAGTAGGAAGCTTTGTGATGCCATGGTGAGCACTAAACCAGATATTCCCAATTAGTGGAAGTTTTGAAATAGTTCATGGAAAAATCTTGATAGGAGAATTGGTCTGTGGAGAAGTGATTTGTCACTTTAGGTGCTACAATTTGCTATGGAGGAGCATATGTTGAAAAATCTGGTTAGGGAAGATAAATTTTAGTAGTGCAAAAAAAAATCGACTAGGTTGTGTCAGGGAAGCAAATGGCATAGATGAGAAGTTGGTTGTAGAATACTTAAGTGTGGTAAAATCCTATGTTTATTAACTTCAAGTGGGAGTATGTTAGGTGTGAAGTCACTATCCATAGTCACTATTCATGAATCACTATTGAACATCACTATTTATGGCCATTATTTATGGTGATGTGGATGGTTAGTGATGTGGTTGATTGGTGATGTGGTAGGGTCCCATGGAAGGTCTCTCGCATGTGAGCAGGTTGATGTGATAGGAGTGAGGCATAGAAATCCACTAAGGAACATGGGTTTGTCCTTAATAGTCACATGGGGTTTGTCTTGTGGCATAATTGGTCAAGGTTTAGGTATGGGTCTAATTTATAAGGCACTTCATGGTTCACATGTGTGGATAAAATCAAAAGGTGATTGTAACACCTTTTAGACTTTGGTGTGCACATGGAAGAAAAAGACAAGTTGTTTACTATTGTTATTTGTCCTCACTTGTGGAGTGGGAGACAATGTTTGGATCCACATGGAAATGGTTTGGATATTGTCTATAATGGATGGACCATTTTTTTTACCCTTGCACATGAATATATACAACTTTTGATCATCAATGTTCACCCCACATGGAGTATGGAAAATTTGTTGGGCCACCCATGATGTTACTCTCTCTCTCTCTCTTCTCTCTCTTGTTGTAAATGCATAAATATGCATGAGATCTCTGTTACAATTCATCATTTCAGAGGATCCATGAAATCTTATGATTGCATGCTTGGAGTTTGGATCCTAGAGGCATTGATATGCTTGGTTCACAACCTGAATGCTTCAATTGTAAGCATTGAATGTTTTTTCATTATAACTGAAGGACTTACTAGAGGAGTTATTATAGAAGAGAGTTGTTATGTTAAAATGAAGTCTGGAAGCTACCATTTTTCCCATGGTTTTTCCACTTGCTTATTTGTAAGGGTTTTCCATGTAATCTTTGTGTAATGTGTTTCCCTTTTATCTCTAATTTTTATAGTTTGTTATTCCACATTTTAATCAATTACATTTTAGGATAAAGCTTATTGATCTAATATGTAGTATCAAATTTGTATTCCTAATATTTAGTATTAGAGATTATTGATCGTAACTATGTTACTAGATCTTTGATTCCTAACATGGGACTTAAAATATATATGTAGTTGATCCCATGACTATTATATTCATCAAAATAATCTAGGGCATAAATGATGTGTGCCTACAACTTATACTGAGGATACAATGTGGATAGGTAACTCTATCCACAAGGGTAAATTACTACCACCATATCCAATGTCAATCATCATATCCAAATGTTAAATCTTATACCAGTCAAAAACTAATTACCTTTAAGACACGCTTCCCAAAATCAACATTTAGGTTTCCATAATAACCAACTAGTTGAAACACCATAAAATTATATCCTAGTCTTGGTTCTAACAATGAATAACACACAAACATAACCTAAAAATTTGACTCAAAGTGAATTAAATAGTATTTAAGACATGGTGCAAAAAATGAGTAAAGATTTCACCAGTTTGAAAAAGTGGGTTGATAATTTTGGTAGACAAAATGTTGGGAGAAATTACACATTTTATAGATTTAATTTCTTATCAAATAGGTCTAATAACATAGAGCCATCGCATAGTAGTTTTCTTGATATCAACATATGTGAACTCAACTTGCCCAATTGGTGTAGAGTTCACAGTACTTCCCAACATGGGGAATTAGAATGTGTTGAGTTTTTTAACGCTTTTGAGATATTTTAGAATAAAATAGAATGATATGAGTTAGTTACAAATGATCAAAACATAACCATAAATTCCAATACACCTAATAATCACACACAAAAATCAAAAGGCAAAGCAACAAAATATCAAAATTCAAATCATACCAAAAGATGTGATAATATCATTGGCACACCCCTAATCTTATCAAATCTCAAGCTCCACATTAGCCTCATGATAGATTCAAGGTCCATTAGGTTGTAGTAGGCTAATAAACTAGGGTAGGAGGTCTGATATAAGTTAGTATTACCATGTAGGATGTATGATATAAGTTAGTAGTGCCATGTACTTCATCATACAAGTACCTAATCCTCATAATAGATTGATGTCTCTGTAAGGGGTCCTAAGAAATGAAGAACATGTTTTGAGAAGGTATGATCCTTTTAATTTTCATTCATATCCAACCATCATGGGAAGATATTTATACTTCACTAGTTATCCTAAAGCATACCCTTGTTGGGTAAGGTTCTTTAGGGTTATTGATGTTGATAAATCAGGAACATCTTACTTTTGATCTTATTTCTTAGAAAAATAAGACTCATTGGTTTATTTATGCAAAAGTACATTCTCATGTTTATCATGTGTTTTTTGTAATCTCTCTCATTACATTTATTCCTTATGTGACTTTGCTTGTTCTATTTGTTCCTTTTGTAATCTTTTATTTTTAAGTTGTAACCTTTGCTTATCTAATTATTCCTTTTTAACTTTTATTATTTTATTTTTTCCTTCTGTAACGTTTATTGTTTTGATTTTGCCTTTTATAACCTTTTTTCTTTCATTTTTCCTTTTCTAACATTTATCTATTTTTTCATTTTTTATCCTTTCTTGATCTAGTTGTGCTTTTTGTTCTTTTAGAAATCATTGCTTAAGAGATGCAATCATAGTGTGATTAGGTTACTTGATTGTAAAAGTTATTAATGAATTAGGTGGTGGTTTAATTTATTAATGTAGTATAATATCATAGAAGATAAAATTATATCTAATAAACTAAAATGAGAAAATCAATACTAATAAAATATTTAAGCTAACAAAATAAGAGAAATGGAATACACACAAGACTACATAGTACACAAAATTTCACCTAGGAAACCCTTTCAAGAAAAAACCTAGCATAATAACCTCTTTTGCTATTGTATTAACTTAACCATCTTTAAATAAATTAAATCACTTCTTACTTATGTTTTTCTCCTACTGTATATGCTAGTATATATAAGCACGTATGTTGGGATCATTTTTTTTTATTCTAATTTGGCCTAATATATTCATGGACCATATTCCTAAACATGTAGGCATAAACCCCAAACATTAATATCATTTTCACCAAAACATAATACAAGGCAAAGGCATACAGAGATCACCAGGCCTCTATTGGGATATTTTTCAATGGGGCAAACTCTAACTCTTCCAATCTAATTAGACTAAGAACTAATAAGTAGTTGTATTAGACTATGCAATATTCACATAAACATATGAGTACTTAATTATAAAACAATTCAAAACTTGGAGAAAACAAAGACATATTAATCCTAAATATCAACATATTCATTAACATACTCATATATCATAATAATACAATTTAAATTATAAGCTCGGCACGACACTATTTCAACAACAATATCCATTGCTAATAACTCTAGAAATAACAACACCACACTATAACAATCTCAAAAACCTTTTATTTCTAATGAATGGGGGTTTGTATACATACAAATAATAAACACATGCCCATACATGGTACACCAACTTGACTATAATTAGTATTTATTAATATAAAATAGTTTATGTTGACTTATACATAATGTTAGATCTTTGTCATCACGTATTATATCTTACAGTCAGTTTGGTTATTACAAATCCAACTCCCATGTGTGCCTCCTCATATTCATGCACTTCTTTAAACCACACATATTCAAAATGTTGGTTTCCCCTTATTCATGTGCACACCTATCCTGAATCCTACACACTCTGACATGATTCACATATTATGTGCATCGTTTCTCTATTACTCATGTGCAGATCTATACTTATCCAAAATGTTGGGTTCAACATCACCCCACACTAATGTTCTTGTTTTTCTTTGAATAATTTTATTATGTTTAATCAAATAATTTGGGAGCATCTTTCTTTATTTATTCTTTAAAAGGGGCACATATTTTAAGCATGCCCTGCATATTCTCCATAATGCTTATTATTTATATGCCTAATTTCCTTAAATATGGAGGTTTTTCTTGGAGTTATTCAACCTAATTTTTTATACTATTTCTCTTATTGGAGGATTCTTTTATTTTCTACTCAAAAAATATTTCCTTGTCAATATTTTTTAATTTAACCTTTGAGAAGCACCATTTGAACTCCTTATTTGCACTTATTATTTGACTAAATTCTTCAACTTGTAAAATTTTCATGCATTCCTCCTAATTTTTATTTGTATAATTTTGGGTGGCTAGTGTGATCTATACTTTTTAGTATTCATGGAGATGTGTGTTTATTATAGTTATTTTCCACAAGAAGTTTAAAATAAGTTGTAACTACACTTTTAACTGGCTTATTCAATGTGTCCTCATAGTTTTGCAATTGCTTGGAAAACTCAATTTTGGTTTTATTAATTTCTTGGTGCATATTTCTAGTGCCTTTTTCCTATTTTTTAGAATTTGATCAATTATAACTTCAATTTATTCCATATCCTTGACCTAATCTATGTCAACTCCATCTAGTATGTTTGATTTATCTTACAGGACCCATTGACATAAATTTAAAGCCTTAAAATTCATAGTAGGTACCTTACACTCCATTATTTTGAACTTCCCCTTCTCTTCCTCAAGATCACTTTCTAATGTGGTGCATCTCTTCTCTTCATCTTCAATTTCCTTAAATACTTTTGTTGTTATGTGCCTTTATTTCTTGTGGGTTGTATTATTCATCAAGTTTTTCTTGGAAACATCTATATCTCATTTTACTAGTGCACTCCTCACTTTACATTCCTCATATTCATAGGATTCACAAAAAATAGGTTTTACCTTTTGGTAAATTCTAGTGGAGGGTCAAAAATATAATTGTGAGAACTTCAAAAACTAGTTTGTCTACATATGCATCCAAGGAAAATGGCATCTTCTTGTAAGTTTAAATAATGGCATGTTTAGCAATCATTACAATCCACATAAATATCTTTTCATTCCTTTTCGTGCCCTAGCTTTTAGTGAAAATTTTATATTTTTATTCTTGATTCATATATGGGGGGATCTCTTCCACCTAACCTATTTTACCCTTTTTATACTCTTTGGTCTCTACTCCTCTCTATTGGGTATCTCTTCTTTGGGATTCACTATGGATTCCATGTCCTTTAGATGTTCCATGATTGAATAAACTACTTTATCCATCACTTCCTCCAATTTTTTCACATTATCCAATTTAGTCTCATGTGACCTTCCTTCACCCTATTCTTCCTCTCATTCACTAGCACAGGAGTCTTTTGTTTTGTTTTCTTCTACATACCTTTATTTGCTTGCACATGAGGAATCACATGTTCTCTCTTTATCTTTATCCTTTCCCTTAGGATTGGTTTTTGATTCTTTCCTTATTTTGGTTTACATCACAATGGTAATGACCTTTTATGATTTTGGCCTTTATTTATCCACATTTATTGGCATATAAACTAGTGGAGAAGGAGGCATTATGTTGATGGGTTATAGTTGCATGATCTATCATTTATTATTCACCCAAGGCATATCTTCTGACTCAATTTCCTCCTAATCATCTTGCACAGAAGATAGTGGCCTTGACTTCTTATGTTTTTTTAATTTTTGGAGGAAACTTGTGAATTGCTTGGTAGTGTTATTTCATATTGTCCTTGCACTCTCACACCAATACTCTTTCTCTTGGGCTTTAACATGTAATAGAGCTTGTGTATTCAGGTTTCTATTACAACATTTTGTATTGGGTTGATGATGCACCTATTACTATCCTACTCATCATGTTTCTTTATTGAAGCTTCTCTTATGTGTACATTTTTTCATGAAGGTTGTGGATGTTTACATCTATCCTCTACACATCCATGGTTATCTTCTATGTATTTAATATGCCATTCACTACATCAATAAAATATTTCACTATAAACTCATATGGAAACTTTGGCAAACCTAAAATATTTCCATCAACCAACTTGATTTGTGTCAATGAATAATTATAAATTATAAAAAAAACCTAATTCTTCACCATCTCTAGTAGTAGCCTTGGAACACACCATTCATCCCCTATTGATTCTTTCAGTTGTGAAAACCACCTATCCACTTTTACCTTATATTATTTATATATTACAGTATGGAAAGTATAAATGTGATTTAGAGACTTATCATAGAGGGGGAATGTCCATTGGTTATCCTTATCACCCTCAGGCATGCCAATCTCATCAAATAACAAGAGCATTAGGATGACATCATATTTGATTTTTTCCCCAATCTTATATTCCTTTTGTGTACCTTAAATGATTTAATATGTAAATAACTTGGAGATATTAAATAATGGTCCCCTATCTATTTAGTGTGCTATGTATATAAAATTCTTATTAATGTCCACCCAACACCCTAATCTATGCAACTTGGTGCTTACCAAGTGCACTCCAACCCTTGTGGATCTATCCTTGATGTTGGCGATGGGGAAATTAAACCCATACCTCTTGTATTTTTGCTCCTTGGCATGTGCTAAACCTAATTAGTTTCTATTGGCACTTCTTGATGTCTTTACCTTACTGGACTAATCCATTCACTTTATGGATTTAGAAAGGGGTGATTTTCATTTTTGGCCAACAAAGTAGAACATGTCTTCATGTACTCATGAGATCAAAAAGTGCATCAACTCCTCATAATTTTCAAAATATGGGAGTTCATAAAGTTAGAGAACTTCAACTCTATCCAAATGTTTCCTGACAGAGTCATGAAATATGGCATTCCCCTTAGGCATTTTATTCCTTGTATTTACCATATAGTCATTTTTTAATTTAGCCTCGTTACTTCCTACATAATGGTTATAATCCTCCACCTTACAATACTCAACTTTTAACTATCATTTTTCCATGTGTGTCACACCCGTAGGATACTACATTTTTACAAAGCTCATCCTTTCTACCCTTGGTATAGCTTTCTCTCCATTGTTATTGGGCTTACTCTCTCTCTCTCTCTTTTCTTCTTTTATGTCCTATCCCTATGTATTTTTATTTATCTCTTTCATCCTGGTTGGGACTTCCACTACACATGCTCTCAATGACTCTACTGCCACATTCTCCACTTCTTCTCTAATGACATTTGATTTATCCTCAACATCCACATTAATTTATTATTCTCCTACTTCTTCCATAATAGGAATTATAAAATATGCACTGAGGTAAAATATGAAGCATTTTTTATTTGATGCCTTGATATTTTATCTCATAATCAGTTAAAAACCCCTTTGACACACCCTTGGCTTCCTTATTTGGTTGAACCCTATAATATTTATTAACATGTATATACTCCAAATTACATTTTGTAATACTTGGATCTTAGCTTTCATTCACACAGTGGTGGTCTAGTGTTATCATGATGGTCTTTAATGAGCCCATAAACATTTAAATCATCTAGATATAATTGTAAAAACCAATGCAAAAAGACTTTGAACGAAGTGATGACAATGCATAAGAAGATGGAAAGAACATTATTTAGACAAAATGCCATGATATTGTATGAAAATGAACCCTATTTAGTAGTAAAGGTAGTATTGGGCTTATCTTATTCTTTTATTTTCACTTGGTGATACCTAAAAAAATAATCAATGAAGGTGTAAATTTCATAACTAGCTATCCCCTCAAGCACCTCTTCAGAAAATAGGGTGCGAAATGTGTCTATTACACATATTATACTCAATAGTTGAAATTAGACAAAAATAAGAATGTGCCCATTCTTATTGATATTGATGACCATGGGGCTTACCCACTTTGATTCCTCAATATGATAGATGATTCTAGCTGCAAGCATGTCATTAATTTCTTATTTTACCTTAGCGTGCAAGTTGGGGTTCATCCATATGGCTTGTTTTGATAGGATTTCTTCAACCAAATATATTCTCATTTTACCCAAGGAGGTATGTACAACCTTCATGTCTTTATAGCTTAGTAGAAAGAGGTCTTGGAATTCATGAATTAATTATACACTGCATGTCAATTACTCATAAGACTAGTAGTCCCTAATGGTTGAAATATTTGGTACCTCCTCTATTTTGATGTTAATATTGGTGGTATTCAATGTTTATTAGTACTTGTTATATTTTTCATCTAGTGCATCAGCCACATTACATTGACCATATGTTGTTTTAACTCTCAAATGGATCAAACCATCCTTATTAGGCACTTCATCCACTTGGTAAACAACATTTTATTTCCCAATTTTGTACCACCAATTTTGATTCATTCATACTACTTCATCCTCTTTAGTTTAATCACTAGTAACAATTCACTCTTCAAAAAAATTAGGCAAGGCTAAACCCTTCTCACTATACAAATTCTGCACCCTTTCTACCATGATAGTGTCATTTTTCAATATGGTTTGGTGGAAGTATTATGATGGGTCGATGAGCTCCAAAGTAGATGAGCAAAAAAAAGTGTGCATGGAGTTATTTTTTAGGGTTATCTATTTATTGGTATTTTGGTGTGTCTCATTTACAATATACCACATGCAGTCCTAGGTCTTAAAAGTCTAGTAAAAGGCATGAACACAAAGCTTCTCTAGAATATTTATACTTTATATACATACTTCTTCACACTTATGGATATGTGTCACCACCATAAAAAGGTATACCATAATTATTATTATTGCACCGAAACATAGTACATATTACCTCTTTGATTTCTATCTAGTTGGTTAGGTTTGGCCAGTGAGTGGTCCACTAGCA
Source organism: Torreya grandis (assembly GCA_037957365.1). NCBI lineage: Eukaryota > Viridiplantae > Streptophyta > Pinopsida > Cupressales > Taxaceae > Torreya > Torreya grandis. Next base: position 1,681,881 of record JARHVA010000424.1, on the reverse strand, counting down.
CACAATAATAATTTTAATTAGATAAACAAATATATTAACATAGTCAAATTCATCTAGAATAGAATCCTCCAAATTATTCACAAATATGTCTACTTTTTTGAAACCCTCATGTCGAGGTAAAGTTGTCAACTTTCCTTGACTTAAACAAAGCAAAATATTTATTTTTAAACAAGTGCATCAGATAAAAACCTTGTTGTTTTATCTATTTGGTGCGCTATGGGTCTAGTACAGAGAATCTTGCATAAGCTGGTGTTTTTTATGTGAGCCCATCACTTCACATTGTTAATCGATCACCTCATGTGATTATTGTACCCGTCAGTCACAATTGACACTTGTAGTGTCAAAAATAAACTAAATGTCATCCCCATAAAGGACCCCTTTTTTATTGGGATCTAATGTTTCCATGTCATGTGTAGTGATTTATATATATATGGTTAATTTCCTCACCTAAATCCAAACTCTCCACATAAGGAAGTCCTTTGTCATTGTCTAAAGGAATGATCACAAGCTCCTTCCCATTTGTAAAGCTCATGTAGTGATTTTTGAAGTGTGTGTCTACATTATTTGCATAACACCATGGTTAGCCTAATAGATTAGGGTATTTATTTGCCTCTAAAATCCCCAAAGCCTTAAAAATGATAGGGAAATTTACATCTAGAATATCTATAGTGGCATTATTTAATATACCCAAAATTTTACACACGATTCATGTTTGTCATGAAAAAGACATAGGGGGAAGGGTGAAGAGACATAATTCCCATCTTGAACCATACACCTAGGTGATAAGGTTAACCTCCATGCCAATATCAATTAGAATCTTAGATATTGACTATCCATCAATAGTTGCATCAATCAATAGTTATTGGTCATTCCATGTGTTTTAGGCAATTTTTGACTTCTTAGACCCTACCTATGTGGGGTGTGGGTACTATAATTGGTACTTTGTTTTCATTAAAACATATTTTTTCTACATATTATAAAAAAAATAGTATAGATATCATTCTTTCATAATGCAAGAGAACCAAAATCTTGGTGAGGTCATCCTTGTCCTTATAGACTTGTACCTTCTATTAAAAGTCTGTGTTGGCTTTGGATTCCAATTCTTGTGCGAGTTGAACTAGTCCTTGTGAATTTTGGATTACTTCCAACACCTCTTTTATTATCTTCTTGTGATGTTACCCTTAATGGTACTATTATACCCTAACATACACACCCCATTTTAAAAATTCAAAATAGGGACCCATCATTATTGGAAATATTTATTTGGGGCCTCTTAAACCTTAGAAATTTGAAAAATGAATTCATACAAATATATAGGGTTGATTTCAAAAAGTCTAAACTTGTAGAAGTTATAATTAGGAAAATCAAATCTTGATTAGTCATTTACAATATTTTTAACCTTGGGTTTTCATAAGTCATTTTCAAAAATTAGTACTTTGATTATGGACTAATGGGTCTAATATTATTTATCTGAGTTATTTTATGTATACTTATAGGGTTATCAGTAAGACTTGTTAATCATCCATGATCAGGCCTTATCTTTATTATATAGGATTGGGACAAGTGGAATTATTAAATTACCTAGAATTTATAGCTTTAATAAAGTTTCCTAAGTCTTTGAAATCCCTAGCTTTTAGATATTGATATGTGGTGGCTTTTTATTGCATAAAGCTTTCAAATTTTAAAGAAAACTCTAAGTACTTTAAGTTTTAGAGATATGAAACACTCTACATGGTGTTTTTTCATGAAACCAAAAATATGGAGGCTTTACAAAAAAAATCAATCATCTAATGGTCCCGAGTTCTTAAAGTCTAATGGTTTCTAGATTCCATAATTTTGAGTATTGAAAACATGGCACATTTTCATTGACTAGATTCCTGAAAGGATTAACATAGTCCAAAGGTCCTAATTTTTGGAAGTCTAGTGGTCTTCAGTTTTTATACTTTGAGAATTTGACACTTGGCACATTACCATTCAACCACTACTTCGTAAATATAAATCTAGGGTCAATGGTTTAATAGCTCCAACCTCTTGAGTCTCTATGCCTCCAAGAGTTTCACGAATAGGCCATGTGTCAGTATTCCATTCCCTAGAGCCTTCTAGGACATACAAGTTCAAATAATATAAATTATAACATCTCTAACCTCTCAAGATATTATATCCCTGATATTTTTCCACGTGGCTTTATCACTGTAACTCGTAGCCATGGAGTATACAAAGAAGTATTATGAATCTAAAGACATGAATGAGTAATATAGTGATAAGTGGTGAAATCCATAGAATACATGACTACATTATGAATAAATAAAAGTCAATAGAAAATCAAATGAGCTAGTAAATCAAGGAGGTGATAATTATCTTATATAGGATGATTAGACTTGTCAAGTTAAGAAGGAACTTCCATATGCCAAATATGAATATGTCAAAGCTGACTGATGAATTCGAATTAAAATAGGTATAAAATCAATATGTCATTATTTGCACGATGACACATGAATACATTCAAAGCTTAGACCTTTGATAAATATATGAAAAATGTATGTGAAATCTAGTCACCACACCATAATTCTATTGATTGAGCATTTTGTTTTCAACCCCAAAACATCTAAAAGCCCTAGTTTTTTTAGAAATATTGCAAGAGTGATCTAGGTAATTTATAGAAAGAGTTATAAATGTCTATATTGACAAAATAGACTCTTATTCAAAGAAATCTCATGTTTATGTGCCTTCTATATATTCATTCATATGGGGGCTTGAATTACTTGACATTATTTTTGATAAAGGTGCCCTTGATTTCAAATTCTAGCATTATTCGATGTTGTTAGAGGAAGTGGAGTCTGTAATCCCATATTAAGCATAGGACCATATATCCTATGATAAAAAATAGTACATGTATGACTTGCTACCAATAAAATATATGGGACTACACTAGGCTATGGTAAAACCAGAGGTAATGCCTTACGTAGACCTATTCCTAGATATTTATTCAATAATGGAATGTTTTATGATGATTAACTACATCTTAGGAAAATTAATAATGTTTCTACATTCATTTTGATAGGGCATTCAAAAGGTATATTAGGTTCCTTTCCCCTAAAATTATGTATAACCAAGTCTTGACTAATGTGTGGCTCAAGGGAAATATAATAAATAAAAAATTGGAATCATGGCTTCTCAAGGGCTAGAGATTAAATCCTAATGGAGGAATCTCATCCAATAGTATTATTAAGTTTAGACCTAGGATCAAGATTTCCATGGCTCTCTTTGATAGGTTGTAGGGTTTCCAAACCATAGCATATGTATAGGTTGAAAGCATTCCCCTATTAGATATTTTATTGACCTCAAACAAGATAGTCACCCTAGGCAAGGTTATCAGTGTTAGGTTAAAGTCAAATATGTTTAGTTCACCATATCATAGTCCAACAGATGAAAATTTTTATACGATGTCTTATATACTAGATGCATTATTAGGCATAGTTCACTAAACCCATGGGCAATTATGGAAGCCTTCCATAGAATAATTGGGTAATCAAATTTAAAAATATTACTCTTTCATGTTCATATATAGATTCAAAAGTGAACTAAAAAGGATATGTGATGACATATATCCTTAGGTGTACCAAGCTATCCATGACACCCAGATGTCAAGATTGTCTAAGAATATAATCAAAAGCATTAATAAAGTGGGGGATTATTGGTATTACGCTAATGGTATGATAATCAGAATAAAAGGCACTAAAACCTCTCCCTTATTCCTACTGCACTAATTTTTAGATAAAATTACAAAGCAAGAGACTGCCTACCAAATCTATAATATTATCGATGAAGAATCAGGTCAAAATTATTTGGCTTATTATTTTTAAAAACCCCTAAGCATTGGATAGATGAAATATGTGACCATATCAAATTTCAATCAAGTGAGGAAGGTCATTACCTTTTATAATAATCTGAAGGTGTCCCCATTCAGGGAATAGGATCTCAACAACAAGGTCAGGACATATCTCCAAACCCTCAAGGACAATAAGAAGGTGAATGTTTTATATAGTCACCAAGAATATGACCATGATGTTATCTTTCTAAATGCATTAGATGATATGAAGGTCTAGAGAAAAATGAGGAACAAACCAATGTTTATGATTTGGGCCCAAGCTCTCCAGTATGATCCTAAAGTAACAGAAGAAAAATCACAGAGGACATCAAGTTATCAATGGCCCTAAGCATAACCATAAGATTTAAAAGGGCAAGTCTAACCTCCCACTCTAGTAAGAGAACAAACAAATTTTCAAGAGGAAAAGTCAAGTAAGTAGAGGGAGTCTAACCCTTAGATCGAGAAGGAAATTATAATAGGCATTCCTCACCCTCAGATACCTTCCACAACCTCAATTGGCATTGCTTTATTTTTGGCACTGGTAACAACAAAGGAGAATTCTATTTCTTCTATATATAGATAGAAGAAGAACACTTTTGTTATGACACCTATATCACCACTCACCACCACCACTTAGGTTAGTCTCTCAAAGTTCCTATAGTCTTTTTTTTAACATTTTAACTGCTCTTAATTCTCCCAAGTCTCCTTTGGTAAGTTCACCTCCACCTTCAATAACCAGTAGTGAGGAAACATCTCCTCAAACACTTCCTAACTTTCCATATTTAGCTCCATTATCCATTCCTTCCAACATTATTAGTCCATAAACCTTCCCTTCACCAACCCATACAATTATACTCTCGACCATTGTAGGTCCTTTAATTGTTTCACCATCTCCACCACCTTCCACTTCCCCTATGGTTACTTAATAAAGGAAGACCAAATATCTTCTCACCTCCTCCAAATGAAAGGAATTAGAAGAAATTCCATCCCTTAGTCTTCCTACTAAATAAGAGTCCTTTGAAGAGGAGGAATCAGAAGAAGAGGATGCTAAATAGGTAATATATTTATTTCAGTATTAAACTAATGAAGAAGAAGATGTAGAGATAATAAAGGGGAAAAAACATTAAATGGGTGAAGAGGCCCAAAAAAATGATGAAGAGGTCAAATTAGAGAGAACCAAGGCCATGAGTCTTTGAGGTTCATCAAAAGAAGCATTAGTTGACACATTGAATCAGTAAGTCCTCATAAAAGAACAAATTCAAAACATTAATGAGGTGGTTTCTTCTATTATTTCAACTATTTCTAGTAAAGAGGTTCCAGTTATAGATTTACCTCTCGTTATTCTAGGTATTCTTGCATCTAGTTATTCTTTCATCTACCAAGCAAACAAGGAATATGAAGAAGGAAGTCTTTTTTGAGAATTTGGTCATTATTTCCATATTAAATCCTAAGATGCCACCAGTTACAAGGAAATATTTAGCTGATCTAGAGATGTCAATACCTTAGATCTCATCCCTGCAATCAACCACCATGACCATTGAGAGGACTTCTATACTAACAAAGTGCATAGATAAGGTGATTCCAATAAGGGAACCTTCCCCTTGGGAAAGAATTATTCATTTACCCCTCTAATTTTTTATTCAGATAAGTGCATCACTTGCACCACCAATAATAACACCCCCTCCAATGACTCCTCTACCATCTACATCTGAAGACCCAAGTATAATACAAGACGAAGGGTAATTATTATTCCCCAATGAGTAAAATAGATGTAGGGTATGAGAGATGAGAGTCATAACTTAGTTGTTACTGACTTACCTATAGTCTCTACCTTATTTGATAATAAAATTATGTTACATCCGGATCCCTCACTAAGCTAATTATTTGACTATTTATAGATGGTTATGGTAGATACACATGATATTGACTATATTTTTTAATTAAGCTTGATATTATGCTATATCAAGATAATATAATGTTTCTTAATTAGATAATAATTCATGATTGATTAATATGCATTGATTTATGAATGCATTTACATTTTTAAGCATATTAATGAATTGTTATAGTTACATATTATTGATTATGACTTGATATGATCTAACTACATGTGTTATAAGGTGAATGCAAGAGAATTCTTCTCTTGAATACACTAGAGTGAGAGCATCATCAGAGAGGATGATGTAGATGAAAATGTCATTGATTGCCAGAGTACTAGTGAAACCCTACACACATCACAAAAATTAGTCATGTTAGAAATGCACTAAAAATGATTGTTTTGGTGTTTGTTTAAATTGTTAATTTCTATAGGTAAATTATAGGAATAAAAATCCCTTATGTGGGTAGCTTAGTATGTCATTATTATTTTTGAGGAAATTTTAATTAAAGTAAAATTTAAACTATGGTTATTATTTATATTTTACCATTAAATTGTCAAAACATGATTAAATGTTAAATGGGCTAAATATGAAATTAGAATTTCCTATTAAAATATAAAAGGAATTTTTTTTTTAATTAAAAAGAGAAAAAGAGGAAAAAAAATTTAAAATTAGCAAAATAAATTAAAATCTAAAAAAAATAAGAAAAGAACTAAAAGATCCTAAAATTAACAAACACAAAAAGATAAAATAAAAGAAAAAGAAAAAAAAATATATATGGAAAAGGAAAGCCATGCTTATCCTTTCTATAAGGAAAGAATTGAAGGTGATTTTTTATTTTTATGCATTTTATAAAAAAGAGATAAGAGGAGAGAAAAAAGGTGCAACATATTTAGAAAGAGATAGAGGATCAAGAGTAGAAATTGTCTAGTAGGTGATGTCTTCAATTATTTATATATAAATGAATTTTGGTATGCTAGGATTATATTAAGTTTGGGGTGTTATATATAATCTTTGTTTTACCTAAAATCAAATTAAGAAGGAAAAAAAAATATCGCTGATTGTCAAAACATTTAGTCTGTACATTTTCCTATGGATAGTGAGCATTTTAATAAAACCTTCAACCTAATAAATATATATATTTAGGCATAGACTCAGGGGATTTCTAGCTGGATCCAATAGAATCAAAGATTTAATATTTTTAGTTTAGAATTCCTTAAATATTATTGTTAGCATTTCAATGTGGGTCAAATTATATTCACATTACTGACTTAGATCCTGCCAAATTGCTAATCTCTGAGTTGCTGAACCTATAAGGAAAAACTAAAATATTTAACCATTTACATTAAGGTCATGATTTGTTATAGGTGGCCTCAAAACTAATTTTGCATTTAAATTCTTTTAAACAAAACACAAATTAATTGTGATATATATACACTGCTTAACCCAGCCAACCATATAGGCATCACAAGACCGTAATCTATGTAAATATGCTAGGGCATCGACCTATTTTTGGGTGAGCATATATTTTAGAAATCCAATCACTTGCTATTTTGTTAATCTATCCAAATCATGATAGGACATCGAACCCTTTGTCAAGCTATAACTTTTTACAATTTATAACTATAAAGGAAAGGTGACCTGTATGTTCCTATCGGTCTATGTAAACTTTTAATGAATTGTTCAAATCTATTATTATATTATGATATTATACAATCTTAACTTATACAGTGTGGTGTCACCAAATTTCCACTAAAAACTTTATGCATTAGAATGACTTATTCTATTGGGCATCGATTATTTTGTTAATTAGGCTTTTCTTTTAAATTGGGTATTTTGTTATCTCTATTAAATATACCTATGATGCCACTCTTAAGGTGACCCATCCCCATCTTCTTGAAATCTAATTATGAACTGGCATTTGAAACTTACTGTCACATGTTTTGAGTAAGTGGATCGATCAGAACATGTTTATAAGTATTAAGATAATAATTAAAAGGAATTCATGATCTTATATAGTGTCAAAGAAATGTCATTGATTCTAGCCATAGGGTATTTGGTTTATATATATATATACTTCCTCTTATATTCATCTTAATGGTAGTGGAGCTAAATGGCATAAATCAAAGAATAAGGCTTAAAGCTCTTTAAAGCCTTCCTCAAGTATCTTCTAAAGAATTACTATGGCCAATTCTAAACTAAGAATATAAAAATAAATAAATTATAATAAAATAATAATATTAAATGGTTTAACTATGACGTTCAGACTTTGAAATATATATGGGAAATAATAGGATGAGTAATAGTGAAATAATTATTAGAGAAGATTTTTAATCATCTTGGTAGCAAAACTCGAGGGGTTTCATAAACTTGTTTGGAATCAGATTTCTTCTAACTTTCTAAAAGCTTTCCTATTATTGCATTTATATATAATGTCTGAAAGAAACAAAATGGGTATTAATAAACTCTAGTAAAGAGTAATGATTTAAAACTAGATTCTTAATTATAACTATGAAGTTGACCATATTTATGCATAAATTGAAGTTGAATAGGTTTACTTCTTTATCTTATGGAATAAAACTAGAGGAACTTTTAGGATCCTTAAATATGGAACATGTCGAGTGGAACGTAAAATTAAGTTATGTCTATTTTACATGGGGTTAGAATTCTTTAAATTAATATTCTCAGAAGATATATTAATCAAAAAAATAAGAAAATTGGAACAATAGTTTAGCAAAGAGTTGTTTATTAAACCCCAAAATAAACCAATCAGATAAACAAGACTTTATGTTTTTTAGGATGAACAAAGGTTTTCATTTTATAGCTATTGTTTGAAATGAATGTTTTCATGTACTCTTAACTGCTTCATGTGTTGAATAATTAGTTACAGGTAAAACATTGGACTATGGTAATATGGGTTGCCATAGAGTGTAGAGAACTGAAAACCAATTTTGTTTTTAAATTGTATAGTAAATTTGTATGTTTACCTAGGCGGTATATTGATAAACATTATTTATAGTATGGGATAGAACATAATGAAAGATCCATGCATATGTTAAATAAACTTAATGTATCTTATTATTATTCTTGTATATAGCATGTTGTGTGTTACATTTGCTAGTAGGATATATGTCATTGAATCTTATGATTGAATTATTTTTAATCAATCTACATTGTTAATGCGCAGTAAGGAGTGAAATAGATTTCACTAGATTACTGGCATTGAAATGTAAGATAAAGGTAATTCAATCAAGTGGTGTGCATGAAATTGATAGATCTATAAATCATTTTATATTACTACACATAAAGTTTTAGCTAAAGTATGTTTAGTGAGGCATTATCATTTATGAGTATGATTTACATGTATATGTGATATCTTGTAATAGATCAAGTTTTTATAGGATACATTGCATGTTTAGTTAATTAGAAATCATACAACACAAGGGTACTAGCTAGTCTTTGTGGATTCCCATGTCGTCACTATATACCCATCCATGAAGGGATGGTTATTTCTTGATGGGATAGTGTGGGGGATCATTGGTCTTTGATTAGTGTGAAAAAGCATTTAGATGATGCTCTCCCTCCCCACAGCAGTTTTACTTATTGAGATAACACTTGAGGTTGTCATAGATACTTAAAGTTTTAGGAACTGAGCTCTGGAGTAGTTGATTGTATTATTTATATATTGTAATATATTGTACTTGACATTGAAGAATTATAATTTACATTGATGCACATTGACAATGGTTATTTTATAATTGATTAAGTTTAAAATGTAATTATTACTTTCTTTATTGAATTGTCATACTCTCATGATTTAGAGATCTGTATTTATATTTATTTATGAATTATTATCATGATTATACATGATTACTTAAATTCTTTTGCTAGACTCTCAAGTTGTAGTCTACTTTTTCATATGTGCTTATTTAAAAAATATATATTTTTCTAGTATATCCCAGCTGGGATGTTACATGTGGTATTAGATTTATGGCTCTAACTCTAGGACCTAATAAGTCCACTAACATTTTTATAATCTTCTTTTGATAGAAATAAGGATGGTGAAAGTGAGAGTTTCAGGTGAGGGTCCTTTGAATATTGATGCCAGCAACCCTCCTTTTGATTCTAACTGATTTGTTGTTGAGTAGTCAGTGAACATGGATCAACTTTTCATGGTCATGAATGAGACCAAAGATTCAATTATAGCTCTAGAGCAAGAGGTTCATGGCCATGCAGGAGAATAATAAAAAGATGAACTTGAAGAGCATCCAATTAAACAAGAAAATTTATAGGATGCTAGAGCTCAACTTTTTATAGAATTGGCTCAAGATATAAAGAAGGTGAATCCACCTAAGTTTGATGGAACTATTCTATGTGACGGAGTCGAGGCATGGTTAACAGAAATAGAAAAGTATTTCTAAATTTGAAACTACTTTGAGGTCACCAAGGTAGTATGAGGAGATATTAGTTAGATGTTGAGGTAGCTACATGGTGGACCAATAAAAGGTTAGAAATGAATCTAAATTTGACCACCACAAGTTGGTATTAATTTATGGTTTTATTTAGATCATAGTGGCTTCCATAGCTATATTTTGATTAGAAGCTTATAGATTTTCAAAAATTGAAGAAAGGTGATATGTTAATGAATGAGTATTGGGAGTAATTTACTAAAATACTAAAATATGTTCCTCAATATTAGGGAGATGAGTGGTTTCATATTAAGAAGTTCATCATGGGTTTGAGGCCACAGATTGGTGGAGAAGTAGATGCTTATGGACCTTCCACCATGGACCAGGGCTTCGAGAAGGAGGTAAAGTAAGAGCAAAAGTTGAAGTCTTTTTCTTAGACTAAATATGGACTCGAGAAGAGGTTTGGTAACCCTAAATCCAACTTCAAAAAGAAAAATTAGAAACAGAGGAGTGGAGACTCCAAGAAACAGTTTAAGAATCAGAATGCTAAGTTCAACAATTGATCAGGAAACAAGAAGTAAGGCAATGAATCCAAAGATGGTTTCAAGGGAAACTAATATAATTTCATAAAAGGACCACCAAGAGGGTATTTAATATATAAAGAGGATCATTATTCTCATGATTGTCCTCAAGACAATTCAAAGGGAAAAGGCCCTAATACTCATCAGGGTGGTTTCTAGTAATAGATTCATGCAATAGTTAACAATCGATATGCTAAGTATCCGGCACTACCTATTAAGCTATCAAGGACTTTGTTTGACTTCTCTATTTCCATTTTGATAGATATAGGAGCCACTAAATGTTGTATATCTCATAATATGATTTATAAGTTTTCTAGAAGATTTGGTGTGATGGCAAACGCATGGTCATTATAGTATGGGAATGACGTAAAGGTCATGGTAGATAGGTGTTTAGTCGAAGCAGAGATTAAGGTGCCAAAATTCATAATAGGTATGGATTTATATGCAACACCTTTAGGATCATATGATGTGATATTAGGAGTCAACTGGCTCACAAAGCATAAATCTAAAGTTGATTGCTACTTGAAGAAGGTGGATTGTCTTGATGATTTCAAGAATGAGGCATAAATCCAAGGTGAAAAGAGAGAGTTGAAGCTTACCTAGATTTTAGCTATGCAGCTTTAAAAAGCTCAAGGAAAAGTTTGTCAAGCATTTATCATAAAGATAAATGAAATGGAGGAATCTACGGAACCATCTCTCAAAGATTACCCATTTCTTAGAGATTTTCATGATGTGTTTCCAAAAGAGTTACCAGGATTTCCCCTAGATGTGAATTCAATTTTTCCATCAATATCATACCTGGATCAGAACCTCAATCTAAGGCACCATATAGGATGACAACCATAGAGTTGGTTAAACTGAAAGCTCAACTTCAAGATTTGTTGGCTAAGGGGTTCATTAGGCCAAGTCTGTCATCATGGGGTACATTGGCTATCTTTGTCAAGAGGAAGGATGATACCCTTCAACTTTGCATTGATTAAAGAATGTTTAGCAAAGAAACCATCAAAAATAGGTATCTAATACCTTGTATAGATGACATTTTTGATTAAATGTGAGGATCAATAGTATTTTCCAAGATTGACCTCTAAGCAGCATATCATCAGTTGAGAATTTGGGATGTGGGCATTCCAAAAATAGCATTCAAAACTTGATACAGGCACTATAAGTTTATAGTGTTTCCATTCGGTCTAACTAATGCTCTATCAACATTTATGAATCTCATGAACAGTGTATTTAGAGATTATCTTGACCACTTTGTGTTAGTTTTTTTGGATGACATTCTTATCTATTCAAAGAATGAAGAAGAGCACCTTTAGTATTTGAAGTTATTTTACAACAATTGTGAAAGCACAAGCTTTATGAGAAATTATCTAAGTGTGCATTTTTATATAAAAAAGGTGTAATATTTGGGACACATTATATCTATAAATGGTATTTTTGTAAATCCAGTGAAGATTAGAGCCATTATAGAATGGTTAGCACCGAAGAATGTACATGAGGTTAGAAGTTTCATGGGGTTGGTAGGCTATTATAAGAAATTTGTGCCAAACTTTTCAAAAATAGTTGACCCAATTACTTCCTTGCAACATAAGAATAACAAGTGTATTTGGTCAAAAGAGTATGAGTTAGATTTCCAAGAGTTGAAGAGAAGGCTCATGTCTACATCAGTATTGATATTTTCAAACCCCAATAGTCATTTTTTAGTAGTCATGGATGCATCAGGAGATGGACTAGGTGGAGTCCTTATGTAGGATGGAGTAGCAGTGGTGTATGAGTCATGATAGCTTAAGCCATATGAGGTGAATTACACCCCTCATGATTTGGAGCTTGTAATGATTGTTCATGCTTTATAAGTATCGTAGCATTATTTGTTAGTAAAACCTTTTGAGCTCAAGATGGATAACTTAGGACTCAAGTATATTTTCACCCAACCTAATTTGAATTCATGTTAGAAGTTGGCTTGATTTTTTGTCTAATTAGAACTTTGATATCAGTTATATCAAGGGAAAAGAGAGTAGAGAAGTAGATGTTCTTAGTTGTTGAAGGTATATTACAGTTATAGTTATTATTAAGAGTACCTTTAGGGATCAGGAGATTGAGTTCTCTCTAGGAGACAAACTTTATGATCAAGTTAGGAAAGCATTATCAGAGAATGCTCAAAATCCCCAATCTAAAGGATTCAGTTTGGAGAGTGATGGTCTTTTGTGTTACAATAGATGGAGGTATATGCCAGATAAAGATGATATGTGAATTGTAATGCTTAAATAATTGCATGATGCCCAATATTTAGTACATCTAGGTGTAACCAATCTCATGGTAGAGCTTAGACCACTATATTTTTGTAAAGAATCAAGAAAGATGTAGTGAATTATGTGTCACGTTGTCTAGAGTGCCAGTGATTGAAGGCTAAGCATGTGCATCCAAAGGGATTGTTATAGCCACAGATATTTCAGAATGAAAATGGTAGGTGATTAGTATGGAATTTATCCAAGGATTGTCAATTTCATGAAATAGGCATGATATGATCTTGGTATTTGTTGATAAACTAACCAAGGTAGCTCACTTTATATCAGATAATTTGACAGATGATGCACCTACCCTTGTGAAGAGATTCATGAAGTGTATAAGTTGCATGGTTTTTTAGAGAAGATCATTTTTTATCATGATCTGAAGATGAATTTAAGATTTTGGATGACTCTAAATTTATCTTTGGGTATACAACTTAATTTTAGTACATCTAATCACCTAGAGATTGATGGTAAGATTGAGAGAGTCAATCAAGGGCTTGAGGATCTTTGAATGTATTCCATGGATCAGCAGTATAACTGAGAATATTATCTTCTATTGGTTAAGTTTAGATATAAAAAATCATACCAATCAACATTGAAAATGGCACCATTTGAGGCACTTTATGAGATAAAGTGCAAGACACCCATTAGTTAGAACATATTAGAGGACAAGGTAGTCTTTAGACCTGAGACACTCTTATAGATGGAAGAGCAAGTTAGACTTATCAGGTAGAGATTGGTCGAGGTCAATGATAGACAACAGAGTTATGCATATTTGAAGAGAATAGAGAGGCACTTTGTAGTTGGCAATAAAGTGTTTCTGTAGGTAAAATTATAGAAGAGCTCGATTAAATTTAGGAAGTCTGTAAAATTGTCTCTGAGATATGTAGGACCCTTCGAGGTGTTAGAAGTGGCCAATCCTATTGTGTATAGGTTTGTGTTTCCATCAACCTTAGCCCTTTTACATAATGTCTTCTATGTATCATGTCTTAAGAAACATATAGCTGATCCTATGTATATGTTAGATTAGAATGCTTTGAAAATTCTAGATCTCAAGGTGGTCACAGTAGAACTAATCAGAGTAATGAACACATGCAAACTTCATTTGCATAATAGAGAGATGTCATAGTGTAAGGTTTAGTGAGACTAATACTGTAAGGATAGTGTTGCATAGAAGGACTATGATGATTTCTTCAAGAGATTTCTATATGTATTTGCTTGATTAGATACTATTATGTTATTCTATTTCAGTTGAATAATACTTTATATCAAATCATATATTTGAATAATAGTCATCCAGGGTGACAACTAGCTTTAAGGGGAAGGATGTTATATCTTGATCCCTCACTAAACTTGTTGTCTCCCAACAATATCAGCTATTTTTGGAACAACATTTGAATTATTTTGGTCCTACAGACCAAAATTATCTTTTCCCTTTCCAAATTTTGTCTTGGGCATTCAAATTCCTCATTTTTCAAGCTTTTCAGAAATCTACGAACTGCAAACAGGCTCATTTCTACAAGATCAACGAACTTCACAACTTCTACAGGTGTGTTTAATCAAAAGAATTGGTTTCTAACAATTGGTCATTTTCAGAATTGGTTCATCACCTTGGTTCAAACATAAATTTCCATCAGCAAGCATCATCAGCAGGTTCAACATTTGGTTCAACGTCAAATGGTTCAAAGGTAGGTTCAATCAAGCGATTCAATGCTTTGTTTCAACATTTGGTTCATCCACTCAGTTTCAGCACTTTGATTCATTCTTTGGTTCAATCAAACGGTTCGTCAGTCGGTTCAAGGCTTTGTTTGAACCGTTGAACCAAAATTTAGTTCAACGTCTTGGTTCAACGAAAAGGTTCAAAGCCTTGGTTCAACGGTTAGTTCAAACACATGGTTCAAAGTCTTGGTTCAATAGAATGGTTCAAATATGTGGTTTAATGGAATGGTTCAATAGTTGGTTCATTGCCAAAGTTTAAAGAGTTTCTCAAAGAAGCCTGAAGGCCATTCAATGACTGCCTGAAGGGTAGATACCCTTGCAGGAAGCTCTTTTTGACTCAAAACAGGTCATTTCTTAAGGCCCAAAAAGACAAGTTCAATCTAGAAAAGTGCCAGACAGAAAAGCCAAAAGAAGACAAAGGAATGACGTGCCCAAAAATGTCAAATTCAACACAGTGAATCAGCCATTGATCCTTTAAACATATAGACATACAGACCAGAATACATTCACAAATTTCAAAGCCAAGACTAGCAAAAGTGGAGAAGAAATAGAACAGTAAACTAAATCCAAGACAAGATTCAATTAACTAGATAAGGAGGAACGATGAAGATAAGATCAGAGCACCAGGTGGATATTGAAAGTTATAAACTTTCAATAAGCGCGACTTATTTCCTTGTATTGATAAAATCAAATGGGTAAAGTGCCCCTAAGTTCTAGCGTGTCTTCTTAACAGATTCCAATGCAAAATGATGTATTGATTGTTCCCAATTCCTTCTTGAAGAAGCTATATAAGGGACTTTCTTCGATTGTAATAAGGATCTCTTTTTGACTTTTAGAACGAAACTCTACCCAAATTGTAAGGCATTATTGAGACTCTGAGCTCAGATTGCTGATCATATTTTGTTACTGGAATAAGAAAGCAAGTGGTTTTTCAGACTTTGTGTTGTAATATCTTTGTTATTGAGGAAATTGTTCTTATGTCTTTCTCTTCAATATATCTTATGTTCCTTTAATTCAATAAGCAGAATTAGTGACAGCAGTCAAGAAGGTGTCTTAAAGAGTCAACTGTGGAGAGACTTTGTGCCCCCATAATTGCCTTTAGTGTGTTTTCTTTTCATTTCTATGTAAAGGACCTTGAGGTGACTTTGTGCCCTCATTGTCCTTCATATCTTACTCTTGAGCAATCCAGGTGAAGACTTTGTGCTGCATCTCGATTTGCTAGTTATTACATCCTTCGATACTTTTTGTTGTTACTGCCAAGAGTATTCTTTTGGTTTGATGAATAGTACTTCTAAAAGAAGAGGAGTACTATCTGTCATTTTCCCTGAGTTTTTATTTTGATCCGCATGCATCATCTCTGAAAGAAGAGAGATGGATGGTTTGTCCCACCCATGAGTATTATTTTATATATATATATATATATATATATATATATATATATATATAGGGAACCTCCCCTTGATGAGAGGAGAGATCAGTGTCTTTCTGATGTGGTAAAACTACACATTTAGATGACCAATCTTCCTACTTTGGCTAATCAAACCTATTTTGTTTATCAGTACGCTGATCGACAAAATATTCAACCAACAATTTTTGGTGACTCTACTGGGAAAAGAGCACACAGTTTGAAGTCTCAAACATCAATCTGAAGCAGATCTTGCTCTTTTCCAATTTTTGTTCTTCAATCTAGAAACTTCACGATATACCAGAGGCCAGAAATCCCAAGGTGTTGTAGACCCTACATTTGAGTTAGCGCAGCAGAATAATTTTGAGTTGTTTCCTCCACAATCTCACCTTAGACAAATTGTTGGTCAAGCCTTGCCTGCTCACACTCCACCTAGATTAGTGATCCCACTTTTGCATAATCAAATCATGGCTCAAGGACCCTGGGGTAATTCTTTTGGTCCCCTGAATTTGACTCCACCTCTGCATGAGCTTCCATGCAGTTTAAGGAAGAATTTCCCTAAATTCTTTGGTGATGGGAAAGTTCATCTTGATGAACACATTGTAGCTTTCAGCATAGTTTGTAGGGTAATAGGGGTGGAATTTGAAGATATAGCGGTCAGGCTATTCATGGAGACACTACAAAGCACTATTTCTGACTGGGTTTATCACTTGTAGGCTGGGTCAGTGACTGATTGGGACACTTTGAAAGACAAATTTGAAGCTAGGTTCAAGCCTGCAGAAGATGCACATGCCTTGCTGGCCCAGCTCACTCAGATGAAGAAAGAGCCTCATGAGCCTATGAGGTATTTTATTGCCAGGTTCAACAAGCCGAGGCATAGGATTCCCCTAGCCACCCATCCGACACCTCAAAACCTCAAATGCTTTTTCATCAATTCACAATTGCCTGAAGTGTGTTTCTTGCTAAGATGGGCCAGACACATAGACCTTGTTGCTGCTCAGGACTTGGCTACTAAGGTAGAAGATGATCTTATCTTGGCTAGAAAGATAAAGAGAGACCCTAATAAGGGAAAATCCTCTTCATCTTCTGAGTACTCCCCTGTAGTCACTACTAACCCAATGGTACAAAAGCTAGCAAATGAAATGCTAGCTCTAAGAAAGCAAGTGGCATAAGGTATGTCATATGCTCCTACATACAGAGATATTCCTAGGAGGACTTTCCAAAATTAGGCATATCAAGGCAATGCTGCTAGGAATCAAAGACAACAAAATCACCTTCCTCCTCCATAAAGGAATCTCGCCCTTGAAGCGCCTCCAAACAACTCGACAGTTGGATATCTTGAAGCTGAAGCAAATTTTTCATTTTAGTTTGAGTTAAATCCTGAAGATGATGCTAATCTCTTCATTGAGGAAGAAGAAGAATTAGCTAGCGACTCCCATATTGGTTATCTGAACTATCAGGATGAATCCAGAAGTGAAGGCCATGCAGCTGAGGGGTCATATGTTGTATTCACCTAGTCTAAAAATCAATCAGCTCAACAAGCTGATAAAGAGAAAGTAGACGAGCGACCTTAATCAGTAGTTTCAATTGCTAAGCGGGGATCCACTCTTCTTTTCCAGCCAAAGGACCTAGTGGTTTCAAGAAAGGTAAATACCCCTATGCCTTCTACTTTAATTTCGTAGTCCAATCCTCCCCCTTTAAATAATCAAAAGGATGAACTCCCATCCTTTGCTCATAGCTCATTCCAGGTATTTGATATCATTGACCATATAAAGAGAACCAAAATTTAAATGTCTAAATTTGAATTTTTTCAGTCCCATCCTAAGCAGTTAGATAGATTGGTTCAATGTGTTAAAAATCAAAACATCAATATTGAACGAATGATCTCCAATGTGACACATGATGCTGCCAAAAATGCACCCACCAGGAACAACCTTGTCACCGCTCCCCCTTTGGTCTTGGTAGGACTGAACCTTTTTATGTCACATTGTTGATAAATGGATATAAGTTGAATAATTGCATTATTGATTTTGGAGCTTCAGACAAATGTCGTGCCTACTAAAGTGGCCAAATTCTTTGGTCTCACACTGACCAAGACATTTGGGAGATGTTTCTCCATGGAAAATAAGCAAGTACCATTGCTAGGACAAATCAAAGATGCCCAATTTGCATTTGCAGCCTTTTCATCCATGAGAATCAAGATGACTATCTTAGTGGCTGACGTCCCAGCATCTTATGGCATTTTGCTTGGATGAAATTTTTGTAAGGATGTGGGAGGCAAATTAAGCATGGATCTATCTGAGGCAAGGATCCCTATCCAAGGCATGATGAAGAGATTGTTCCCTGAAAAGGAAGCAAAATTTGTGGTCACTCAGACATCAGCCCCCGACGCTCAAATTCTTTTTGAATCCGTAGGTATGGGTAATTATTTTTTGTCTACAGATGAAGTGCATGAAACACCTAAAATTATCAACTCAAAAATTAGTTCAATAAGAATAGCAGAAAAATTGGTAAGCTGTAGTACAGACCAAGGAGGATTCTTCATTTTTGATGAAGGAAAGTCTAAAAAAAAGTCAGTATCAGATGAAATATGGACTTTGGAATTTGATGGCAGCTGTTCTTCTACTGGTTCAAGGGCTGGGATTGTTTTGATATCTCCTCAAGGAGATATGTTCCTTTCATCTTACAAATTACAGTTCAGCAATACTAACAATACAGTTGATTACGAATCTTTGTTGTTGGGCATGAAGGCTGCTCAAGAAAGAGGCATTAAGTTTTTTCATGCCAAAGGGGATGTTAAATTAGTAGTTTATCAAGTGAGAAATTTATACCAAACTAAGAATGAAAGATTACGCCACTACCATAACTTGGTTTGGGACCAAATTGAAAGTTTTGATGCTTTCAATATTTCTGCCATACCTAGAGAGTCTAATGACAGAGCTGATGCACTTGTTGTTTCAAAAACTCTCTTAATTCTTCATTCAGATTTCAAAGAAGACAGGTATACCATTGAGCTGGTTTATAGACCAAGTGTTCCTGACAATGTTGATCATTGGCAAGTATTCAATGATGATCATCAAATCATTGCCTTCTTGGAATGAAAAGATAATTTTGAGTAGCTATGTTTTAAAGGCAACGAACCTCAGAAGAATGAATCTATGTCTGAATTCAGCTCAGATATAAATGAAGAATTCTTGCAGCTGAAAGGAAATAAAATTTCCAAAGGCCTGGTTTCTCTTAAAAAGCTATTTGACAAACATGATAGATTCATTAAACAACAGTAAATAGACTCTAGTTTTTCTCAAGGATTCGATCAAGTGAATCTGTCTACTGAAGACAATCCCAAGATGATCAATATTGGTAAGTGTTGCACCCCTAAAGAAAGATTCAAGTTCACTTCTTTACTCTATCAATACATAGATGTCTTAGCATATTCTTATGAAGACTTGAAGTCTCTCAGATAAGATGAAATCTGCCATAACATTCCTTTCAAGGTTGACTCAGTGCCATACAAGCAAAAACTCAGACATTATAATCTGAAAATATCAGGTACTATTCTATTTGAGATACAAAAGATGTTAAATGCTAGAATCATCTTCCCAATCCATCATTCTACATGGATTGCAAATATAGTGCCTGTAAGGAAGAAGAATGGCAAAATTTGCATTTGTGTAGATTTCAAAATTCTGAATCAAGTATCTTTGAAGGATAATTATCCTTTGCCAATTATGGATCAAGTGCTTTAAATAGTGATAGGTGTAGAGATGTTATCAATGTTGGATGGCTTCTCAGGTTATAATCAAGTCAAAGTTGGTGAAGCAGACCAACATAAGACTACATTCACCACGCCTTGGGGTACATTTGCATATAGGAGAATGCCTTTTGGTCTAGTAAATGTTGGTGTTACTTTTTAGAGAGATATGAATCTGGCTTTCAAAGATGAGATTGGTAAATTCATAGTGGTATACCTTGATGATTTGACTATCTTTTCAAAGCGTCGATCTGATCATGTACGTCACCTACAACAAATGCTGGAGCGCTACCGCCAGAATGGTATTTTCTTAAATCCTAAAAAGTCTATTTTTGGAGTAACAGAGGAGAAACTCCTTGGACACATTGTGTCCAAAGAAGGCATAAAGATTGACTCATATAGATTCAAGTCTATTCAAGAGCTTAATCTACCTACAAATAAGAATGCAATTCATTTTTCTTCAAAAAAGTGAATTTCTTACAGAGATTCATCCTCGAATTTGCTGAGAAGACTAGACATATTGTGAACATGATGAAAGGGAAGATCACCTTCAGCTAGACTAAAGAAGGCAAATTAGCATTTCAAGACATCAAGACTGCCATTGCTCATGCCCCTATCTTGGTTTGTCCAGATTACCACTAAGATTTCATCATATACAGCTATGCGTTTGAGCATACTTTTTTAGTGATTCTTGTTCAACAGGACAAGGTATGGAATCCCCCATATCTTTTATGAGTTGTCCTCTCAAAACCCATGAAATAAAGTATTAAAATATAGAGAAGCATGCCTATGCCTTGGTAAAAGTAGTCAAACATTTCTGCTTCTATATTCTGAATTCACATACTACTGCCTTAGTTCCTGACACTACAATCAAGTCTATATTAACTCAGCAGGAGTTTGGCACAAAGAGAGGTAATTGGATTGCAAAAATTCAATAATGTGATCTAGATATCAAGCTGACAAAGCTGGTCAGAGGTAAAGGCCTTTGCCAATTAATGGTTGACAATAAACCAGAAGATACATAGCATGAAGAAGCTGAAGTGGAAAATATGCCAATAGTCTTTTTTGTCTCTACTACCAATGAATGGTACTCAGGTATTGCCTATTTTTTGACTTATGGTGAATGTCCTCATCATTTTTATTACAAAAAAAAGAGGACTATCAAGTTGAAAGCTGTCAATTTTGTCCTTTGAGATAACGGCCTATACAAGAGAAGCATAGATGGAGTATTCCTTCGTTGTGTAGACAAGGAGCAACAAAACCAGCTTTTGAAATCTTTCCACAATCTGGACTGTGAAGGACATTTTTTAGCTTCTGTGACTGCTCACAAGATTCTATGAGCCAGGGATTACTGGCCAACTCTTTTCCAAGATGCACATAAGTGGGTGAGAAAATGTAAACTCTGTCAGCAATTTGTTGGAAGACCCAAGTTAGCTGCTATGCCTCTCAAGCCAGTGATCATAGAAGAACCTTTCCAACAAGAGGGACTTGATTTTGTTGGAACCATAAACCCATCTTCAAGTGCTGGACATGATTATGTCCTTACAGCAACTGACTATTTCACCAAGTGGGCAGAAGAAATCCCAACTAAGCATGTTACTTCAGAAGTTGTATGCAACTTCCTCAAAGAGAATATCATTTCTAGGTTTAGAGTTCCAATCAAAATTATTATTGATAATGCAGCTTGTTTCACCTCTTAGGAAATTACACAATTTTGTTTCCATTATGGAATTATACTCTCTCACTCTTCTGATTATTTTCCACAAGGGAATGGACAAGCTGAATCTAGCAATAAAAATTTGGTAACTATTATCAAGAAGCTAACAGATGACAATCAAAGAACATGGCATAAAACATTGGTTGATGCTCTGTGGATAGATAGAATCACACCAAAAAGGGCAATTGGTATGTCTCCTTTTCAATTTCTTTATGGTATCAATGCTGAGATACCAATCACCTTAGAATTGTCAGCCTTGAAATTGGCAAAGGCAATTGAAGATCAGACATATGAAAGCTCTCTTGATAAA
Organism: Torreya grandis; assembly: GCA_037957365.1. Lineage (NCBI taxonomy): Eukaryota > Viridiplantae > Streptophyta > Pinopsida > Cupressales > Taxaceae > Torreya > Torreya grandis. The sequence continues at coordinate 1,659,956 of JARHVA010000424.1, read as the reverse complement.
ATAATCATGTACCTAACTGAGCTAGAGGAACAGAGAATCATGGTGGTAGACATAATTGTTGCTCATCAAAGTTTGGTAAAGAAACTCTTTGACCAGAAGGCCAGAAATCATGATTTCTAGATTAGAGATCAAGTCCTGTTGTGGGACAAAAGAAGAGAACCAAAGGGGATGCATGAAAAGTTTGACTCCCTTTGGAGAGGCCCATTTATAATTCATCAGCACATTGGTAAAAATAGCTTTCTACTAAAATATCAAGATGGCACACTCTTTTCTCTGCCCCACAATGAGCAGCATCTGAAACACTTCAACTCTTGAAGTATCAGATCATTGCATATGTATATGTGTATATTTATACAATTTTTAATTCTATTTTGTTTTGTTTGTTTCCATTTTTGAAGCATTTTATTTTTGGGTAGCATGACTCCATAACCCAATGGTACACATGAAGACACTGGAGATTCTGGATTTTGCTCCTTTCAATTCTTTTTGCAATTGATAGAAGTTCCCCAACTGGAGCCAGCTGTTGTCCCCGAAAAATATCAGCTATTTTTGAGACAACATTTGAATTATTTTGGTCCTATAGACCAAAATTATCTTTTCCCTTTCCAAATTTTGTCTTGGGCATTCAAATTCCTCATTTTTCAAGCTTTTCAGAAATCTACAGACTGTAAATAGGCTCATTTCTACAAGATCAACAGGCTTCACGACTTCTACAAGTGTGTTCAATCAAAAGAATCAATTTCTAACAATTGGTCATTTTCAGAATTGGTTCATCGCCTTGGTTCAAACAAAAATTTCCATCAGCAAGCATTAGCAATAGGTTCAACATTTGGTTCATCTTTTGGTTCAACGTCAAATGGTTCAAAGGCAGGTTCAATCAAGCGGTTCAATGCTTTGTTTCAACATTTGGTTCATCCACTCAGTTTCAGTGCTTTGATTCATTCTTTGGTTCAATCAAACAGTTCGTCAGTCGGTTTAAGGCTTTGTTTGAACTGTTGAACCAAAATTTGGTTCAATGTCTTAGTTTAATGAAAAGGTTCAAAGCCTTGGTTTAACGGTTATTTCAAACACATGGTTCAAAGTCTTGGTTCAACGGAATGGTTCAAACATGTGGTTCAATGGAATGGTTCAACAATTGGTTCATCACCAAAGTTCAAAGAGTTTCTTAAAGAAGCTTGAAAGCCATTCAAAGACTGCTCGAAGGGTAGATACCCTTGTAGGAAGCTCTTCCCGACTCAAAATGGATCATTTTTTAAGGCCCAAAAAGGCAAGTTCAATCTAGAAAACTACCAAATAGAAAAGCTGAAAGAAGACAAAGGAATGATGCACCCAAAAATGTCAAATTCAACACAGTGAATTAGCCATTGATCCTTTAAACATAAAGACATACAGACTAGAATACATTCACAAATTTCAAAGCCAAGACTAGCAGAAGTGGATAAGGAACAGAATAGTAAACTAAATCCAGGACCTAATTCAATTAACTGGATAAGGAGGAACGATGAAGATAAGATCAGATCACTAGGTGGACATTGAAATTTACAAACTTTCAATAAGCATGACTTATTTCCTTGTATTGATAAAATCAAATGGGTAAAGCGCCCCTAAGTTCCAACGTGTCTTCTTAACAGATTCCAACACAAAATGATGTATTGATTGTTCCCAAGTCCTTCTTGAAGAAGCTATATAAGGGACTTTCTTCTATTGTAATAAGGATCTCTTTTTTACTTTTAGAATGAAACTCTACCCAAATTATAAGGCATTACTGAGACTTTGAGCTCAGATTGCCAATCATATTTTGTTACTGGAATAAGAAAGCAAGTGGTTTTTCAAACTTTGTGCTGTAATATCTTTGTTATTGAGGAAATTGTTTTTATGTCTTTCTCTTCAATATATCTTTTGTTCTTTTAATTCAATAAGCAGAATTAGTGACAGCAGTCAAGAAGGTGTCCTAAAGAGTCAACTGTGGAGAGACTTTGTGCCCCCATAATTGCCTTTAGTTTGTTTTCTTTTCATTTTTGTGTAAAGGACCTTGAGGTGACTTTGTGCCCTCATTGTCCTTCGTATCTTACTCTTGAGCAATCCAGGTGAAGACTTTGTGCTGCATCTCAATTTGTTGGTTATTACATCCTTCGCTAATTTTTGTTGTTACTGCCAGGAGTATTCTTGTGGTTTGTTGAATAGTACTTTTGAAAGAAGAGGACTATTGTCTATCATTTCCCCTGAGTTTTTCCTTTGATCCGCGTGCATCATCTCTGAAAGAAGAGAGATGGATGGTTTGTCCCACCCATGAGTATTATTTTCTGTTTATATATATATATATATATATATATATATATATATATATATATAGTATACCTACATGGAACCTCCCCTTGATGAGAGGAGAGATTAGTGTCTTTCTGATGTGGTAAAACTACACAATTGGACGACTAATCTTCCTACTTTGGCTGATCAAACCTATTTTGTTTATCAGTACGCTGATCGACAAAATATTCAACCAACAAAACTAATTATTTAACTATTTATAGATGGTTATGATAGATACATATGATATTGACTATATTTTCTGATTAAGCTTGAGATTATGCTATTTTAAGATAATAAAATGTTGCGTAATTAGATAATAATTCATGATTGCTTAGTATGAACTACTTTATGAATGTGTTTATATTTTTAAGCATATTAATGAATTATTATAGTTACATATTGTTGATTATGATGTGATATGATCTAACTACCTATGTGTTGTGAGGTGGACACAAGAGAATTCTTCCTTTGAGCACACTAGAAGGAGAGAATCATCAAAGATGATGTAGTTGGATATGTCATTGATCACCAGAGCGCTATCAAAACCCTTCACACACCACAATAATTACTCATGATAGAAATGCATTTTAAAATGATTATTTTGTTGTTTGTTTACATTGCTAGTTTTTATGTTTGCTTGAGTAGGTAAACTATAAGAATAAGAATCCCTTATGTGGGTAGCCTAATGTGTCATTATTAATTTTGAGAAAAATTTAATTAAAGCAAAATTTAAATTTGGGTTATTATTTATTATTTTACCATTAAATTTCTAAAACATGATTAAATGTTAAATAGGCTAAATATGAAACTAGAATTTCTTATTAAAATATAAAAAGAAATTATTTTTTATAAAAAAAGAGAAAAAGAGGAAAAACTTTAAAATTACAAAAATAAATTAAAATCTAGAAAAAAAAGGAAAATAACTAAAAGATCCTAAATTAACAAACATAAAAGATAAAACAAAAGAAAAACAAAAAATAGAATCTGGAAAAGGAAAGTCATGACTATCCTTTATATAAAGAATTGAATGAGGTTTTCGATTCTTATGCATTTTTGAAAAAAGAGACCAAAAGAGAGAGAAAGGGCACAGTGTATTCTAAAAGAGATAGAGGATCAACAACGAAAATTATCTGGTAGGTGATGTCTTCAATTATTTATATATAAATGAATTTTAGTATGCTAGGATTATATTAAGTTTGTGGTATTGTATATAACCTTTGTTTTACATAAAAATCAAAATAAGAAGGTAGACAAACATAGTTGATTGTCAAAACATTTAGTTTGTATATTTTCCTATGAATAGTGAGTATTTTAATAAAACCTTCAGCTTGTTAAATATATATATTTAGGTGGACTTAGGGGATTTATAGCTGGATACAATAGAAGCAAAGATTTAGTTTTTTTTTAATTTAGAATTCCTTAAATATTATTGTTAGCATTGCATATGTGGGTCAAATTATATACACATTAGTGACTTAGATCCTACTAGATTGCTAATCTCTGAGTTGTTGAACCTATAAGGAAAAACTAAAATCTTTGACCATTTACATTAAGGTCACAGTTTGTTATAGGCAGTGTCAAAACTAATTATATTTATAAATTCTTTTAAACAAAACATAAATTAATTAATTTATATATATATATATATATATATATACACTACTTAACCCAATCAGTCGTATAGGTCTTACCATAATCTATGTAAGTATGCTAGATCATCAACCTATTTTTAGGTTAGCATCTATTTTATGCATCGATAATTTGTCCAAATCATGATAGGACATTGAACCTTTTGTCAAGATAGAACATTTTACAATTTATAACTGTAGAGGAAAGGTAACCTGTATGTTCCTATAGGTTTGCATAAGCTTTCAATGAACTATTCAGATCTATTATTATATTATGATATTATACAATCTTAACTTATATGGTATGGTGTTACCATATTTCCACTAAAAACTTTGTGCATTATAATGACCTATTCTGTTGGGCATCGATTATTTTGTTAATTAGGCTTTTCTTTTAAACTGGTTATTTTGTTGTCTCTGCTAAATATACTTATGATGCCACTCTTAAGGCAACCCATCACTAACTTCTTGAAATCTAATTATGAACTAGTAGTTAAAACTTAGTGTCGCATGTTTTGAGTAAGTGGATCGATCAAATTATGTTTATAGGTATTAAGGTAATAATTAAAAGTAATTCATGATCTTATATATTGTCAAAGAAATGTCATTATTTTGGCGTAGATTATAATAGTAGGGTATTTAGTTTATATATATATATATATATATATATATATATATATATATATATATATATATATAAACCTCCTCTTATATTCATCATAATGATAGTGGAGCTAATGGCATAAATCAAAGAATAAGGCTTAAAGCTCTTTAAAGCCTTCCTCAAGTATCTTCTAAAGAATTACTATAGCTAGTCTAAAGTTAGAAATTGTTATATTTCCCTTATATATTCCGTGAACTAAGAATATATAAATAAATAGATTATAATAAAATAATAATATTAAATGATTTAACTATGAGGTTTAGACTTTGAAATATAGATGGTAAATAATAGGATGAATAATGGTGAAATAATTATTAGAGAAGATTTTTAATCATCCTGATAACAAAACTCAAGGGGTTTCATAAACTTGTTTGGAATCAAATTTCTTCTAACTTTATAAAAACTCTTCTATAATTGCATTTATATATAATGTCTGAAAGGCACAAAATAAGGATTAATAAACTCTAGTAAAAAATAATGCTTTATATCCAGATTCTTAGTTATAACTATGAAGTTGATCATATTTATGTGTAAATTGAAGTTGAATGAGTTTATTTCTTTATCTTATAGAATAAAACTAGAGAAACTTTTAGTCTCCTTAAATATAGAACACGTCAAGTAGAACGTTGAATTAAGTTATGTATATTTTACATGGATTTAGAATTCTTTAAATTAATATTCTTAGAAGATATATTAATCAAAAAATAAGAAAATTGGAACAATAGTTTAGCAAAGAGTTGCTTATTAAACCCCAAAATAAACCAATCAGATAAACTAGACTTTATGTGTTTTTAGGATGAACAAAGGTTTTGATTTTCTATATATTATTTGAAATGAATGTTTCCATATACTCTTATTGTTTTATGTATTAAATTATTAGTTACAGGTAAAACACTGGATTGTGATAATATAGGTTGTCATAGGGTGTAAAGAACTGGAAACCAATTTTATTGTTAAATTGTACAGAAAATTTGTATGTTTACCCAGGTGGTATATTGATAAATATTATTTCTAGTATTGGATAGAACATAATGAAAGATTCATGCATATGTTAAACAGACTTAATGTATGTTGTTATTATTCATGTATATATCATGATGTGTGTTGCATTTGTTAGTAGGATATATGTCATTAAATCTTACAATTGAATTATGTTTGACAAATATGCATTGTTAGTGTGGATTAAGGAGTGAGATGGACTTTACTAACTTAATGACATTGCAATGTAAAATAAAGGCAATCTTATCAAGTGGTGTTCATGAAATTGATAAAACTATAGATCATTTTATATTACTATTTGTAAAGCTTTGACCAAAGTATGTTAGTGAGACATTATCATTCATGAGTATAATTTATATGTATGTGTGATATCTTATAATAGATCAAGTTTTTCTATGATACACTACATGTTTAGTTAATTAGAAATCATATAGCACATAGGTACTAGATAGTCTCTGTAGATTTTTGTGCCATCACTATCTACCCATCTGTGAAGGGAGGACCATTTTCTAATAGGATAGTGTAGGGGATCGTTGATCTGTGATTGTTATAGAAAAGTGCTCAGATGATGCTTTCCCTCCCCACAATAATTTTACTTATCAAGATGACACTTGATATTACCATAGATACTTAAAGGTTTGGGAACTGAGCTTTGAGATAGCTGAGTATCTTATTTATATATTGTACTTGACATTGAAGAATTATAATTTATATTGATGCACATTGACAATGGTTATTATGTATTTGGTTAAGTTTAAAATTAAATTACTACTTTCTTTATTGATTTGGCATACTCTCTGTTGTCCCCAAAAATAGACTTCTCATTTTTGGGACATGTGAACTATTTTGGTTCAACAGACCAAAATAATCTCTTCCCTTCTCAAAATTTGTTCTGAGCATTCAAATTCCTCATTTTTCAAGCTTCTCAAAAATCTATGGACTCTATAGGAAAGAAGCAAGCTCTCAACACTTAGGCGATTTCAAAGTTGGTTCAACGATAAGGTTCAACCAAAAGAGTTCATTGGCAATCTTCTAAGCAAGGATTGAACCATTGAATCATTGAACCTTGAACCATTTTGGTTCAACGGGTTCAATGGGTTGAAAGGTTCAACATTATCAACAATATTTAAGCTCATTTGTCAAGGTTCAACATTATCAACAATATTTAAGCTCATTTGTCAAGGTTCAAAGTTCAACCGCTTCAAGGTTCAACGGGTTCAACGAGGCTTGTTTCAAAGAATCTTGGTTCAAGCGGTCAATAAAAACAAGGGAATGAACCGTTGAACCATTGAACCAAAGTTGGTTTAATCAGTCGGTTCAAGAGACAAGTTCAAAGGAGTGCCCCAAGTGTCAAAGACACAAGTGCCCTTGCTAGAGGAAATTTCCATGGCAAAAGTGACTAAGGAAGGAAACAAAAACCTGACAAAACTCAGTGGATGCTGCCAAGTGTCATCTTTCGAGCCTCATTTCACTTTGTTTCTAAGAGCAGTGGATGTTGCCATGTGTCCTCTATAAGTTAAGCAGAACACGCCAAGTGGCATCGTCTGCATGAATCTAAAATGAATCCCACATGGTTCTATAGTGTTTCTAAAATGGAGCGGAAGCTGCCAAGTGTCATCTTTTGCAAGACACTCAAAAGGCATCCAAAGATTCTGCAAGTTCAACGGATGCTGCCACATGTCCTTACCTATTTCACATCAAATGCTACCATGTGTCATAATTTGAGATTCACATAAAATCAACTAAGGCAAATTTCCAAGGGACAAACAGCCCTTTTGAAGGACACTCAGAAACCAAAGTGAACCATTGCAAAAACTTAAAAGGCTAATTTGGAGCTCAAACAGCCCTTGTGGAGGGTAGGAAGAGGGGAAATGGACCAATTCAAAGGCCAAAAGAGCAAAGGGATTTCTTTTGAAAAAATTTCCCTGGCAAAAGTGACAAAGAGATAATTCCTTCAGACAAATTGTCCGAAAGAATTCCTTCAGATATTTTCTCTGAAAGAGAAGTCTCAAGAAATAGAAAACCCACTATGCTACCACGTGTCCTTTGTCAAAGTCATAACGGATGCTGCAAAGTGTCATCCTCTACAAGATTCTCAAGAGACAAGTGAAAGCTGCCACCTTTTCCATTGTAACTCTGCAAAAAGCGACAAGTGTTTGCACCTGGGATTCTGAGTTTCTAATAGGTTTCAAAGCCTCTATCAATAAATGTTTCTCAGAGTCCTGTGGAAGTTGCCACATGTCTTCACCTATTTAGCAATGGAATATGCCACATGTTAATTGTTAAAGACCAGTAGAAAGTGACTAAGGAACAGAGCATCGAATTGAATCTAGGACCCGATTCAAATAACCAAAAAAGAAGGAATGATGAAGAAGGACCAAAAACATTTATGCATCAGATATGTTTCTAGAAGTAGATCTTTAGGTGGACATTGAAAGATGCAAACATTCATTGGTGTGACCCATTTCTCTGCATTGAGAAAAGAAAATGGGTAAATACCCCTAAATTCTAGCATGTCTTCTTAACAACATTCAATGCAACATGATGTGTTACTGTTCCCAAGTCCTTCTTGAAGAGGCTATATAAGGGACTCTCTTTTATTGTTTTAGGGGGATCTCTCTCTCTGATTATCAAAAACAAAACTCTACCTAAATTGAAAGGCATTACTGGGACTTTGAGCTCAGATTGTTGATCATATTTTGTTATTGGAATAAGAAAGCACGTGACTTCTCAGACTTTGTGTTGTGATATCTTTATTGTTGGGGAAACTATTCTTATGTATTTTTCCTTAATATATTTTTTTTTCCTTTAATTCAATAAGTAGAATTAGTGAAAGTAGTCAGGAAGGTGTCCTGAAGTCAACTGTGGAGAGACTTTGTACCCCCACAATTGCCTTTAGTGTGTTTTCTTTTTTGTTTCTATGTAAAGGACCTTAAGATGACTTTGTGCCCTCATTGTCCTTCGTATCTCACTCTTGCGCAATTGAGGTGAAGACTTTGTGCTACATCTCAATCTGCTAGTTATTACATCTTTGGTTACATTTTGCAATTACTACCAGAAAGATTTTTGTGGTATGCTGAATAGTACTTTTGAAAGAAGAGGAGTGCTTTCTGCCCTTATCCCTAAGATTTCTCCTTTGATTTGCATGCATCATCTCTAAAAAAAGAGAAATGGATGGTTTATCCTACCCTTGAGTATTATTTGATGTTTATATATATATATATATATATATATATATATATATATATATATATATATAGGGAACCTCCCCTTGATGAGAGGAGAGATTAGTCCCCTTTTGATGTGGTAAACCTACACATTTGGCTGACCAATCTTCCTACTTTGGATGATCAGACCTATTTTTTTATCAGTACGTTGATTGACAAAATATTCAACCAACACTCTCGTGATTTAGAGATATGTACTTATATGATTCTCTGAATTGTTATCATGATTGTACATAATTACCTAAGTTTCTTTGTTAGACTCTCGGGTTGTACTCTACTTTTATATATGTGCTTATTATAAAATAAAATACATTTTTCTAGTATATCACAGTTGGGATGTTACAAATTTAAACCATCCACTGAGTAAGGAAGAGGAAGGCGATGATTCTCAACACCAAGGAGGACATGGAATTTGAACAAAGGAAAAATCTATTTTCATTGTCAAAGAAAGCCAAGAGGGATTCAAAAAGTCCGAATGAATATAAAAAATGTTTGTATGCCTTTATAGACACAACTCGTGAGGACATGAATGAAATGTACAAAGGTAGGGAGGAGTTAGAGAAGAGACTATTGTAGAGGTAAACCATACAAGCTCCTCTAGAAATTGTTGAAAGTGCACAAAGTGCAACCACAAGGTTATATGATGTTTTGCATGGCATTCAAGTTTCAAGCACTAAAAGTGAAATATAAATAAATAAGGTGCTTAGGTCATGGCACAAATTCAAGAATTTGGAAAAGAGATTGAAATTTTTGAGTCATTACTCTAAGAGCACTACATTTAATTAATTGAATTTGATGTCTAGCCAAGATGTAGCCTGAACACTAAATTATGTTGATATTAAGATAGAAGTTGCCCTAGCTTGGCATTATTAGGTAAAGGCTTTATTAATACACTTTTTGAATCATGATAATCATGTTAAAACATTTAATTATAAATGGGTTTATTGTCTTTTAGACTGGGTAAAATAATTAAATAATAATAATATAGTATTTATTAATACGAGGTAAAAATATCATGAAAGTAAAAAATAAAGTTATGTTTATTTAATAATTACCAAATTTAATTAAATTGGTTATCAGGATGGATGAATCCATTATTTCACAATGGTCACCTCCCTTCTTGAGTATTATAAATAGGGTCTTACCCCTATTGTAAATTCATTCAAACTCGATATATTTTCGGGTGAACAAGAGTTTTGTGAAGGATAGAGAAGAATTGAGATCGAGAGGAATTCTTATTAGAATTGTATTAGTTTCTCAATAATGAATAATATTTTGGTGGATTTTTTACCTCTTTGAAGTTTTCTCATGGTAACTTTGTGTCAAATATTGATTTATGTGCTCCATTTATACTTTGTTAATTATTATACATCCTAGATCTCTTATACATTTAATATTATATTTATGAAATTTGTCATGGAATAAAAGTTATGAATAGGTGTATGTAATTGGCAAGTCATAACAAGCTCCATATTTTTTTCACTTAAGCTTGGTTTGGCTTGGTACGACACAAAAGAAAGAAGAATATTTTCTTTGACTAACTAGAAGGTCTGGGTCAACACTTTGGAGCCTTGGATCTTCATCTAAACATCATTCACGCATTTAGAGATCATAATAATAAAAAATAGCAATCAAAATTCCTTTTGAGATGCCATTATAGGACCCTGTGGCATTGAAAATTTTGAGAAAACATGATTTTTTGCATGAAAATCAATTCTAATTTTTTTGGCTACTTAGTTAGGAATTCTAAGGTTACTTTTAAATTTTTAGACTATGAAAAGGAAAATTCAAACCACTACAAATTTTATCTCTCCTCTATGACACCCTTATGCAAATTATAAAAATTGAGTCAAATTTTAAGCCAAAAAATAGATTTTGAAGGTTCAATTGGCTCTATATTGCAAAAATAGGAGGATTGCAAAAGTTACAAGGCAAATGGAGGTCTGTAGAGGGAGAATTCACTTGTTGATATCTTCATGAAGCACTGTTACAGATATAGATAAGGTTATTGGCTATATAGTTTGATAAAATTATTTTAAAAATACTTTACTTATGTATTTTAATATTTTCCACATATGCAAACCCGGTCCCACCTTCCATGTCTAAGTTTTTTTACAAAAGTTAATTGATTTGTTTTTTAAAATTGCATGCCATATATATATATATATATATATATATATATATATAATAAAAATGTTCAAATATGTATTAGTGTATGTAAACTTTCAAGAAAGTTTATAGAAGGGTTGCTAGTTGTAATTTTGTTAAAATCTTGTAGTTTGAGAGGTATAGTGTTCAAAACTCCTAAAATCAACTTTTTAATTTTAAATTTGATCAAATTTAGTTTAAATTTAATTTAATTTTTGTGTTTTTGTGCCAACTTCTCAAGCATTCAAAACTCTAGTTGACTTGTCAAACTTGTTTCGATATTCAACCTAGTGAATGTTTTGTCAAACATAATCATATAACTTGTTAATCCTTAGGTTTTGGCACCTTTTAGACACATATACATGGTTCATTTTATGTTTTGAAACTTTCTATTATTAATTTTAGAATATTTTTAAAATAATAGTGTTTGAGTGGTTATTTTAAATATGACTCTTTCGACACCTAAATTAGTGCAGCTCTATTTTAAATTTTTATATTATTTGACATCTAAATTATAAAATTAATTATAGTTGCATGTGTGATTAACTATGTTTTATACAATAGTTTGAAAAACTCATTAAAAAAATTAATTTGTTAAATTATTCTTATATAAGTGTATTTTTATGACACTTGTGACACCTTATTTTTCATAATCTTTCATATTTTTATTGTTAATGCTAACATTAAATTGAATAATTATTATCTATTGACGCTTAAATTTTATTTTACTATCAAATAAAGTTAAAATTCACACTAAAAAAATTATTTTAGGCATTTGATTATTATCATGTTTAAAAAGAAGTTATGGTTTCGTCTTATTTTTTCTTAGATAAATCTCAAATGCTTAATGAAAATAACTATAATACGTGTAAAATTCATGTAAAAGCTGAATTTTTGGCTCAAAAATTGTAGAATATTTTTATTGAGACTGAAAATTTTCCTTTTGGATGACATGTAACCCCTGAGCTTACCAATGTATTTCAACAAAAATCACAGAAAGTTATGCCTATTATATTGCAGAGTGTTAAAGATGAATTTTTTCTCCACATTGGTAATCAATAGTCTCTTAGCAATGCTTTAAAACTCCTTGAATCCATGCATGAGGGTTCTCACCTCTAAAACATATTTAATTAATCCTTAAATTACTAACTATACTTTTGAAAAGTGATGAAAAGTTTGTGAATTTTCTTGCTAGAATTAAGAATATTGAAGCTCAATTAAATGGTTGTAATTGTAATTTGATTCCATATCAACTATTCAATTTTATCATTTAATTAAATATTTATAAAAAAAATTAAAAATTATATTTACATTTTAAATTTTAAATATCAAACTGAACAAGATATCCTTGACCTTACCACCTTGTCTACTCTATTGATTCAAAAAGAGTAATTTATAACCAATTTTGATTCCAAAGAGAATGTCACTCGGGGACTTCTAACCTTAAATATTATTTTTGATAACAATAAGAATCATAAATCTAACCCTAATTTTGCTTTTATCTCAAATAGAAATAAAAAAATTGATAATAAGAATCATAAACTTAAATTTAATAAAAATTACAAGTTATGTGATAAATTTGATCATCAAAAAGAAACTTATTATAAAAATAAAGACAGAGTTAATAATAAAACTTCTAAAATTAACAAAAGGAAGAAATATAATCAAAACAAGCAAAAAAATCAAAATCACAATCATAATAACAATCAAGATTCAATTATTATTATTTTATATGACACTTTATTTACTTCAAATGAAAATGAGTAGATTTTAGATAGTGATGCATCACATCTTATGACTTGTTTATCTAATATTTTGTGTGATTCTAGAGATATCACTAAAAAGATCTACTCAAGAGAATTTTTTCAAAGAAATAACTATACAAGGAAAAGCTAAATTTTTAAATGTTGTTGTGAATGATGTTTTCTATATACCTAAGTTTAAAAAGAACTTATTATCTTATTCTCAACTTACTAATGATAATTTCATTGTAACATTACTTAAAGATAGCTAGTCTATTAAAAATCAATCTAGGTCTTTGATTGTTGAAGGTGTTCAAAAGAATGGTTTATACATCTTCTCTCCTGCATGTTTTATTTTATTGCATAGTAAAAATAAATCTCACTTATCACATGAAATAGTATGATATGTTAATTTTAAAAATTTACCTAAAATATCTATAAATAATCTTATTTTTGGATTTCATTCTATCCCATCTCATTATGAAACTTGTGAGAATTGCTTATGTTGTAAGAAACATACTAACTCCTTTCACAAAAATTATGATGTGAATTCCTCATATTTTCTAAAATTGATTCATAATAATGTTATAGGACCTCTTTAAGTTGTATCTTTTAATGATTCTTTATATATTTCTACTTTTATTAATGATTACACTAAAATAATCTGGTCATATTTTATTAAAAATAAATCTAATGTGTTATCTAAATTCAAAGTATTTAAAGTTTTTGTTGAAAATACATCTAATTTTTATATTAAAAGATTAAGAACTGATAATGATGATTAATATGTTAGTAAAAAATTTAATTCTTTTTGCATTAGTTATAGTATTCAAAGGGAATTAACTTCCTATTTTCCTCAACAAAATGATATTACTGAAAGAAAAAACCACACCATCGTAGAAATGGCTAGAAAAATGTTATAATTTATAAATGTTTATAAGTTTTATGGACTAAAACCATGAATATTGTAGTGCATATTCTAAATAGATTCCCTACCAAAATTATGCATCTTTCTAACCTTTTAAAAATGTGATATAGAAATAAACCTAGTGTGACTCATCTTAAAATCTTTGGTAGTCATGATTATGTATTTATTCTTAAATTTAAAAGAAAGAAGCTCGATCCCACTTCTTATTCTTGTATTTATATAAGTTATGCAAGTAAGACAAAATATTCAAAATTTTATGATTCTTCTAAATGCTAGATCATTGAGTATAGGAATGTTCTTATTCTCAAAAAGTTATTTTGTGAGTTCTTTGTAGAAAAATTTTAGTGTTTTTTTGTTGATGAACCTAACTCTCATGTTTCTCCTTATGATAAAATGAATGCATTTGAGGAAGTTGAGCAAGTTTTAAATAACTTAAATTTTTAGGAAACCCTTGAGTTTCATATTCAATGTAAAAGAACTAAATGAATAGAATCCCTAATCCAATCGTCTAATGTTGATAACCTTAATAAATTAAATATAAATCAACATTATTATCATGATTTAATGATTATGTCTGAATTTGAACCTCAATATTTTGAGGAAGCCACTTAAGATGATAGATGCAATGTTTTTATGTAAACTGATGTAGACACCGAAATCGTGTCTACTCCTTGGTCGTTCCTCTCCCCTTGGTCCCCTTCGTCCCCTTCCACTTAACCACTCCTAACCTATGTCTTATTAATTTAAAATAATTATCTTATTTTAAATTAATAATTCTCTCCCCTTGCCATCTCACCCTTGACACCTCACCACCCTAGGATGCCTTTCCTTGGATTCCCTTCATTCCCCCCATGGCCAATATTAAATGCCTAAACCCCATTTCATGACCTATTTCTATCATCTCGCATCTATTTACTCCACCTTCAACCATTTCTCACCCCGACACTTAAACCCGGCAGTTGGGAAAATGGATGAAAGGCTATTTTTAGCCTTTTTACCTACCTTCTAGCCACCGACGTCGGTCAACTGTCGACCGATGTCAACGGTATTGTCGGCATCGATTGCCTTCAAAACTGTGTTTTGCATCCAAAATTTAGATCTGACCTTTCAATCTTCAATCCACCAATCTTCCAGTCTTCCCCGCAAACGTGAACTCTGTTGCATCTTGGCATTCGACCTCTCTCTCTCTCCCTCTCGTACAGCAAACATCACCAGCTATAGGTACTCTGCAGGAATAGCTCCAGACTGTGAGATCAAAGGCATTACAGGTCTGTCAACAGCATCAGCAACAGGTCTCCTTCACTCCTTCAGCAAGCAGGAGATAAGTATTTCTTTGTTTTTCATTTCAATTTTCATTTGAATTCATCTATTAAGCAAAACCACTGCCCAGACCCAACCTGCCCTTCCCTGAGAGGCTGAAAGGCCTTCTCTAATCCCTATCTCCCTGTCACCTTGTCATCTCTCTGGTCCCCTATTCAGACCATATTGTTTGCCTTACAGCCCTGCACAGACCTCCAGACAGGCTCTCTGACTTCCAAAAAGGCTCTCTGACTTTCAAACTGAATCTCAGACCACTCTGCAGATTATAAACCAAACCTGAAACTTGTCCCAGGCCATTACCTCGATCGACCTAGACCATTGCCCCTACCGACGTCGACAGACTAACCGACGTCGGTGACCTTCCTTGACCGACGCCGACAGAACCACCGATGTCGGTGACTGTGCAAGATAGATTGTTGCAAACAGGTACGCATTTGCTTTCATTTCTTTCATTCTATCTTTATCATTTCTATTTCTGACTATATTCTACTTTTTATCAGTGGACTGTCATCCTCCAAGAAGTCTTTGCACTTCTAGGACCAAGCTTTTGCTTGGCAGTCCACTTTTTAGTCATCTAACAACTTCTGTGTTTGAGTCTCCTTCTTCTACAGGTGTCATCCTCCACAACCAAAGAGGAGATCCTACTATCGTCTAAATCTGGTGCACAAGACTTCATCTAGGTAACATCTAACCCTAGACCATTTCTTTTAGTTTCTTATTCCTTTTTGAATGTGAAAGCGAAAATCGTATAGAAACATTCTGGCATGCATGGTGGGACCCTAGGGTCTTCCTTGGATTCTTTTCTTACTTTTTCATATAGGTGAATTAGGTATCTCCTTGCATCTTCTCTTCTATATCTCTTCCAAAAGACACTATCAGCAAAGGTTAAAAAGAATCATTCTTTTTCTTTCCTTTCTTGCATCTTAGACTAGTCAACTCATACTCTTCAACCCTTTCTCAACTTGTTTTCATCCAAACTCACATTTCATTTTGGGCTTAAAATCTTTTGCATTTCATTTCTGCTTGCTTGCATTTTTAGTCCACACATCTAGTAATTAAAAATGCATCATGAATTAAGCGTAGGCCACTCATGTTACACATCCAAATCACTTGCACAAATCAAACATCTTAACTTACCTTAGACAAGGTCCGACTAGGATTTCATCACCAAGCGGATACCTTACCCGTCCCGGCAATCCCACTTGGACTTCACTACTAAGGGGAAAGCCCACTCTGTTCTCTGGCAGAGGATAATCTCTAGGGGAAGTATATACTAGCTAAGCGAGACCAGCTTACCACTGGGCTTGTGAAGTGAGGGGAGCTTTCTCTTTAGCACTAAGCCAAGTATGGAACCTAACACAGACTCTTGAGCACCGAAACTGACCTGAAACCAGCTTTAGACTACCTCTTTTAGGACACATTCTACAAGTCAACTTCTCAAACACATTCATCTAAGGCATAAGCCAACATGATTCTAAAAGTTGATTCTTAGGATTTAACGCTTAGGGTCTGCCTGTCTCCATTCTGTTTTTCTATTCTTATCTAGTTTTTTGAGCTAGTGAGGATGTTTTTTTCTTTCCAAAAACTTTGAAATTTTCTGAGTTTCTGGAAAACACAGTAACCGACATTAGTTTTTTTCACTAACATCGGTAACATTTCTTCACCGACATCAGTTATCTGACCGACATCAGCATCCTATTCCACTGACATCAATTTTTTCAACCGACGTCGGTCACTATCCAAAACTTTTTTCCCAAAACAGCAAGCTTAAAACCCAGCTTTCTTGTTGTCCAACACTCATTCTAGTTTTCTGGGACTAAAAAAACATAGTTTCTGAGACTTGACCTCTTGCCTTGAATGATTTTGACACATAGTCAAACTAGGACTTTTGTTGACCATGCGAGGCAACAACTGCTTCCACCTTCGCCTTCCATAACCAGTCCTCTAATGGAATATCATTCAGAGACCGAACAAACTCCTACCCGACCAACTCCCAATCAACCTTTAATTATCCCCGAAGGGGACCCAAAATTTGAGAGACTCCTTGAACACAACGTCAAGGCTCCCTAATATTATCTCACGAGAAGCCAAATATGAGACTCTTCAGGAAACCCAATTTACGGGATGCCAACCTCCTTAACTGAAGTGGCAACGATATTGACAGCGTCTGCTACCCAACCCATGACCACTCTAGCCTTTGCTTTGACCATCAACTCAACCATGACTAATCTTCAAAGTTTGGCTTCTCCTTCTATCTCTGGGCCCACTTCCATCGGGGTTTCGGCCCCCCATCAACCACAGACTATTCAACAAAATTCTACCCCTTCTCAAAATCTAGTTGTCTCCATCCCACCTACTCTTGCCCCCATCAACACAAGAGTAACTACCTACCCTTCAACCAGTGCTGCCACCCCTCAACCACCTTTGGTGGCCCCTATTTAATTTGTGCCCTCTAACTCCATGGCACAACCACCCTTAGCTTCCACATCTATCCCAATGACTAGTTATCAATATGTTGCACTTATACAAGCATAACCAACTACATCATACGCCTCTTCTAGCACCTTCCAAGCACCTTACAACCTAGGGGGTGCCCCATCTGCCAATCTATTAGCCAATCTCATCAAGATGCTGATGGACAAAATGTCTAGTCTTGAAGCTTCTATTTCTAGTTCAAGCAATGTCCTTTCCTATGACCAAATTTGCAACGAACCCATTCATCCCTCCGTCCCAATCCAACCGTATCCCAGCCAGTGGGAGCTTCCTAATTTTACTCACTTTCAGAGTAAGGAAGACCCACAACAACATCTACGAGCATTTAGACATGCTTGTTATCTTATAGCCCATGACGATGCATTATTGCTATGCACATTTCCCATGTCACTTTCTGGCCCTGCCCTTGATTGGTACAGCTCTCTCACCAGTCATTCTATCTTCTCATTCACTCAACTCACCCAATTATTTCTCGACCATTTTTCTATCAATATCACCAAAAAAGTCTCAATTACAAACCTCTACTCTATCAAATAGTTTGACGACGAATCAATAGTCGATTTTGTCGCCCATTGCAGAGGATTAATCAACTAACTCTCCTTCCCTTTACCTCAACTCAAGCTCATTGAGCTCTTTTCTCAAGCATGTGCCAAGCACATCTCATCCACTTTGTGGGTTTAAACATTTCACACTTTTGACAAAGCTTTCACCATGGCCTAAAAGCTTGAACTCTGTGCTATTGAAAAAAAAAGGTCAAAATGCGTAATACCAATGCAAAAACCGATGACCCTTCTTCTTACAGACCTTCTTCTTTCCATTCCAAGTCCAAAGGAGTGGCCAACACTGTGGTCGTTCGATCACCATCCTCGACAACAACTGACCAATTTCAACCTTCAACGTCCCAAAGCATCACAAAATAATTCCAACAATGGTATATACAGCGTCAGTATACTCCTATGGGAGAACCATATGCTTCCATTTTGGATAAACTTGTCAAGCAGGGGGTCCTCAATCTCCCTCCAATCTGACCACCTCAATTTAACTCTTCAAAAGCCATCCCTACATGGTATAGGGAAAATGACTTTTGTCACTATCACCGTGTCCAAGGCCATGACATCAACAACTGTCGAACCTTCAAAAACATTGTCCAAGACATGATAGACAAGGGTGATCTTGTCTTGGACAACTCGGATGCCCTGCCTAATCAAAACATCAATATCTTCAAATAACCTTTTCTTAACCATCCTCCTAGCCAAAACAATGTCCAGACTATGGCCGATAGCTCCCACGAGCATGATATACGCACGATCAACACAGTCTCACCTCTTGTCCCTGACCAACCTCCTCCACAGGTAGAAGAGCCTTCTTCTCCTGTTAGTTCTCCATCGACCTCTCTTATATTGGAGGATGCTTCGATCATACCAATGCCATTAAGCCCACCTTCATCCTTCTTCCTACCAATGGAGGACCATATCCTTCCTACTCCTCAACCACAAGTAGAGGGCATGATCATCCCTGCCCTCTGCCCTCTTGAGGAGCCACATTCTTCGATTCTTTCTCCACCAAGAGAAGAACCTATCTCTTCACCCACTTCAATCGAGGAAGACCTAGTGACAATTTTCTCTTGTCTTTTGCCTGAGATCGCTACATCTCACTCACCTCCGTCCACATCTGAGCCCAAACCCATGTAGGCATCCATCAAACCAAAAGAGACTAAATCTCTTGACATTTGGCCTATATCAAACCTCACTCACCCACAAGTGAGGGTAGACTCTAACCTTACCTCGCACCATAGTGGCCCTCAAACCAAGCCAAAGAAGGCCACTAAACCACACCGGAGAATTCCTCCCCCACCTTCATCATTACCTTCAATTTTGGGCCTACACCCATCTACTTTAATAGGGGTGCTTCCTACTCCCATACCTCACAGAGGCAAATTGCCTCCATTATCGCCTTTACCCATTAAACATATATTTCCTCCAAAACGATCGATGCCTCCTACAACTCTAAAACAAAATTCATCAACCCCTACTGCAACAAAACACGTAGATCCATTGGCGGGTTCTTATGCCTTGCTGTTACGATAATTGTTGCGGTCTTCTCACATCAATCTTCCACCTCTTAAACCATACCAATCTCTCAGACCAAAACTACCCTGGTTTGACGACACTCAAGTTTGTGCGTATCATCGTACACCTAGGCACAACACTGAGCATATTGTACCCTCAAGGTTGTCATTCGCCAATGCTTGGAGAAAGACACCCTTCTTCTTGACCATATTATCAACAAACCTTTAACATCGCCCCATGCTTCTCAGACCTCCTCACCGTCCCACTTGTCAACTCTCAGATCAAGACCATCTTGGTTCGACAACACTAAATTTTGTCACTATCATCGCACACCGGGACATGACAATGAGCGTTGTTGCGCTCTTAAAGCTATCATTCGTCAACACTGGAAAAAGGATACCCTTCTCATCAAGGATCCTCTTGATTGCCCCTTTGCCAAATCTTTGACACCATCACATGCCTCACGAACATCATCACCTAAATCAGGATCTCAACGCCAGACTATAGTCCCTCCACTGCCTTTAACCCCAATATTCGAAATCAACACAGTTAACTTGACCACCAACCCACCAACCCAAAAGGATGAAGGGAAAAGACATGTTTCTATCCCTTAGACATCCCCATCTACCAAACCTTCACCATAACCAAGACCCAAGATTACTGTCTTGGGCACATCTCGACCAACATCTCCAAAGACAAATCCTGACTCTGTGGTGAAACAACCTCACCACACGACCCCTTTGAAGATGTCTTTGTATGGTCTCATACAAAACTCTCCACAGCATCATCAAACTTTGATCCAAGTCTTACAATCAATGGAGGTCCAGCTTGATGACCCCCAACCATTAGCCCCTTTAATTAAATCATTACCAACCATTGCCTCCATCATCATTCATGATTTTGAGATTCCTGCCTCTAATTAGGCAGGTCAGGATCTCGCCCTCTCAAACTAAGTCTTTCAAACATTCTCCCTAGCAACTAGGAGAATTCGACCTTATTCAAACTATCATGACCTTGACCAAACATCAACCAAACCTTTTAATCATGACCTCAACCGACCTCAACTAAACATTCAACCGACCATTAACCAAGCCTCGACCAAACATTCAACCAAGCCTCGACCAAACAATCGACCAGACATCAATCGACCTAGACCAAACATTCAATTGACCATTGACCAAAACTTGACCAAACATCAAACATTCAACCGACCATTGATCAAGCATCGACCAGACATCAACCAACGAGGGACCTATCATGACCTCAACCAAGCATCAACCAACTTCTTAATCATCTTCACATCCAAACATCAATTAGCACATGACCAATATGGAGTGAAGTAAACAAGGAAAATTTGCTCCTAATTGGCTCGGACCTTTCATCATAATGCACAAGCATGGGCCAGGGACTTATCAGAACTTGAGCCTCTTAAATGCCTTGCATCTGTGACCATTTTACTATTAGTCAAGTACTCGTTCACTTGACATTTAACTTGAGCTCGTCCCTTGAGCAATCCCCATCCTCTTAATCCTCATTCCTTTCAACCCTATTCCCCTTAACAAATCCTATATAACTCTTTTATAAAGTATGGATGCTTTGTCCTAATAAAAGGGAGCCCTTGAACTTCTATAGTCTTGTCCATGACTCAAAATTCTGTCAAAAATTTTTTGATGTCAAAATATCCAAGGTCACAAACTTTAAAGGCAGACTGCTTCCTCGAAGGACAGCTGTACAATCATTGTTGTAGCTAATAGACTACTCCCTCAAAAGATAGCTATTCCAAAGACCTCATATATAAAGTAAAAATATAGACCACTCCCTCGAAATATGGCTATGACTAAATCTTGCTACAAACAGCACTCTTTTAGAAGCTTCCCACATTGATCAGCTTCACAAATGACCATAAAACAAAATGACATCTCTATGTAGACTTCCCGCATTGATCAGTCTGCCCAAAAAAAAAAAAGTGTCATGGACTTGGCTTGTAGTCGTCTCAGGGTCTCCTATAAAAAGGGGCAAAGTTATCCCTACTCAAAAAGGGTTACCCTATCCTCCTATATCATATCACCTGCTCAAGGGACTTCGAGCTCATTTTAATGTCAAAGTGATTCGATTACCTCTCTAACACAACCCATGGTCAACAACGTAATGCATGAATGGGGCTCTCGGTTCTAACAACCCCTATCTATGCTATCATTCTGGTCCTTGTCAATGAAAGGGTGAAGATGCCTTTCACTTTTTGCCCATACACTTTGGTCACATTCAACCACATCATTTGTTAAACCAACTCAACCCAACCCTTTTCAGACCACTCACATGACATAGTCCACTTCACACTAGTTTCTATGGACACCAATACACATGGAAACTATCGACTATACAATTTATGCCAAGCATAAACCATTACTTGCTTAAGCATAAATAGACTCAATTCATTTTTAGCATACATCCATCACGAATATAGAAAATTTTTAGGGATGAAAGAAACCTCAACCAATGTTACAGAATACACCATCACACAATATGAAAAGGATGTAACATCATCTTATCCTCATCATTTCAACACATGACCAAAACTAATCATCGACCACTTTGACTCTTCGTCTGAGCTACATTGGTCTAAGGCCCTAAGACAGGGGCTATATAGGTAGCACTCAGATGACACGACGTCTTCTAGGGTTAGCTCGACCACCCTCATTTGTTCATCTACCTGATGGACAAACCATATTCTACCTTTAACCATGACTTGACCTCGACCAAAGCATTCCATACCTTTGACCCTTCCTCCCTTTTAGGGAGAACTACATTGGCCTGAGGCCCTTCACACAGGGGCTATGTAGGTAGCACTTAGATGACACAACATCTTCTGGGGTTAGCTCGACCACATTCTTTCGTTCGTTCATTCATTCGACCAATTATCTATCTCAGCCTCAACTCGACCAATGACCTTGGAGATCGCGACTATCTCCTACAACCACTTCCAAGATAGCGTTGCTTTGGTTGTTTTTGCATGTATGTTACCCCATGAATGGTTAGCAAAATTGTCTGCAACCCATATTTCGACCCTCACAAGTATAGGATCACAAGTCGGTTGATCCCCACTACTTGTGACATTTTCGTGTTTCCAAGAGCACTTCCTGAGCCCGAGATACCTAGAACACGATGACCATTAGAGCTACAACTTGGATCAAATAACCCAATCAGCTACGACTAATGTTGAGGACTGGTTATTTCAATTTTGGCACTCCTCGACCTTTAATCTGCAATAATTTGACCTGACCATCTCGTGAAGTGGTATACATGCAATCGCAACTTTTGCAACATTCACACTCACACTTTCACCCTATCCATCCACTCTCTGTCAAATTAGCACCCGACTTCAAGTTCCCTTCCTTCAACTCCTGCTTTGAGGGGGAATACCTGATCCCACACCTGGTGCATTTAACTCTTATTTTTGTCTTACAGTTCATTCGAATAACCAACAGGACAAATTCAACTTTATCCCACACCTGGGGCAACCAACTCCTATTTTTGTCTTGCAATTCATCAAAAACAACCAACAAGACAAAAAGGGGCAAATGTAGACACCAAAATTGTGTCTACTCCTTGGTCATTCTTCTCCCCTTGGTCCCCTTCGTCCCCTTCCACTTAACCACTCATAACCTATGTCTTATTAATTTAAAATAATTATCTTATTTTAAATTAATAATTCTCTCCCCTTGCCATCTCACCCTTGACACCTCACCACCCTAGGATGCCTTTCCTTGGATTCCCTTCATTCCCCCCATGGCCAATATTAAATGCCTAAACCCCATTTCATGACCTATTTCTATCATCTCGCATCCATTTACTCCACCTTCGACCATTTCTTACCCTGACACTTAAACTCGGCAATTGGGAAAATGGACGAAAGGCTATTTTTAACTTTTTTACCTGCCTTCCAGCCGCTAACATCGATCAACTATCAACCGATGTCGGTGGTATTGTCGACGTCGGTTGCCTTCAAAACTGTGTTCTGCATCTAGAATTCGGATCCGACCTTTCAATCTTCAATCCGCCAATCTTCCAGTCTTCCTCGTGAACGTGAACTCTCTTGCATCTTGGCATTCAACCTCTCTTTCTCTTCCTCTCATACAGCAAACATCACCAGCTATAGGTACTCTGCAAGAATAGCTCCAAACTGTGAGATCAAAGGCATTGTAGGTCCGTCAACAACATCAGCAACAGGTCTCCTTCACTCCTCCTTCAGCAAACAGGAGATAAGTATTTCTTTGTTTTTCATTTCAATTTTTATTTGAATTCATCTATTAAGCAAAACCACTGCCCAGACCCAACCTGCCCTTCCCTGAGAGGCTGAAAGGCCTTCTCTAATCCCTATCTCCCTGTCACCCTGTCCTCTCTCTGGTCCCCTATTCAGACCATATTTTCTGCCTTACAGCCCTGCATAGACCTCCAGACAGGCTCTCTGACCTCCAAACAGGCTCTCTGACTTTCAAACAGAATCTCAAACCACTCTACGGATTATAAACCAGACCTAAAACTTGTCCAAGGCCATTACCCTGACCGACTTAGACCATTGCCCCTACCGACATCGGTAGACTAACTGACGTCGGCGACCTTCCTTGACCGACGTCGACAAAACCACCGACGTCGGTGACTGTGCAAGATAGATTGTTGTAAACAGGTACGCATTTGCTTTCATTTCTTTCATTCTATTTTTATCATTTCTATTTTTGACTATATTCTGCTTTTTATCAGTGGACTGTCATCCTCCAAGAAGTCTTTGCACTTCTAAGACCAAGCGTTTGCTTGGCAGTCCACTTTCTAGTCATCTAACAACTTCTGTGTTTGAGTCTTCTTCTTCTACAGGTGTCATCCTCCACAACCAAATAGGAGTTCCTGCTATCGTCTGAATCCGGTGCGCAAGACTTCATCCGGGTAACATCTAACCCTAGACCATTTCTTTTAGTTTCTTATTCCTTTCTGAATGTGAAAGCAAAAATCGTATAGAAACAGCTGAATATAATGTCTTAATTAAAAATTAGACTTTAAATTTCATCCCTCCTCTGTCCAAAAGACATATTGTCAGTTGTAAGTGGATTTATATGATTAAATATAGTTCAAGTGGTAAAATTAATAAGTTTAAATCTATATTAGTTACTCACAGATTTATTCAAAATTCTAGGATTGATTATGTTAAAACTTTTGCTCATGTATCAAAAATGAGTAATGTGAAATTATTTATTATTCTTACAATCCAAAATAGTTGGGTTATCTACCAAATTGATGTTAATAATACTTTTTTAAATAGTGATTTAAAAGAAAAAATTTATGACTCAACCTAAAGGTTTCACTGGCCCTAATAAAGAACATTATGTATGCAAGTTTTAAAAAAAAATTGTGTGGTCTAAAACAAGCTCTTCGAGCATGATATTCTAAGATTACTTTTTTTTTCAAAGAGTTAAGTTTTTCTAATTGTGACTCTGATAATGATCTTTTTTTTTTAATTAAAAATGGTCATTTAGTCTTAATTATTTTATATGTTGATAATCTTTTGATTACTAGCAATCTAACTAGTTTAATTCATAAATATAAAGATAAATTAGGTTAGATGATTGAAATGATTGATTTATACATTTTACATCATTTTTTTAAAATTATTATATTTCAACATAAAAAATCAATTATTGTATCACAATATTAGTATGCACATAATCTTCTTGTTAATTTTAACATGATTGATTGTAAATTTTCTTGTATTCCTATTGAAGTTAGTATTAAACTTGATCCAAAACTTACATGTAAAAAAGCTAACCCTACTTTATATAAATAAATTTTGATAGTTCGATTTATCTAACCATTACTAGATCAGATATTTCATATATTATTGACATTGCTTCTAGATTTATGCAGGATCCATATTTAGATTATTGAAAATTAGCTAAATGTATTATTCGTTATATCAAAGAAACAATTAATTTTGATTTATTTTATTCATCCATTAAAAATGTTATTTTTTATGGTCATTGTGATGTTAATCATGATGGTAATACTATATATCACAAATCTAGTTTTGGATATGTGTTTAAGTTTGGTGCAGGTACTATCATTTGGAGCATTAAGAAGCAACCTATTGTCTCTATCTTTTCTACAGAAGAAGAGTACAAAAATGTTATGAAAGTTGTTAAAGAAGCCATGTGACTATAAAATATGTTGGGAGAACTTCATTTGGATGTTTCTCATAGTACCATCCTTCATTGTGATTGTCGAAATTGTATAATTATATTAAAAAATATATTGTATCACTAAATAACTAAATATATTGAAGTTCATGTAAATTTTATCCGAGAGAAAGTCCTCAATGGTGATATAGATCTGTAATTTTATCTCACAGATGAATAAGTAGTAGATATCTTCATAAAATCACTTGATGCTATCAATTTTTTTTAGTTTCATGTAATGTTAGGTCTTTCAAAAAAATTATTGAGGAAGAGTGTATGATAATGTCACTATCTAATAGCCATGTGTTTTTTTCCTTTTATTTATACTTCTCATTTTAAATCATTGTAAATTTTATGTGAAAGTTATGTAATTGTAAACTTTGTATGGAAGTCTTATTTTTGTACCCTAATACATTTAAAAGCATATATTAAAATAAAGGTATTTATGTTATAGAAAGATCCAAATGTGCTTATTAATTATTCATGAAAAATTATGATATATAATCTCATGATCATACTAGTCTAAACTTATTTTCAAGTAGTTTTTGGATTACAATTTCTTTTGTTTTAAAAGGTGATATTTATAATTTGAAAGTTTTTAAATCTTTCAATTATGTACATAATATAATTTTTTTTTCAAGTTGACTATGACATTTATCCCCATTTAATATTAAGGGACAATATTAAAATATTTAATTATAAGTGGGCTTGATGTCCCTTAACCTTGGTAAAATAATCAAATAATAATTTATTATTTATTAACATGAGATAAAAATCTCATAAAAGTGAAGTTATATTTATTTAACAATTATCAAATTTAATTAAATGGGTTATTGAGATGGATGGACTCATTATTTCACAATGGTCACCTCCTTTCTTGAATATTATAAATAGAGTTTTATTGAAAGAATTCATATATAGATATATGAAACAATACACAAAAGATCTAGAAGTGTAAATAAATAGCAAAGCATATGAAACACAGATCAATTGAATAATATGACACAGAGATTAGGCAAAAAAATCTCTAATGAAATTAAAAAAACTCACAGTGATTATTCATATAATTGAAAAAACAATAATCCTAATTCAAAACTTCTCCCTTCTCACTTCTTCATAGAACGACCTTTACTAAACTATTTTGTTCACTTAAGATATTTGTAATTTCTCAAGACCAAATTAATTTATAATAGGGATAAAACCCTATTTATAAAATTCATGAGCGGTGTTGATCATTGTGAAATAACAAGTTCATTCATCCTGAAATCATATTTAATAAATTTTGTTTAGAATTAAATAATTATAATAATATTATTTATTTAACTAAGATTTTTATCTTAGGTTAATAAATAACATATTATTCATTATTTAATTAATACCAAGGTGAGCTAAGGGCTAATAAAACATCATTTAGTCATTAAATATTCTAACACTCTCTTTTGATGCTAAGTAGAGATAAATATCATAATCACTTAAAAAATGAATTATACTATGTACATAATTGAAGGATTTAAAAATCTTCATCATGTCAAACATCATATTTTGAAATAAAAAATTATAATCCATAAACTATTTAAGAGTAAGTTTAAGCTAAAATGATCGTGAGACTATATCTCACAATGTTTCGTGAATAATCACTAAGCATATTTGAAACTTTTTATAATACAAAGATCTCTATTACAAAGTATGTTTTTCATGTATTGGGATACAAAATTAAAAATTTCACATAAAGTTTACTTAAATCACATAACATCCATATGGAGTTTAAAATGCTTTACAATGAGAAGAAATATAAGAAAAGAAAATAAACACATGGTTGTTAGGAAGTGGCATTGTCATGCACACTCTCCCTCAATGACCACTTTGAGAGGCCTAACATTACATGAAACTAATAAAAATTGATATCACCAAGTGATTTTGTGAATATATTTGTCACTTATTTATCCATAAAATATAACTACAGATTAATATCACTATTGAGAACTTTCTCTCAGATGAAATGGACATGAACTTTAATGTTTAGTTTTTTGGTATTGCACTAGATTTTTTTCTAGAGATATACAACTTTGGTTATCACAATGAAAGATGATACTTTGATAAACATCCAAATGAGGCTTTCTCAATAGCTTTCATAGCCACATGAATTTTTTTTTTAAATTATATTTTACTTCTATAAAAGAGAGAGAGATAGAAGGTTGCTTCTTGTTGCTCCAAGTGATAGCACCTACACCAAACATAAATGAATATCTAAAAATAGATTTGTGATCTGAAGTATCATTAACATGGTTAGCATCATAATAACTATATAAATTAGGATTATCAATAAAAGAATAAAATAAATCATAGTTTACAATTCTTTTGATATATTTGAATATTCTCTTTGCAGATTTTCAATGATCTAAATAAAGATCTTATATAAATCTAGAAGTAACACTAACAGCATATGAAATATCTGACCTAATAATGATTAGATAAATTAAATGTTTAATAAATTTTTAATCTAAAGTAAGGTCAATTTTTTCACATGCAATATTAAGATCAATTTTAATACCAACTTTAATATGAGTAAAAGTAGATTTACAATTATGTTAGGGTGTGGAGCTAAAAGCTTCAACTTGTTGCAGACAAAGAAAAGGTGGTTGCTGAAGATCTAGAAGAATCAGCGTCGATAGCATGACCGACGTCAGTCATTATCAGTGCAGAAGGCAACCGGCGACGGTAGAAAGTTGGCTGACATCGGCAGCACCAGGCAAGCAGAGACGGACGTCGATCGCCTGTGTGTTCCAGAACTATTCGTTGCACGAATAGTTAGTTGAGTGAACGAAGTGTTTGCATGTAAAGACCAGTTAGAGTCTTGAGCTGCATGGATAATTATTCTAAATTAAGAGTCTAAGTTATTGTTTAAGTCTGGGATCTATTTATAGACCCATTGGCATGTATTGTAAAGTATGAGCTGATAAGGAAGGCAAGGAAGATCCTTCCATTGTAAGATCATTGAGTTGTAGGTTGTTGCAAGCTCATAGGAGATCTATATGTGTGAGTATGGTCTGTTGAATTATAGGTTGCAGATTTATGGGAGATCAACTTGAATTATTATAGAGTGCTTGGTGTACTGGCAGGGTTATTACTGACTGGTTGGAGAGGTGAACACTAATTCTGTGTGTGAGTTGTGTGTTAGGACCGTTTTTGGTAGGAGAGTGTTTTGAAGAAAAATTACTGTACACTTGAGGTGTAGCGAACCTCAATAAGGTGGAAGAGTGTGGCGGCTCTTTATTGTATTTTTTTTGTACAAGTGTTAATACAAGATAGTGTATTGTCTCTCATATTTTGTGCTATTTGTGAATTCTAGTTACTTGTGCTTCTGGTTATTTCCACATATTTAATTGCTTATATTTGGTAATCATATTGTGCTCTTTCTGAGGAGCAAGATTCTAACAAGTGGGATCAAAATAGGTGTGTTTGTTCTTGGATTCCCCAACAACTGGTATCAGAGCTTTTAGGTTGGGATACTAACAGATTGGATTAGATCTGGTTAGTGTGTTTTGATTACAGGTTACTCACAAGGTTTCTATTTGAGTGAGAGTTGAGCAATGGTAGAAGACAGTAAGCTACGAATGGAGAAGTTTAATGGCAAGAACTACCAATTATGGATGATGCAAATTGAGGATTATCTGTATCAGAAAGATTTGTACTTACCGTTGGGTGGGGTTGATTGCAAACCCTGAGATATGAAGGATGAAGAATGGGAGGTTCTTGATCGAAAGGCTCTAGGATCTATAAGATTGAATCTTGCATCATCTGTGATTTCTAGCTTATCACAGTGTAAGACAACAGTGGAGTTGATGGAATCTTTGGCAAATTTATATGAAAAACCCTCAGCTTCGAATAAGGTATTTATTATGAAGCGTTTATTTAATTTGCAAATGTTGGATGGTGGATCTGTACATAGTCATCTTAGTGATTTCCATGGTTTGGTAAACCAGTTAAGTTCAATAAATATTGTTTTTGATGATAAAATTAGAGCTCTCTTAATCTTGTGTTCATTACCTGAAAGTTGGAAGAGTTTGGTAATGGCAGTTTCTAATACTGTGTCTGCTTCAAAAGTCTTAAAAGTGGATGATGTTGTGAGTGTGATCTTGAATGAAGAGATACGCAGAAAAAGCACAGGTGAATCATCAAGAAATGTTTTGAGTGTTGAAGGCAGAGGAAGGCAAAGAGAGAAGATAGAGCGTGGGAGATTAAGGTCCAAGATAGGCAGGAGATCGAAGTCCAGGTATGGCAAAATAACCTGCTAGAAATGTGGAAAGCAAGGGCACTTAAAGAGAGATTGCAGATCGGGTGAAGATCAGCATGAAGGACATGAAGAAGTAGATGTTGCGGATTACATTGCACAAGATGCTCTGGTATGTTCTTTGGATAAAGTAGAATCTTGGGTTTTATATTCTGGTGCCTCTTTTCATGCATCCCCAAATAGGGAATTTTTTTATGAGTATGTCTAAGGAGACTTTGGAGAAATTTTTTTAGGGGATGGTAAGCCTTGTCAAATGGTTGGAAAAGGGAAAGTGAAGTTGAAATTGCAGACAAGTAACACATGGGTGTTAAAGGAGGTCATCCATGTCCCAGTTCTAGAGCAGAATTTGATTTCTGTAAGAAGTTTGGGTGATGAGGGTTGCACAGTAACTCTCACAGTAGACTCTTGAAAGGTTACCAAGGGTGCAATTGTTGTAGCTAGAGGTAAGAAAGTAGGTACGCTTTATCTATCTACTTGTATTACTGATTCTCTTTCTGGGTTATCTACTTCAGCTGTAGATTCGAAGATGTGGCTTAATAGGCTTGGTCACATGAATAAGAAAGAGATGCATGTTCTTGAGTCAAAGGGTATGCTTTCAGATTTGGAAGGCATGGATCGTGATTTCTGTATGTAGAAGAAGAAGGTTACGTTTCTTGAGGAATCTGATGTTCATGACAAGAGCAGGAAAGCCTTGGTTTTCAAGGAGAAGGTGACGGATAGAGTTCAACACAAGGGGTAGAAAAATTCTGAGCAGAGCAAGGGTGTTTTGGACAAGGGTTTGATCAAAAAAGAGCTCGCGGGAAAAAGTCAATTCTCACTAGAAAAACACAGAGATCGATGTCGACAAGAAAACTGACGTCGGCATCCAGACAGGGACCGACGTCGGCTATGTGCAGCCTGACATCGGTGACTCAGGGCAGATAATTATCAGCGTCAGCCAGGGGGAACTGACGTCGATAAGGAGGCAGTCACAGGGAACTGACATCGATCGGGTGCAGACTGAGATGTGATCGGCATCGGTCACTGAGACAAATTTTGGGTGGATAGCAATCTGTCAAGGAGTCTCAAGCACCCATATGGAGGACTTAAAGGGTATGTAAGCCTCAAATTCATCATTTCCCTTCTTTACACTACTTGTTGCTCACTTATGGTATAGAACCAGGAAGTTGTTGAAGAAGCAGAATAGGTAGATCCAGGGAACAGTGGGAGCTTGGCATGAATGAGGATGCGATTCCTTAGAGGAGAACCAAATAGATGTTTTTGGTGGAGTTGCCAACTGGAAGGAAGCAATGAGAGACGAATGGATGTTCAAGATGAAGAAGAGCGAAAATGGACACGTGAGATGGAAGATCAGGGTATATGGGCTTGTATAAGCTGCAAGGCAATGGAGGTTTGATCATTGTGTTTCTCTTTACCAGGTTGGATAATATTAGCTACATTATCCTATTACTGTATGATGTGCTTGTTGGAGGGTTACATATACAGGGTATTGCTGAACTAAAGGTAAAGCTAGTTTAGAGGGATGTCATGAGGAATCTAGGAGCAGCAAGATTCTTTGGCATGAGTGTGTTTTAGAGACATGGAAGGTCATATGTTGACTTTGTTTCAGGATGATTGTGTGAGACTGGTTAGCACGTTGATGGTTGGACAGTTCACAAAACAGGTTCTTGATTCACATAATGAGGTTAGGTGCATGGTATGTACTAAACCTGAGTTTTTCCAAGCAGTGGGAGTTGTCACAAGTTTGGAGCCAATCCAGGAAAGAAGCATTAGAGGGCAGTTCAGTAGATTCTTAGAGAGACCAGCATCAGGTGCACATGCTATGTAGGTTCAAGTTATTTTTGACATGGTTTGTAGATGTGGATGTGGCAGGTGATTTGGATGACAGGTTTTGCACTACAGGTATTTGTGGTGGTTGGTCTTCAAGAGTGATCTTGAGGAGGAATACAGAGCCAAGGGAACAAACTAGACAAAGTACAGGTACAAGTATAATTGCAGCTATTTATCTCCAAGTGGGAGATTGTTAGGGTGTGGAGCTAAAAGCTTCAACTTGTTGCAAACAAAGAAAAGGTGGTTGTTGAAGATCCAAAAGAATCGACGTCGACAGCATGACCGATGTCGATCATTATTAGTGCAGAAGGCAACTGGCGACGACAAGAAGTCGATCGACGTCGGTAGCACCAGACAAGCAAGGACTGACGTCGATCGCCTGTGTGTTCCAAAACTGTTCGTTGCATGAACAGTTAGTTGAGTGAACGAAGTGTTTGCATGTAAAGACTAGTTAGAGTCTTGAGCTGCGTGGATAATTATTCTAAATTAAGAGTCTAAGTTATTGTTTAAGTCTGGGATCTATTTATAGACCCATTGGCATGTATTGTAAAGTATGAGCTGATAAAGAAGGCAAGGAAGATCCTTCCATTGTAAGATCATTGAGTTGCAGGTTGTTGCAAGCTCATAGGAGATCTACATGTGTGAGTATGGTCTGTTGAATTGCAGGTTGCAGATTCATGGGAGATCAACTTGAAGTACTATAGAGTGTTTGGTGTACTGGCAGGGTTATTACTGACTGGTTGGAGATGTGAACACCAATTCTGTGTGTGAGTTGTGTGTTGAGACCGTTTTTGTTAGGAGAGTGTTTTGAAGAAGAATTACTGTACACTTGAGGTGTAGCGAACCTCTGTAAGGTGGAAGAGTGTGGCGGCTCTTTATTGTATTCTTTTTGTACAAGTGTTAATACAAGATAGTGTATTGTCTCTCATATTCTATGTTATTTGTGAATTCTAGTTACTTGTGCTTCTGGTTATTTCCACATTTAATTGCTTATATTTGGTAATCATATTGTGCTCTTTTCGAGGAGCAAGATCCTAACAAGTGGGATCATAATAGGTGTGTTTGTTCTTGGATTCTCTAGCAAATCAAGCATGTTAAACTTAACAAAAAGACTATGTACATACTAATATTATGATACAACAATTAAATTTTTATTTTAAAATGTATTCATTCTTAAAAAATAATGTAGAATGTCTAAATCAATCATTTCAAATATTTGAATTAATTTATCCTTATATTTATAAATTAAACTAGTTAGATCGTTAGTAATTAATAAATCATCAACATATAATATAATTAAAATTAAATTACCATTTTTAAATTTAACAAAGATATCCCAGAGGAAATATCTCACTTGGGAGAATCTTCGCAAACGGGGGTTTCAGGGACTATCCATTTGTTTTCTTTATTGGTGCAGTGAAGAATGTTCTTCCCACTTGTTCTTTCAATGCCCTTTTTCTTGTGAGATTTGGCACAGATGGTGGGAGGCTTGGCATCATGGTTGCATTCATGCTTCCTCTCTTATTGAGTTTTGGGAGAGCCTGGGCAGGCCTCCTGTGAAGACGCCTTTTCTTTTAGGTGGCCTGGAGCATTGGGCCTATTTTCATTCTTTGGAACCTTTGGCTGGAATGGAACCACAACGTTTTTTGTGACTTCAGATTAGATAGTGGTCAACTGTGGATGAAGATTATCAGTAGACTTTAGGAGACTATTTCTGCTAAATGTGATTTGTCTGAAAGTATTGATCCTGGAGATGTTGCAGTTGTGCAGGATCTGAGCCTGGGTGTTAATAGTAGGGGTTGCACTGCTGGCATTATGCCCCATTGTGTCAAGAAATGGGTCTGTCATGATGGGAAGTGGGTGCCTCCTCCAGATGGGGTACTGAAGATTAATACTGATGGATCTTCTCGTGGAAATCTTAGGCATGCAGATATTGGGGGTATTGGTAGAAGTAAAGATGGGGATGTTGTTTTTTGCTTCTCTGTCTAGAAAGGGCATTACTCTAATAACTTGATGGAGGCCCTTGCTATTAAGATTAATGTTGAGCGGGGTTGCTCTCTTGGCTGGAGGAGGATTATCTATGAGTCTGAATCTCAAATTTTTATGGATATGTTGAACAACTAGAGATTGGATGGTGTTAGTTGGCATTTAGCTTCGATGGTCAGACAAATTTTAAGTGTTTGCACCTCCTTGGAATCTGTCTCTTTCTGTCATATCCCTAGAGAATGGAATAGCATGGCTGATTGCTTGGTGAAGTGGGCCTCAGAAAAAGGGGATGGTTGGGATATCAGTGATAGGAACGAGTTACCTTCTAATTATCTAGGGATTTTGGAGAGAGTTTTGTTGAAAGATAGAACTATGTAGTGTTGTTGTTTAGTTTGTTGGTGGTTCTCCTTTTTATTGAGCTTGTGGCTCTTGCCTTGTATCTCATTTTGGATTGAATAAAAAAAATTCCCCTTTTTTTTTAAATAAAAAATTTAACAAAGATATCGTTATCAAATTAACAATTGAAAAAACCTAATTCTTTGAAAAAAGAAGTAATTTTAGAATACCAAGTTTGAGGAGTTTATTTTAAACTATACAAAGATTTATTTAACTTACAGACATAATGTTCTTTATTAGGGTCATTGAAACCTTTAGGTTGAGTCACATAGATTTTTTATTCTAAATCACCATTTAAAATGTATTTTTGACATCCATTTGGTAGATAACTCAATCATTTTTAATTGTAAGAGCAATAAGAAGTTTAACAGTACTCATTTTTGTTACAAGAGCAAAAAAATTAACATAATCAATCTTAATTTTTTAAATAAACTCACGAGCAACTAATCTAGCTTTAAACTTGTCAATTTTACCAATTGAATTATATTTGACCTTATAAAGCCACCTACAACTAATAATATATCTTTTAGTCATAGAAGAGATGATTCCAAATTTGATTTTTAATTAAGGCATTATATTCGACTCACATAGCAATATTGTTTCTATCATTTTGAGTGGTTTTTTCAGATGATTGAAGTTCACAATTATACATTGTCATTAATACATGATAAAAATGTTGATTTATAGTTAATTTATTAATATTATCAATATTAGAAGATTGAATTAGGGATTCGATCTTTTTAGATCTTTTAGATTGAACATGAAACTTAGGGGGTTCATCAAACTTTAAAATATTCAAAACTGGACAAACTTCTTTAAGAAAATCTATTTCATCACAAGGAAAAATATAAAAGTCAAGTTCATCAATAGAGGAACACTAAGGAGGTTCCATAAAAGGATCACAAAAAGATTTTTCAAGAATAAGAATATTCTTATTCTCAATTATCTAACATGTAAAAATATCATACACTCTTACACCTTTTATCTTACCTCCATAACTTATAAAAATATAAGAATAGGAAGTGGAATCGAGCTTCTTTATTTTAGCTTTAAGATTAAAGATAGAAGAAGGACTACTAAAAATCCTAAGATAAGCTACACTAGGTTTATTTTTAGTACATATTTTTAAAGGGATAGAAAAATGCAAAACTTTGATAGAGACTCTATTTAGAATATGCATAGTGGTATTCATGGCTTCGGTCCATAAGAACTTTTGAACATTTGTATATTACAATATTGTTCTAACCATTTTTATGATGGTGCAGTTTTTTTTTTCAATAATACCATTTTGCAAAGGAGAATAGGAAGTTGTTAGTTCCCTTTGAATAACACAACTAATATAAAAAGAATCAAACTCTTTACTAATATATTCACTATCATAATCCATTCTTAATTTTTTAATTAAAAAATCAAATGTATTTTCAACTCTAGTTTTAAATTCTTTGGATTTAGAAAACACATTAAAAAAAAATTAATGAAAAAAGATCAGATTATTTTAGTGTTATCATCAATAACAGTAACATAATACAAAAAAATATTAAGAGATACAATTTGAAAAAGTTCTACAATATCACTACGAATCAACTCTAAAGGATGTGAGGAATTCACATCATGATTCTTGTGAAAGGGGTTACTATGTTGCTTACCACGTAAGTAGTTCTCACAAGTTTCATGATGAAATGGGATAGAATAAATTCCAACAACAAGATTATTTTTAGACATACCATATAAACTTATAAAATTACATAATCTTTCATGTCATAATTAAGATGCATTCTTACTATGTGATGAAACAAACTATGAGAAGAAGAAGAAGAAGAAGAAAAATATATATATATATATATAAACCATTCTTTTGAACATCTTCAATAATCAAGAAACTAGAATGATATTTAATGGACTAACTATCTTTAAGTAATGTTATAATAAAATTATCATTTATAATTTGAGAACAAGATAACAAATTATTTTTAAGTTTAGGTATATAAAAAACATCAATTATAATAATATTTAAAAACATTAATTTTCTCTATTTAGTTGCTTTTAAAAAAGAATTATCTTTTAAATAAATTATTTTAAAGATATCTCTAGAATCACACAAAATATCAAATAAACATGTCATATGATGTGATTCATCGCTATATAAAATGCACTCATTTTTATTTGAAGTAAATAAAGTAACGGATAAACCAATAACATTTGAATCAAGATTGTTATCTTGATTAAGATTTTGATTATTTTTCTTGTTTTGATTAAATTTCTTTCCTTTATTTTTTTAGAAGATTGATTGTTAATTATATCCTTATATTAATAATAATTTTCTCTTCTATAACTAAATTTACCACATAGATTGTAATTTCTATTAAACTTAGGTGTATGATTCTTATTATTAGATTTTTTATTCATGTGTTTACTTTTAGCAAAATTAGGATTAAAATTCTAGCTTTTAGTGTTATCACAAATATTATCTAGAATCAAAATTGGTCATAACTTATTTTTTTTAAATTAGGAGAGTAGATAAAGTGGTAAGATCAGAGATATGTTATTCAATTTGATATTTAGAATTCAAAATTGAAATGAAATTTTTATTTTCATGAATATTTAACTGAATGATTTTTCAATTCAATGCTAAATAAAGTAAAAAATTTGTGAAAAATTATGACAAAATATAGTGTCATAAGTGTCACAAAAATACACTAAAAAATAATAATTTAACAAATAATTTTTTTTTAAATGAATTTTTGAACTATTTTTCAAAATAAAATAAATTTAACATGCAACTACATTTAATTACACAATTTAGATGTCAAACAATGCAAAATAAATGAAATAAAGTTGTATTAATCTAAGTGTCAAAAGAGTCACACTTAAAATGATCACTTAAACACTATTATTATAAAAGTGTAAAATTTTTAATAAGAGGTTTCAAAACAAAAAATAGACCACTTCAATACATTTGAAACATGTCAAAACTTAGAGATTGACTGTTTATATGAGTATATTTGTCAAAACATTATTCACTAAGTCGAAAGTTGAAGAATTAGATGACATGTCAGGGGTTTAACACGTGAGAAAAGTTGGCATGTGAACCAAAAAATTGATTTCAAATTAAATTTAATTTAAAAAAATGTTTTGACCAAATCAAAAAAAATGATTTAAGAGGTTTTGAACTTGGGACCTCCTTAGTTGTAAGATTTAGCAAAAAAATAAACCACCAACTCTTCTAGAAAGCTTTTCAAAACAACACATGCACTAATCTATATTTAGACCTTTTTTATCTAATTTTTTAAATATATATATATATAAATAAATATATTATGTGCATGTAAATAGCATAAGTGGAAAAAAAAAATTAGTAATTCTTTCTTTTTCCAAGGTGGGACCCGGGGTTTGGAAAAGAGAAATTAATATATAGTTTATTTTTTAAATACTTTTCCAAAACTATATGAATTTAAAAAAACATATAGCTTCATAATGACTCTCTTGTAGGTGAATAAATTATCACAAAAAAATTGAATGGGCTTTTAGAGACCTCTAAAATTTGTCAATCCTCTTAATTTTTTTATTGAAGATGAAGGAAACTTAAAAAATAAATTTTTGTTGAGGAAAGAATTTTTACTAGCTCTCAAGTTTCATAATGGTGCCCCATATAGATAAAAAATTACATGTTTTTTATAAAGTCTTCTTAGGGTTTAAAAAAAAATTAATCTTCTTTAATATGCATAATATTACTATTTAGCAACAACTAGACCTAAAAATGATTGAAAAAAATTATTTTTGAATTTCTTTACCAGGATGGGCCATACACCAGGCCAATGGTATCCCAAGTTTTAAATAAAACTATTTGAATAAATTAATATATCAAATATTTATATTTAATTAATTATAATTTGTTTGTCAATCTTTTATATTCCACAGACTCTAATATCATGAAAGAATTCATATACAAATATATGAAATGATACAAGGAGATCTAGAAGTGTAAATGAATAGAAAAGCATCTGAGACATATCAATTGAACAATGTAACACAAATATTAGTTGGAAAAACCTCCAATGAAGGTTAAAAACCCACAATGATTATTCATGTAATTAAGAAATCAATAACCCCAATACAAAACTTCTTCCTTATCGCTTTTTCACAAAATGGCCTTCACAAAATCTTTTGTTCACCTGAGATATTTGTAATTCCTCAAAATCGAATGAATTTACAATAGAGATAAAACCTTACTTATAAAATTCATGAGAGGAGGTGATCATTGTGAAATAACTGGTCCATCTATCCCGAAATTATATTTAATAAAATTTCATAAGAATTAAATAATTATAATATTATTATTTATTTAACAGAGGTTTTTATCTTGGGTTAATAAATAATATATTATTCATTATTTAATTAACACCAAGGTGAGCTAAGGGCTAATGAAACACCACTTAGTTATTAAATGTTCTAACATTTACCCTTATTATAAATTCATTCGAACTCGATATATTTTTTGAGTGAACAAGATTTTTGTGAAGGACAAAGAAGAAGTGAGATCAAGAGGAATTTGTACTAGTTTCTTAATAATAAATAATATTTTGTTGGGTTTTTTTACCTCTTTGAGGTTTTCCTATGGTAACTTTGTGTTAAACATTTATTTGTGTGCTCCATTTCTATTTTTTTAATTATTATACATCCTAGATCTCCTATGAATTTCATATTATGTTTATGAAATTTATTAAATCAAGCATTGGTAATTTTTGGTGACATGAGACTCACGGAAGTAATCACTCTCATAGACAAGCTAGTCAATAGACCAAATTTTGAAAACCTCCTTAAATTAGTAGAAAAAAGTTTCAAGGAAGAAGTAGAGGGTACCTTGTATAAAACCAATGATGAAGTTCTATAGTTGATAAGTTTTACAAAAGACAGATTAACTAGAATAGAGACTTTGGGAGCAGAGTTTAAGGGTATAGAAGTAGAACATTCAAAGTTGATGGTTGAACCCATCAAGATTTTGAAGGCTTCTCTAATCAATTTTGGTATTATCAATAAGGAGTTTGAAGCATCCCACTCTTTATTCAAAGAACTTAAGGCAATAAAAATATATTCTAAATCATTATCAAGTACATAGCCAACTTTCAATGTTTCCATGTCAACACAAGGTCCCCAATTTCTAGGATTTATTGTCATGCAGACTCCCACAAACTTAGTTTTGATCCCATAAAGAACCACGGTTACAACTCTAGATTATCCAAAAATTACTCTAATGTCCTCTTTAGTTAGTAGTGCCACATTAACATTATGATAAATATCAATATGTATTGGCATATTCCAATTAAGTTTTAACGTTAGTTCCTAACTTAGGTCCATTACATGCATATATTATATTTATAGTTGGTGACTCTATTTTGAGAAATCATTGTTGTACATGCATGCTTTACATGAGATTAGCATATAATTTTATGAAAAGCTATGTAAATTTATATTGTGCTTGAGAGATGAATCTTTTTCCATCCCAAGCCTATTTATATTTGTATCCTTTTTTTCCAAATGGAGGAGAATTTTGACTATTCTAATTAATAATAAATTCTAAGACATTCTATTTGACTTGATCTTTATGTGCAAATCTTGATTCTCTTCTAATTTTGTGGACTGTGTGAGACGTGTTGTCATTTTGGTATCTTAGTTATTTGATTTTATATGAGTTATCTTATTTAATATAGTTATTTATATTAAGCTACAACTAATTTTAATGCTTTTTGCATGCTAATTATAATCCCCCTTTGTAGATGTGCAATAACAATCTAGCAAACATGACAATCTTTAAATTATACATGTTTTAATTTTTGGTTCCCTTTGACTCATTATTGTGTTTGATTATATGTGTGTTATAGCTTGTAGTAAACATTAGTTTTTTGATTTCTTGTCATACCTTAGTTCAAGTGCTAGTCTTGAAAGGTTTTCATCTTGTGTGGTCCACAAGCCTTCTTTTTTACCTTTCATTTTCCTCTTTTTCAATTTTTTTTGAAGTCATGCCCACCTTAGTTAAAACCATCATACTTCCATCCACTTCAAGTAGATCTAGGTTCACCCATAGCCAACCTATCCATGGTAGATAATATGTATTACTCACCACTATTCCACCAATAGATTGTTATAAAATTGAATGCCTTGTAACTCATGCCTTAGATTGAATTCTTTCACCAATCCTAAAATGTTAGAGGCTACCTTGTAGGAATTATGGGGTGTGTATAAAATACACATCAATAGTTACTATTCCATAGGTGGATCAACATCTAAGACCTTTTCTTTTGACATCAATGCCTCATAACAAATCTAAATTTTTTTCAAACTAAAGGTAGTTGTGTAGTGTATCATTGCATGTTTTTACTTTCACTTTGGGCCCTTCACTTTTATAAATAATGTTGGGATTTTTTTACTCAATAGTATGTGCCATCCTAATCATACTAGAACCCTTTTCATCTTTATCCTTTTATGTGATCTTAGTGTACAAATCTAAGCATTCATCCACTACATGTTTACCTTGACATAACCCATAACTAGAATAAACATGAAAATCTCTCTGATAATGTTCTAGAGATCCACATTTGTAACATGTGCATTAAGTGAATCTAACTCCACCTCATCTTACATGGCCTTGATATCCATAATATTTACCATAACCCCCATTTCCTTGATTTTAATATCCCATAGTATTTTAGCATATGCCCCACTCTTGTGCTTCATGAATTTCATTGATCACTCAATAATATTCAATATTATGATTCGAGGCATCATAGATTAATAATGATACTTTGGTATAGGTCATGCACTAAACAAGTGGACATTTGTACACATCATAACCCTCATGAAATATTTCATAGAATATTATCATGGCCCTCACATTATGTCTAGAGTAGTTTCTCTTATTGTTCCCTTAGAACTCACTTTATGTACACTATAACCTACTCCTAGTGTCTTGGGCACTACTAACTATTAGCTTCTAAATTTGTGAAACCATTGAGCTGATTTATGCCTCAATAAAAGGACTATCCCTCATATCCATGATTCTAATGTATTCTACATGTAATGTTGCTTACAGGGCTTCTTTGGGTTTAGTAAATGTCTTCATTGACATGTTACATAGAAGAGGAACTAATAGTCCCATAACAATCCACTGATCATGTTATGTAGGGTGGATTTAAAATGAGAACTCATAAATTAAGGTCTTAAACCTTATATCATAAGCACACACTCTCTCAGACAGTTCTTAGTTAATTTCCTTCAATGTAGTAATGCTTTAACACTCAAATTTTGGGATGTCAAATGCCCATAGATAATGTGTCCTTAGAAGATCATAGTCAATAATAGCTTGATTTAGATGGATTTTAAGGTACCATGTGTGTGCACGATCTAATAATTTTATCAAAAAATAACTTGCCTTATGCTCTAAACTATTTATGCCTTTCATGTTCCATATCAACTTACACTTATGCACATGATCAATAGTTTTTCCATTCCATGGTACTCTGGTAGATGTAAAGACATCTTGTAGAATATTTGTCGTAATTGTATAAGAGAAATCACTTGTAACTTGGGATCTTATAGAGGGTTATGTGTATGGGCCTTGACTTCATCAAAGGGTTACCTCTTACACCACCCACATTTCCTCTCATGGGCATAGTTGTGTCAATTTATATATTGGTCGCCCCCTGTGTCTGTGGTTGTGGAGCCTGTTGTGATTTTTTAGCTCTATGTATATGACTGTGGAACTTGTGATTTTGTAACTATGGTGGATCCTATTATCCCAACTTATTTAGTGGTATTGGTTTGGTGTGATGGGCCAACCCCCATAGATGGCATCCCATATATTCTGGGACATGATGCTTTTAATGTTGTTTATGGTGTATCTACCCTTAATTGCCTATATGGAACAACTTGCATTAAAATATTATTCTTCACTTCTTTCCTAAAATAAATTTATATTCCTATCCAAATAAATGTTTCTTCGCTACCTTTTTCATTTTACAAATGGAATGCATGGGCATGTGCCTCAAGTGGAGATGAGTTTGAAATTTCTTCAATGATATAGTCCTGAGTACCTTTTAGACTCCAATACGTTTCAATAAGATTAAATGACACTTTTTCTTCCCCATCAATGTTTACCACTACTTCTCCTAAAGAGTGAACATCCTCTATTTTCATGTTTTAATTAAGTTGGAATGTTAGTTCCTAACTTAGGTACATTACATGTATATATTATATTTATAATTAGAGAATCTATTTTGAGCAATCAGTGTTGTGCATGCATGATTTTCATGAAATTAGCATACAATGTTATTTTGAGATGTGCAAATTTAGAATGTGCTTGAGATATTAGTCCTTCCCCATCCCAAGCCTATTTATACTTGTATCATAATTTTCCTAAATGGAGGATAATTTTGGTTATTTATATTAATAGAAAATTCTAAGAAGTTCTATTTGACTTGATCTTTATGTACAAATCGTGATTCTTCTCCAATTTTGTGGATTGTGTAAGATGTGTTGCCATTTTGGTATCTTAGTTCTTTAATTTTGTATGAGTTGTCTTGTTTAATAAAGCTATTCATATTAAGCTACAACTTATTTAAATGTCTTTTTCATGCTAATTATAATCCCCCTTTTAGATGTGCAACAACAATCTATCAAACATGACAACCTTTAATTTATTCATGTTTAAGTATATTATGTTTTGGTTCCCTTTGAATCCTTACTATATTTGATTATTTATGTACTAATGTAGTTTGAAACAAACATTAGTCTTCTAATTGTTTTCCCTACCTTAGTTCAAGTGTTACTCTTAAAAGGTTTTCATCTTGTGTGGTCCATAGGCCTTCTTTTCTGCCCTTCCTTCCCTATTTTTTGAGTTTATTTTGGAAGTCCTACCCACTTTATTTAAAACTCTCATCCTTCTATTCCCTAAAATTAGATCTAATTTCACCCAAATTTGACCTACCCATGGTAGACAATCTTTATCGCTCACCACTATTCTACCAATATATTGTTATAAAACTGAATAGCTTGAAATTCATGCCTTGGAGTGAATTCTTTCATTGATCTTCAAATGTTATAAGTTACCTCATAGGATTTATATAGTGTGACTAAAACACACATCAATAGGAGTTTAAATTGGTGTTAGAATGAGGGCATGAACCTCT
This sequence comes from Torreya grandis, assembly GCA_037957365.1. NCBI lineage: Eukaryota > Viridiplantae > Streptophyta > Pinopsida > Cupressales > Taxaceae > Torreya > Torreya grandis. The sequence goes on along the minus strand of JARHVA010000424.1, from coordinate 1,616,522 downwards.
ACCTCTATTTCTTTGAAAAATCACTTGAGTTTCACTAGAACCACCTAGAAGATTAACAAGGTCAACCTCAGACACTAACCTACTATATTCATATTTGAAAATCTATTAAAAAGTTAGGTCTGATAAAGGTGTCCCTAGGTGACCCTAGCCTTAGTCATAATATACAAAAATATAGACTCATCTTTCAATACTTTTGATGGCCCATCTTACCCCACCTCAAAATAATCCACCTCTAAATAATCATCCACCTTATAATAATTTGCCTAGGAATAATCCTTTGGCTCTACTCTTAGCTTCAACCTCATTGACTATTTCAACCATCAATGTTGGTGGAGTTGTACATGGCTTACCTAGAAACTTAGATTAATATCTTCCTTCCTTTTCTCGCTTGAGAGGTAGGACTTCATAAGAACATACAAAGGCATCCAAATCTACCTTAAGGATTTTGAATGTAACTCATGAAGATGTGGATGACAAATTATTTCCCTTCACTTTGAAATATGTAGCCTATGACTAATTTATAAACATTTCATAGTGGTGAATCACAACTTGGATAGAAATCCAAAATACCTTCTTGGCCTAATTTATCCAAGTCACCAATGCTAGTGTTTTTTACCAACATTTTGCCAGCATGAGGTGAGAGCCTAATGAGCCCATCTAAACCTTCAATTTTTAGTTTCAAAAGATGTATAATAAGTTTGAAGCTACTTACCAGTCCAATAAATGGCTAGCTCTCAAAATCTACAAAAATGTCCTAGATCCCATGATTGTTGTATTTCTACGTAGGGTTGTTGGTATTGACACATTACCTTTAGCTCGTACTGAGGTTATCAATTTAGAAAAAAATATTGTACCCTCAATTGTAATCATTGGCTCCACATATTATTGGTCCTATTTTCCAAGCATTAACCCAATTCCAAATATAAATCAGAATATAGTGGCACAGAACCAAAACCAAGTGCATAACCAATTTACTTTGACCCATATTGCACCCAATTAACATCTTAGTTTCTTGAACAATTATGGTTCTAACTAGCAAAGCTATATTCAATCCTTAATACCATTTAACACTACTACTATATAGGTTATTACTCCTAACTCAACTAAGATCGAGTCAAAATCCATCTAGATAATGGTACATAATTTGAGTAATAAATTTCTCAACATGCAAAAGTATATGGGCAATACTAGTACCATAATTTTATATTCCAGAGATATAACAAGCCTTTCAATAGGTCTAGGAATAACCAAGAACAACAAGTTTCATATAACATAATGTTAGATACCAACATTATAGAAGTAACCATTTCTAATTGGTGTAGAGTTCATAACACAACACATAATGATGAGTTAGATTGTATAGAGTTTTTTACTACATTTGAGATCTTTCAGAAAGAGTTAAACAGATAGGGAATTATACCAATCAGTCAAAACCATCTTCATCTAATGTTGTAGGGTACCTCAGTGCAGCAATGATATTTGAGATCTATGTCTTCCCTTTCCAAGTGAAAAATGATAATGAAACTGAAGATAATATTTATGAGATTCATGCCTTCTAATAGTATAATCAAGTTAGGAATAATTACAATTTAAGGAGCAAGTATCTTATCACTACTTCAACACCTCTTAACAATAATGCTACCACTCCTATTGATCCTAATGCCAATAATAATCTTCCTCCTTCCAAAGATAGCGATTAGTTATTAATATCATAACATCAAAATAAAAGATGGTACAACATTGTTGAAGACATGAAGAAGATTAAGGCCAACATTAGCCTTCACAAGTTGGCCTAGATTACTGAACAAAGAGATTTGTTGCTCAAATCTCGAACAGAGAGGACTTCTGATAAATCCAAATTCATTCATGCCAATGTGATGGATATAAATACAAACTAGAGGTACCAACATTCATGTTAATTATCTAAATGTTTGACAAGAATATACGCAACTACTTGGTTGATTCTAGAGCCTCAACTAATGTGATGCATATAGTTATTTTCCAAAAGTTAGGTTAATTTCTAGATAATTCAAAGAGAGTGGTGTTGTAATGAGACAAGTGTTTAGTCCCATCTTAGATAATTGATAAACACGTGCATTCAGTTGGCATCTGAACTACGTGTCCAATAGAATTTTGACATCTTGGTCATGGACATCCCTAAAGCATATAGATTATTGCTAAGCTGAGACTAGTCAAAGACATTTAATGGGTACATGGCCATAGATTCATCACACATGTAGTTTCCCTAGAAAGGAGTAATGAACCAAATCAAGGTAGACAAAGATCCCAATATGAAGTACTTAATCACTGAGTATAATGAAAAGAATGAGAAGGTAGACTTTATATCTTCACATGCAGGTGTGTATACTTTTACCACCAAATAGTAGCTCCATGAATAATAATTTGAAGTTATTTTTCATTTGTGGACTCTAAATTTTGATGAAGATTGATCAAATCAAGATTTTGGTATTGGCATAGTCCTCATAGACTTGAAGGTAAAATAGTACCTAGTTATTTATAGGTTATAATTTCCCTACACCAATAATAGAGCTGAGTGTGGAGCTCTAATTTTGGGCTTGTATTTTGCATTAAAACACAATGCTAAGTAGTTGTAATTATTTGGTAACTCTGAGCTTGTTGTGAACAAAACAAGCACCAATTTAAATTCACCTATCTAAAGAAGTACCGACACTAAATTTGGGACCTAATTGAGTCTTTTAAATTGTTCAACATCAAGCTCATCCCAAGAGAAAAGAATTAGATATCAAATTTGTTAATAGCCTCAATACTAATCTAACACCATTCCAAGAGTCAAAAAAGTAGAATTTTATAATGGAGTTGGTTCCATGTCATTATATCCTAGATAATGTGGACAACTTTCAAGTGGATCAACAGATCATGAAATTCATGAATAATTTTAGGGCTTCCAAAGCCTAAATAATAGATGAAGGATATGTCTAGATGATGTAGATTGAAGACTTAGGATAAAATGGTATATGTTAACTAAAGGAGAATCACATCTCTCTGGGCATGTTCTCCTTATAGTGAGATTTTGATGTATATCCCCAGTCTCAAAAATAAAAACATCTCAACGCAATAGAGTCTAATTTCATTAAATAAAATATGAGAATTGATCAACATCCCCAACTGGTGAATATAGGTCTAAGCTACACATATAATGAAAATCAAAGGCTAAAAATGTCACTCATGGAATACAAAAATGTAATTACATGGACGTATGATGACCTAAAGGTATTTGATCCTAGGGTTATCACTCGCACCATTCCTCTAAATCCAAAGCACAAGCCTTTCAAGCAAAGATAGAAGCTAGTGAACCTAATCCTATAACCTCTCATAGAGACTAAGGTATATAAGCTCATGGATGCCAAAATATTTTCCCATTCAGACATTCGACCTGGGTATCTAATCTTGTACCAGTCAAAAAGAATAATTGATAAATTAGAATATGTGTTGATTTCAAGAAATTAAATAGAGCCTCATAAAAAGATAATTACCCTTTACCTTCTTTAGATGAGGTAATTTAAATGTTGAGTGGATCTGAGATGATGTCCTTCTTAGATGGATTCTCAAGTTACAATCAATTATTGGTCGAAGAAGAATATAGGAGGAAGATTGCCTTCACCACCAAGTGGGGGACTTTTACATATAAAAGAATGTCATCATCCTAATCAATGTAGGGGCCACCTTTTGTAGAGCAATGTATTTTGCCTTCCAAGGACTAGTGGGGAAGTACATCATCATCTATATGGATGATCTCACTATATTTTCTAAAGATAGATATAACCACATGCAGAAGGTCTTTGAGCAATGCATAAGATATGAGGTCTCCCTAAATCCAAAAAAGAGTATCTTTGGAGTTACTAATGGAAAGTTGTTAGGTCATATCATTACCAAAGATGAGATATACATTGATTTAGAATGATTCAAGGCCATCTCGAAGTTGACTCCACCCAAAAGCAATAAAGAGCTAAAGTTTTTTTTTGGCAAGATTAATTTCATAACAAAGTTTATTTTTGGTTTTGCAGAGATTGTCAAACCATTAAATGCTATGTTGAAACAAGATGCCAAGATTAAGTGGATAATAGAGGCCAAGAAAGCTTCTTATGACATTAGACTGCAATTGCTCAAGCTCCAAATTTGATTAGTCTAGACTTTAATAAATATTTCTATCTTTATTCATTCACCTCAGAGCATATTATTGTTTTATTACTAACACAAAAGGTGGAAGATAGGGAATATCCCATTGCCTTCATGAGCACCAATATGAAGGATGCAGAGTTTAAATACTCCATGAATGATAATAAAATATATGCCTTAATCAAATCTATCAAAAAAATTAGGTAATATATTATGAGAATTAAAACTTATGCCATCATCCCAAATCCTATTATCAAGCTGACGCTTGGCCATAATGAGTTGGATGAAAGAAGAGGAAAGTGCATGGCCAAAATTTAAGAGTTTGACCTTGATATCAGACCAACTAAAATGGTAAGGGGTCAAAGAATCATCCAACTGATGATTGAAATTGATCCATGCATCCACATTAAATAAATTAATGAAACCCAAGTGGCTAGAGGTGAGTGGTAAACATATATCATACACTACTTACTTATAGGTACATGCCCTATAGAACTGAATAGAGAGCATAAGCGAGCCCTCAACTCAAATCAACTCACTACATGATCAAGAAAGGAGTCTTGTACATAAAGAACTATGAAATCATCTATCTCAGATGTGTTTTAGGAGAAGAAGCCAAGAACATCCTAGATAATTTATAATATAATATTGACAATGGACATCCCTCTAGAAACACTACAACTCACAATATTATGAGAATGGGATACTACTCACCCACAATATTCAAGAATGCACATAATCACATTAGGACCTGTCATGATTGATAGGTATTTGGGAAAGGAGAAGTGAATGTTATTATGCCATTGTAGCCAATCACAGAAGTATGCCCTTTTGCCCAATGGGGCCTTGATTTTATTGGGGTTATAAACCCAAATTCTTTATTAGGACATAATTTTATCCTAATAGTTACTAAATACTGCACTAGATGGATAGAAGTTGTTGTAACTAAGAATTCTAAAGATATTGATGTTATCCAATTCTTAGAAGAAAACATAATGAATAGGTTTGGTATTCCTATTTATTTGGTCTATGACAATGGTCCAGCATTTTAGTCTACTGAATTCATAGAGTGGGATTACAATAATCATATCACCATCAAGTTCTAATTGAACTATTACCCATAAGGAAATAGAATAGTTGAATCCACTAATAAGAATCTGATGGGTGCTATTAAGAAATATGCACAAGACAAACCAAATTAATGACACCTCTTATTAAAATATTCATTATGGGTAGATAATACCTGACACAAACAAGCTCTCAAGGCTTCATCTTTCCTATTGGTGTATGGATAACAAACTATCTTCCCCATTGATCTCAAGATACCAACATGTTAATTTATGCAAGAGTATATGGGTGAAAATGAAAGGATTAAATCTAGACTACTTGAGATAGTCTAGTTAGAAGATGTAAGAACTGAAGCACTACACAGCTTCTGTAAACATCAAGATATTGTCAAGCGATAGTTTGATAAAATATCTAAGATCAAGGCCTTCAATATTTCATTCTTAATGCTATTGTAGTATAAAGCACATGAAAATAAGGGATAACATGATAATTTCATTCTCCTATGTATTGGACCATATCAAGTATCATAAATCCTTAGTAATAATGCCTTTCACTTGAAAGACCTCTAAGGTAATGACCTCACCTTTCCAATCAATAAATATTTTTTTAAGCACTACTCTATGGCTATTCCAATTGGAGATGCATCAGAGTGAACTGTAAGTAGAGATTTAGATTAGGAGTAGATTAGTTTTCCTTATTTTTAGATTAAATTTTATGCTTTATAGATTAGATTTCTTGTTTTTTGGATGTTTTGCTTTCATTAGGTTAGTTGTTATGCTTTTTAGTTTAGTTTTCTAAAGTTGCAATATTACCTCACTAATTTCCTATGATATAAATTCATAAAGTATATGACAAAAATAAGGGTATGATATATGAGGGAGCATTATTAGTATTCACAAATATTTATTCTGATAGTACAAGATTATCTATGATAGAAATATATATTATGATTGATTTACATTCTACTTAGATTGAATAGGATTATTGTGCTTTTAGGATCTAATCTAATATACTCATGTGAATGTTAGAAAGGCTTTCCATTTCCAAAGGTTTATTTCACTATTTCATGCTAAAACTTGGAGGAGAGATAAAAACCATGGAACTAAATACACATTGACAAGGATGAATTGACGAAATAAGTTTTTTATGCATACACTCAGCTAATAGTGGTTCCCAAACCCTTTTTTATATATGTTTCAAAAAAAAATATCATCCAAACTAATAGAATATGGGTTATTCAAGTAATCTCTATTAAAGCTATGAGTGTTTGGTTCGTATTAGAACAAGGCTCTAAGTGGAACCAAAGGTATCTCTATCGGGGCTATAGATGTTTGGCTAGTAGTAGATAAATACCCAGGCTTTATTTATTGTTTAGTTATAAAATCGGAAGTCAAAATAAAATCTATAGTGTTTATTCAAGTCTATGTTAAAATGTTCATAACCAAAGAGAATTGGTTTCACTAGATCACACACAAATCCAAAGAATGGAAAGGGTTAATATGTTGCATGAGGAAGTAGGAGTTTGTTTTAGAGTTTGGTTTCCTTATTATTTCTTTGTTAAGAGTTGAAATTTTCTCATAATGCATTACTAAAATTATGGCTTCTCAAAATACTTATGAGTATTTTCCCCTATGAGTCATCATTTGTTGTGCCCTAACACACACACCCCATTTTAAAAATTCAAAACAAGGACCCATCATTATTGGAAATATATATTTGGGGCCTCTTAAACCTAAGAAGTTAAAAAAAATCAATTCATACAAAAATCTAGGGTTGTTTTCAAAAAGTCTAAATTTGTAAAAGTTAGAATTATGAAAATCAAAGCTTGATCAGTTATTTGCAATATTTTGAACCTTAGATTTTCATAAGTTCTTTTCAAAAATTAGTACATTGATGTATGGACTAATGGGTCTAATATTCTTCATCCAAGTTTTTTTTATGTATACTCGAAGGCCTATTAGCAAGACTTGTTATTCATCCATGATTGGGCCTTATATTTATTACACAAGATTGGGATAGGTGGTGTTACTATGGTACCTAGAGTTTGTAACTTTCATAAAGTTTATAAATCTCTAAAATCCTTAGCTTTTGGATATTGATAGGTGGTAGATTTTTATTGTATGGAGTTTTCAATAAATAAAATTCTAATTACTTCAAGTCTTCAAACTCTGAAACACTCCACATGGTGCATTTTTGTGAACCCAACAATACAGAGGCTTTATAAAAATGTCAATCATCTAATTGTTTGGATTTATTAAAGTCTAATGGTTCTAAACTTCCTTGGTTTTGATCATTCAACACTTGACACATTTTCATCAACTGGAATCCCATAAGGATTAACACAATATAAAGGTTTTGATTTCCCAAAGTCTAATAGTCCTAAGTTTGTTAGGATCCTCCTTGGAGTACATTTGATTACCTTTGTATAAGCAACTAAACACGAAACTAAACCAAAAGTAATAAGTAACTAGAAATTAGAAGCAACAAAGAATAGGAGATACGAGAAACAATACAATCTGTATTAACACTCTTCCAGAAGGAAATACAATGAAGAAATCTCACTCTTCCCACACCTCTTCGTTGTACAGTAATTCTCCCTCAAGAGTTCTCTCTCTCAATCAATTACAACCAACTCAACACTGAGTTGTTCCCTCTAGTGACAATCAACCCAATGGTTGTTGTTACCTACTTCCAAGTGACAATCAACTCAACTATTGTTGCCTACTCTCCAACAGATCTTCTTGATCTTACACCTTGTAGATCTAATTGACCTTGCTTACATTACAATACAGCCCCATGGGTCTCTTAAATAGATCCCAAATGAAACAATAATTAGAAATGCAGACTCAAGACTAAAATTAGTCTTTATATGCAAACTAACTATTCATCTAAAATTAGAACAGTTCTAGAAACACATAGGTGATCGATGTCAGTTCCTATCTGATCGATGCCAGCCGACCCTAACCGATGTCGGTTAATGTGTAGCTGAATATAACCGATGTCGGTTGGCCTAACTGATGTCGATTACTTTGTGACCCAACAACCTCCACATTTGCACATTCAATGTAGCTTTTAGCTCAGCAACTCAACAATCTCCCACTTGGAGATAAATAGCTGCACCTGTACTTGTACCTGTACAGCAACATCCTCTAATTTGTTTCTAGCTTGTTTCTCTATCTTCAAGTTCAATCTTGAAGACCAACAAAAGTTGAATGAAGATTCAACTTTTCCTTTGTTCCTGGCTTTGTTAGCATATCTACAAGGTTCTTATCCATATGGATCTTTTCCAGCTTTAATTGTCCATCCTCCAATACATGTCTAATGAAGTGGTACCTAAGCTGTATATGTTTGGTTCTTGAATGAAAGGCTGAATCCTTTGTCAAATGAATTGCTCTTTGGCTATCACTGTACAATCTGCAACTCTCTTGCTCCTTTCCCAACTCTTCCATGAACCAAGTCATCCATATCATTTCCTTACTAGCCTCTGTGACTGCAACAACCTTTTGCAACTCTGAAATCCAACTAACCGTTGTTCCACCAACAGTGAACACATATCCTATGGTGCTTCTCCTACCATCCAAGTCACCTCCCATATCTGAATCTACATACCCATGTAGAGAAGTGTTTGACCCTGCATAGCATAAATGCCTACTGCTGGTCCCTCTCAGATATCTGAGAATCCACTGAACTGCTTTCCAGTGCTTCTTTCCTAGATTGGCCATAAACTTGCTAACAACTCCCACTGCTTGGGCAATATCAGGTCTAGTACATACCATGTACTCAACCTCATCATGTGATTTAAGACACTATTCTTTGCTTAGCTTGACCTATCCAGCCATAGGTGTGCTTCCCGGTTTTGCATCTTGCAAATTGAACCTCTCCACTACCTTATTCACATAATCCTCTTGAGACAAAATCAACCTATGATTTTCCCTGTCTCTATAAATACTCATGCTAAGGATTGCTGCTCCTAAATCCTTCATGGCAAATGTCTGAGATAATTTTACCTTTAGCTCAGTAATTCCCTGCATGTGTGAACCTACAACAAGCATATACACTACATACAGTAACAGGATAATGTAGCTATCATTATCCAATCTGGTAAAATAAACACAATGGTCACATTAACATTGACTAAAGCCATGCTTTGTTATAAACCTGTCAAACCTCAAATACCATTATCTTGCAGCTTGCTCAAGACCATATAACCTGGCCTTATGTCTCACATGTCCATTCTCTCCTTTCTTTAACCTGTAAATCCATTCGTATTTTAGTGCTTTCTTTTTGGCTGGCAACTCAACCAAATCCCACGTGTGGTTCTCTTCCAAGGAATCAATTTTCTCATTCATGCCATGCTCCCATTGTTTCCTGGATTCTACCTACATTGCCTCTTTAAAACTTTATGGTTTTCCACCATCAGTGAGCAATAAGTAGTATAAAGAAGGGGAATAATGAATTTGAGGTTTACTTACCCTTTCGGACCTCCTCATGGGCGTTTGAGACTCATTGACAGCTTGTCTGCCCAAATTTCATTCTAACAGTGACCGATCTCGGTCATCTGTGGCCGACCTTGGTCTGCACCCAACTGTTGTCAATTCCACCTGATCACTGACATCGGTGTCCACCTGCCCGACATCACTAACTTTGGTCTCCACCAGATCGACATCGATTCCTCCCTGATCGACATCGATTCTCACCTGACCAACGTTGATATCTGTGTTTTCCTGTGAGTGATGATTTTTACCCATGAGCTCATTTTGGATCATAACCTTATCCAAATCAACATTGCCCTGCTCAGAATTATTTAGCCTCTTGAGCTGATCATTGTCCATCACCTTCTCCTTGAAAACCAAGGCTTTCCATTTCTTAAATGTGTCAAAAACATCAAATTTCCTCTTTATGCAATAAACCCATACCTTTCTTGTAGCATCATCAATGAAAGAAACATAACACTGTGATCCTCCAAGAGAAGCTCCCTGATCTGGTCCCCACATGTTTGTGTGAACAAGCTCCAAATTGTGCTTCTTCTTTGTTGACCCAGTCTTGAGAAACCTCACTTTCTCCTATTTCCAAAACATACAATGCTCAGAAAAATCTAGATCTATCAAATTTGAAAGCTTACCTTTTGACTTAAGAACATCCATTCCCTTCTCACTCATGTGACCAAGCCTATAGTGCCACATCTTTGCATCTACATCTAAAGTAGATAAAACAAAAGGAGAATCAGTAATATAAGTAGATAGATAAAGTGTACCTACTTTCTTACCTCTAGCTAATACAAGTGCACCCTTGGAAAATTTCCAAGATTCAGCTGTGAGAGTTACTGTGTAACCCTCATCACCCAACTTTCCTACAGAAATCAGATTCCTCTTCAAGATTGGTACATGCATGACATCCTTCAACACCCATGTGTTGCCAGTCTGCAATTTCAACTGCACTTCCCCTTTGCCAACAATTTGACAAGGCTCACCATCCCCTAAATAAAATTTTCCAAAGTCTCCATGGACATAATCATGAAAAAATTCTCTATTTTGGGTTGCATGGAAAGAAGCACCAGAATCTAAAACCCATGATTCTACCTGACTATCCAAAGAAAATATAAGAGCATCCTGTGCAACAATACCTGCAACATTTGCTTCTTTATAACCTTCATGCTAATCTTCTTTCAACCAACAATCTTTCTTTGCATGTCCTTTCTTTCCACAATTCTAGCAGGTTATACCTCCATTTATGGATTTGGATCTACTACCTATCTTTGACCTTGATTTCCCTTACTTGCCCTTCTCTCTTTGCCATCCCCTACTTTCAGCACTTAAAGCATTACCTAATGTTTCCCCTGTGATTTTCTTGCGAATTTCTTCATTCAAGATTACACTAACAACATCATCAACTTTCAAGATATTTGAAGCAGACGCAATATTACTAACTGCCATTACCAAGCTATTCCAACTTTCAGGTAAAGAGCATAAGATTAAGAGAGCCTTAATTTCATCATCAAAAACTATTTTGACTGAAATTAACTGATTTACAATTTCATGGAAATCATTAAGATGACTATATACAGATCCACCTTCCTGCATTTGTAAATTAAATAATTGCTTTATAAGAAATACCTTATTCAAAGCTGAGTGATTTTCATATAAATTTGCCAAAGTATCCATTAACTCTACCATTGTCTTTGCTTGTGATAAGTTAGAAATCACAAACAATGCCAGGCTCAACCTTATAGATCCCAGAGCCTTTCTATCAAGAACATTCCATTCTTCATCTTGCATATATGTGGGCTTACTTGAAACCCCACCCAATGGTAAGTACAGATCTTTCTGATACAGATAATCTTCTATCTGCATCCTCCATAATTGATAATTCTTGCCATTGAATTTCTCCATTCTTAGTTTACTTTCTTCTGCCATTGCTTTACTCCCACTCAAACAAAAACCTCTATGAGTGAACCTGTAATCAAAAAACACTAACCCGCTCTACCACTTGTTAGTGATCCTAGCTCTGATACCAACTGTTAGGATCCTCCTTGGAGTATAATTGATTATCTTTGTATAAGCAACTAAACACGAAATTAAACCAGAAGTAATACGTAACTAGAAATCAAAAATAACAAAGAATGGGAGATACGAGAAATAATACAATCTATATTAACACTCTTCCAAGAGGAAATACAATGAATAAATCTCACTCTTCCCACACCTCTTGGGTGTGCAGTAATTCTCCCTCAAGAATTCTCTCTCTTAATCAATTACAACCAACTCAACACTGAGTTGTTCCCTCCAGTGACAATCAACCCAATGGTTGTTACTGCCTACTTCCAAGTGACAATCAACTCAACCTTTGTTGCCTACTCTCCAGCAGATCTTCTTGATCTTGCACCTTGCAGATCTAATTGACCTTGCTTACATTACAATACAGCCCCATGGGTCTCTTAAATAGATCCCAAACCAAACAATAATTAGAAATGCAGACTCAAGACTAAAATTAGTCTTTACATGCAAACTAATTGTTCATCTAAAATTAGAACAGTTCTGGAAACACACAGGTGACCGATGTCAGTTCCTGTCTGACCGATGCCGGCCGACCCTAACCGATGCCGGTTACTGTGTAGCTGAATATAACTGATGTCGGTTGGCCTGATCGATGTCAGTTACTTTGTAACCCAGCAACCTCCACATTTGCACATTCAATGTAGATTTTAGCTCCACAACTCAACAAATTTTATGTGCCCTACGTAGTTGACACCTTGCACATGATTTTTCAACAACTAATTCATAAATATAAAGGCAAGGTCAATGGTTCAATAGCTCCAACATCCAAAGTCTTTGAGCCTTTGAGAGTTCTAAGAACATGCCACATGTTCACATTTCATTCCCCATATCCTTTCAAGACATACATAGTTCAAATAATACAAATGTAACATCTATGACCTCCCAAGATCTTGCAATATTGAGACTATTCCATAAGGCTCAATCATAATAACATATCGCCATAGAGTATACAAAGCAGTGTTATGAATCTAAATACCCTAATGAACAAAAAAGTGATAAGTGGTGCAATATAGAGAATACATGAGTATATCATCAATAAATAAAAATAGACAATGAAACAAAGGAGTTGATAAAGTGAGGAGTTGACAATTGTCTTATCTAGGATGACTAGACTTGTAAAGTTAATGAAGAATTACCATATGACAAATATGAAACTTTCAAAGCTAACTAGCACATTTGAATTGAAATGGGTATTAAATAAAAATATCTTTATTTACATTGATGACACATGAATGCATTCAAATCTTAGACCTATGAGTGATATATGCCAAAGCTAATCACTTTGCCATAATTCTATTGATTGAGCATTACATTTTTGAGCCCCAAGAATCCAAAAGTCCTAATTTTTACAATAATCTTACAAGAGAGACCCAAGTAATTTTTAAAAAGAGTTATAAGCATTCAAATTAATGGAATGGTATCCTCTTTAAAGCAAGATCATGTTTAGGCACCTCTTAAATATTCATTCGTAGGGAGGATTGAATTTATCGATACTATGTTTGATAAAAGTACCCTCGAATTCAAATTTCAGCATTATTTAGTGTTGTGAGCTGAAGTGGAGTCTGTAATTCTATATTCAACACAAGATCAAACATCCTTTGATACAAATTAGTAGATAGATAACCTACTACCAATTAAAGATATGGGACTTCACCAAACTACAACAAAACTAGAGGTAATGCCTTGTAAAGACATTTTCAGAGATTTATCCAATAATTGAATGTTTTTGGTGACTACCTACATCTTAAGAAGTGCAATAATTCTATTGCATTTATTTCATGTAGGGAATTCAAAATGTATCTTAGGCTCCCCACCCCTGAAACTACATATAACCAAGTCTCGGCTAATGTGTGGCTCAAGGACAACAAAATAAATAGAAAATCAAAATCATGGCTAGTCAAGGTCTAGATATTGAATCCTAAGGGAGGAATCTCCTCTAAAAACATTGTTAAATGTAGATCTAGGATAAGGATTGACATGGCTCTCCTCAATAGGTTACATGGTTTCCCAACCATAGTATATGTATAGGTTTAATGGTTTCCCCTCTTGGATATTTTATTGACCTCAAATAAGATAGTCACCCTAGGTGAGGTTATCAATGTTAAGTTAAAGTGGTAGATGTTTAGTTCATTGGATCAGACGCTAACATATGGTAATTTCTATATGATGTCTTACTAGATGTAATATTAGGCATAATTCACCAAACCCATGGGCAATTATGTTAGCCTTCCACAAAATATCTGGGTAACCAAATTTATGAAGATTACTCTTTCATGTTCATATACAAATTCAAAAGTGAACTAAAAAGGATATGTGATGACATAAATCCTCAAGTGTACTAGGCTATCCATGGCACCTAGATGCCAAGATTATTTGATAATATAATCAGAATCATTAATAAATTAGGGGACTATTGGCATTACCATGATGGTATGATAATCAAAATGGAGGGCACTAAAACATCTCCCTTATTCATGTCGTACTAAGTTATAGATAAAATTATAGTGTAAGAGATTACCTACTTAATTTTTAATAGTATTGATGAAGAATTAAGTCATAAGCATTTGGTATATTATTTTTAAACCCCTTGAGTATTGGAAAGATGCAATTTATGACCATATCACATTTCAATCAAGTGGGAAGGCTAGGACCTTTTGTAACAGTATCAAGGTGTCCCCATTTAGGTAATGGGATCCCATGAACAAGGTCAGGACATATCTCCAGACCCTCAAGGACAAGAAGAAGGTGAAGGTTTTATATAGTCACCAAGAATGTGACCATGATGTTATCTTTCTAAGCATCAAATGATATGGAGGTCTGGATAAGAATGAGTAACAAACTAATGTCTATGATTTGGGCCTAATATTGATCCAAAACTCAAAATTTTTTGGTTGATAAATATTTCAAGAACACATAAATAACATAGTAACAATGAATTCTCTGAGAAGAGATGTAATATTACTCAAGATCACAATACAACTATATGTTTATCTCTAGGAAGAGATGTCTACTTTTACATTTTGGGTTACATATTCATTTATACCTATTTTTAAAGTAAGGGGAGGATATGGAAAGTCACCAATATTGAGGGAGATTAAGTGTTTTGACTTTCACGCTTTAAAATAATATAAAATTTGAGGAATTACTATTTTAGAAACTTACTATTTTTAGACTGCACTACTAAAATTGAAATTTTGGGCACTTCCATTGGGGTTTAGGAGGTCAAACTTCATTGAGAAAATCTCCATGCCATCTCATGGTTTTATCCTCATTCTTATCTTTCCAATGGTTCAAACGGTGAGTCAATTAGAGCTACAGTGCAAAAGTTATGGCTCCCAGAAGTTCCTTCATCAATTGGGGTGAAACTATCACCCGAATTGTCACCTAAATTGCTGCCCGGATCATTCCTCCCTCCTTGAAAAGCAATGTTCCCCATTGCATCGATGTTCCTCATCAATTATGGTAGTTGTGTCTTGATTTGATTCTCTATGAGCCACTCACCTTGGTGGCTACGCTGGCCCCTTTTGACCACTCGATAAAGCGGAATAGAACGTCCTCTTAATGTCTTCATCCAGGTGTCCACAATTTGATCCTCCTCCACTGGAGAAAAACTCTATGGATCAAGCTCATTAATGTTGAGTTGTTCTACTATGACTGAAGTGTCTAATAAAGGTGGATGATATCGTTTAAGGAGCTCCACATTGAATATTGGATGCAGACCAAGGTAGGCTAGTAGGTTCAACTCAAAAGCATTTTTGCCAACTTTTCTAGTGATGGTATAGGGACCATATCACAGAGGACAATTTTTTTTGTGTGGTCCTACAAGTCATTCCTTCTAAAGATACAACCAAACCTTATCACCCACAACAAAATGGTGTGCAATCATATGTTTGTCATGGCATTGCTTATAATTCTGATTCATCTTCTCCAGGATGTCATGAACTTGTTACTAGATGTGTTGCATTTGTTCAATGAACTTTGTTGCTTTTCCTACCTCAGATATTCCATGAGGTGTGTATTCCATGGTGTAGAATGGAACAACTATATCAATTAGTGCCATGGGTTGGAACCCAAAGCATACTTGGAATGGACTGTGCTTGGTCGAGCTATGTAGGGCTCGATTGTATTCATGTTGTATGAAAAGAAGCCCCTCATCCCATGTTCATGGATGTTTAGAGTGATACATATGAATCATGTGAACAATCAAGTGGTTTAGCACCTCTAGCTGACCATCAGTCTGTGGACTTCATCAACTTGGTATCCATCATCTTCCATAGAGTGGACCAAAAGATACTCAGGAACCTGCTATCTCGATCTAAGATAATGGACTTGGGGAGACCAAAATGAAGCCATACATGACTAAAATATAGTTGAGTAGTTTCTTCAGTAGACATATTTTTCTTATAAGCAATCATGATAGCCATTTTTGAAAAATGATCAACTACCACAAAAATACAGTCCTTACCATGTTTTGAAGTGGGCAAACCTGAGAGAAAATCCATTAAGATAAATTCCCAAGGCCTAGTTGGTTCTGACAATGGCATGTACAATCCTTGCTTCTTATTTGTTATCTTGGATATCACACATGGGGTGCAAGATTTGAGATATCTTTCCACATCCTTTCACATATGGGGCTAGTAGAAGTGTTTTCTAATAACTACCAATGTCTTCTCTATACCAAAGTGTCCAACTATCTTACTAAAATGTGCTTCCCATATCATCTTCTGTTGCTTTGCAGCTGGAACACAGATGTGCCCCATATGATAGAGGACATTATCTTTCAAATAGAAAGCAAAAACATGTTTACCTTTTTAAAGCATTTGATATGTATTAGCAAAGGTAGGATTTGCTTCATATAAAGCACCCCAAATGGCAATCTCATGTCTGCACAAGTCAAAAACTATTATGAGTGTAGTAATTGGCAGATGGCTCATACAATGTGTAGCTATATTTGAGATCCCCTTTCTGTGTTTGATTATTATATGGAATTGCTAAAGATATGTGGCCCACTTTTGGTGCCTCTCATTTCATAGTTTCTTGTGTGTTTGGATGTATTCCAATGGTATGTGGTCAGTGTAGATGACCGTCTCTTTTCCCAAGATGTAGTGTTTCCATTGTTTGCAGGCTTGCATAATATCATAGAGATCCTTATCATATGTTGGATATTCCCTGGCTATATCAGTGAAATTTTCACTATGATATGCAATAGGATGGCCATGTTGCATGATGATAGCTCTCATGGCATATTCTGATGCATTTGTCATCAACTCAAAAGGTTGATGCAAATTTGGCAAGGCAAGAACAGGGGCTGAGCAAAGTTTATTCTTCAAATTCTCAAATGCCCTTTGTTGTATTTCACCCCACTAAAATGTAGCTTTAGCTCCTCCTTTAGTCACTTGGGTTAGTGACCAAGCAACATATTAAAATCCAAGAACAAACCTACGATAGAAATTTGCAAGACCCAAGAAGCTGTGAAGTTCTGTGAGGGTCCTTGGTGTGGGCCATTCTTGAATAACCTAAATATTTTCTAGATCAACATGGACCCCTTCCTCATTCACAACATACCTGAGGTACTGAATTGTTGTCATCCTGAATGTGCATTTGTCGAGATTTGCATACAATTTGTGCTGTCTAAGAGTTTGAAGCACCTTACGAACATGTTGTAAATGTTCCTCCCATGTTCTATTGTAGATGAGTATATCATCCAGGTAGACAACCAAAAATGAGTTGGTGAAGGGTCGTAGTATGTCATCCATCATCCTCATGAAGTTTTCAGGTGCGTTAGTTAAGCCAAAATGCATAACCAACCATTCAAAGAGCCCCTCCTTAGATTTGAATACAGTCTTCCAGACATCGGTGGGATTGATGGGAATTTGGTGATAACCATATTTGAGATCAATTTTGGTGAATAAATTCACACCATGGAGTTGGTCCAACAGGTCATCAATCTTGGGGAGAGGGTAGTGATTCTTCACGGTGATTTTATTTGGGGCTCGGTAGTCAATGCAAAGCCTCCATGTTCCATCTTTCTTTGGTGCCAAGATAATTGGGCTGCCACAGGGTGAAGAGCTTGGCCTGATGTGACCCTTTTGGATCAATTCTTGAATTTGTCTTTTTATCTCTTCATTCTCCAAAACTAATATGTGATACACAAGACTGTTAGGCAAAGGTGATCCTGGGATCAAATCGATAGAATGTTTTACCTGGAAATGTAGTGGAACTCCTATGGGTGACTTGAATAATTCATCATATTCTCATATTATTCATCCTATCTACTTTTGTTATTGTGTTGATTATGTAGTCAGGACTACAACATTAGCCTTCTTGGGTTTTTATGGTTTGACCACCATGAGAACAAATTGCTTTGTCTTCTCCACCAATCTCTTACATTGCTTAGCACTGATTAGGCCGAAATATGTAGGAGGTGGTACCTCTAGTACCCTATAGCACCATGTTCCAAGAGTGAGGGTGATTCTTTGGGTTCATGATTCATAGATGCCATGTCGCTCATACATGAACGACTGACCAAGGAGTACATCACAAACATCTAGATTGACCACATCATATAAGACTTCATCTTGGAAAGGTTTTATTATATATGAAAGAAGACACTAATGGGTGACATGGAGGTCTCTCCCTAGGCTCAACCATCCAATACTATATGGCTTTGGATGAGGCTTCATGGATAGATTCAAACTTTTCACAACTTTAGCAGAGATTAAATTCTTTTAATTCCCACTATCAAGAATGAAATGCAAAGGCTTACCTTTTACCCATAATTTGGAGTGAAACAATCTTTCCTTGTCATCTAGCCTTTCCTCATGGATATTTGATGAAGCGATGATGGTGTTGAGCTTAGCGTCTATAATTTCTTCTTCATCCTCTTCAACTGTGGGTTGAGACACAGTAGTAGATGTCGAGTATTGTGACTCAAAAAGTAGTGACTTGATGGCTCGACATTCTTCTTTGGAGTGAGTTCCAATTTTGTGGTAATCACACCATTTTCTATCCTTCCCCTTCTGGGGTTTCTTATCTTGAAACTCCTTTTACTTCCAATTTTGGCCTCATGTTTGACCTTCCTTGTCACTTTTCCATTTTGAGGGCTGACTATTTGTATTCTTTCTACCATGCTTCTGCTCAATCTTCACTGCAAATTTGTATGCCTCACCGAGGGTTTCCAAATTGAAGATTTCCATTTCCCCCCATATGTAGCATTGTAGTCCACCATGATATTGAGAGTCT